>WAAD01020605.1:126708-355403 GCA_013389945.1 Fregata magnificens
GGTCAGCAATCCAGCAATAAAGCTGGGCTTTTTGAAAGAGTTAGGTACTAAGAGGGTCAGACTTGGTGATCATTAGGATCTGAGGTGTCTAGGGGACACCAGAAGATACCATGCCTAACTCTCAGACATTTGCTCACCAGCACAGCTGGGCTTGGGCAGGGGTCTGTGAGTGAGGGGATCTACAGATTTCACTCTGGGGACAGTGCCAGCATAAAGCAGTTTTGTACTAGGTTGGTTGTTCCTGCTCCTGAGCTACCCTCTAATACCCAAATATATTTTATTCAGGGGATTCTTACGGTGTGTCAGGGATTTGTTTTAGTGCAGTTCCCTAAACAGCTGAATGTGTGTGTATGTGACAGCATTTCGATCGCCTATTTAATTCATTAGCTTGGACATGGCCAGTAGACAGCTGTGGCTGAAGCATCCCTGCTAGGAATGCAATGGGCTAAAAGAATAAGCTTTGTTGTGGAAGAAAGATGAGGCTTTTGGCCAGGGAGCTCTCAGCTATTTTCCTTTCCGAAGAAGAGCACAAGCCAGTGGAACAATGATCAAAGACATCTGCACTGAGCTTCCTGATACCTCCCACTATTTCTGTACTATCTGGGCTTCTACTTTATTTTTTCATTACCCAGATAATAGAAGACTAATTGTGGACTCATCCTGTCAGACTGTGCCAGCCTGCAAATCACCTAGTCTGGAAGAAAACATGGGTCATGAGCATAAACTGTTTGGTCACCCATGAAACAAGTAGTTGATTTTCATCCTGTGTTTGACCCTCATCCTTCAACATTTCAGAATGAGTCAAGTTCATCCTCTTCCACTTCATTAAGCACAAAGGAAAAAGAAAAGAAACTATTTTGTATTTTTATATGGGTCCACATGTTGTTTATCAGTTTAACAGACTAGACATTGAAGTAGGTGAAATGGGGAAAACACCCTCTCTGCAGCTGCAGAGGGAACTACTACCACAACTCCACGCTGAACTTCAGCAAGTTTCAGTTTTGTGCTCTACCAGTCCAGCAGCTTGACCTTCTATCAGGAGCAAATACGTAATTCCTGTTTTCTTAGAACTTAATAATATATTCAAATAACTTAAAAGTCTCAGCTTTAATAGAGGTTTGTCATCATTGTAAGTGTATTTAAAATGTTTGAATACAAGTATTTTATACAAATTATTTTAAAATGCTGACCAGCCTAGTTTCCATGGTTCCTTGGAAAATCTGATGCTGTTGAGGGGATGTCCAGCTTCCCTGGAGGGTTCTCAGAAACCTGTTCTCTTGTTTGCTAGTCCTTTCATATGATGTGTTTTTAGGCTCCCATGTGTCTTCGCCCCTGTCCACACTATGCTGACTCTACCATTTAACTATTCAATACACATATGTAATGGTGAGATATTGCAGAATAGCACTCACTAGGTTCTTATATTTTGGGTTTTGGTGCTGTGTTTTTTTTCTCAGCTATTCAAACTAGCTGCAGAAGTGGATTCAAGTACAAAGTTCCCCAGTGATTTCAGTTTTTCTGGGTTTTTTTTCCTGTATTTGCAAAGACAAGATACTGACTCCGTCATGGGAGTGAGTCCCTTCACTGAGAGACTTGCTAACTACAGAGGAAAAAATTCTCACATTAGACATTGTGTCTTACCCTATTTGTAGCATTGACACTGAATTCATGTCCCAGCACACTCCATACTTTTTGAACAGACCTTTGGCAGGCTTGAGAACACATGCAAATGCAGACATTTGTTTTTTTAGGTTTAGTAAAATATTCAGGGTTGGTTATTTATCAAACCCTGCAATAAGACTGCTATAACCACACCTTTTTGGTCTGCAGATTATTTTTCCCATATGTAAGTCAAGGATATTAGCATCTATTTAACAGAAGAAAACTTGCAATAAAGACAAAGACACCACGCCTTTTTAGTCTGAATATTATTCATTCCTTATGTAGTCAAGTATATTAACATCTTTAACATACAGCTCCAGACCAAAGCCCAGACACGAAAGGAAGGCCAAAGTTTTGTTTTTAAACTGGCTAGACTTATGTAATAAGGATTGCATTGGCTGGACCCCATTTCCTTTGCCCAATATAGTTTCATACAAAAACTTAGACATTTCACTACAGAGCCAGCTGTATCATTCCTGTGTGGTGCCAGAACAGAAACAGATTCCAAGAAAACGGCCTCTTCAGACTGCTCAGGTCTGGGTGTTTAAAGCCACACGATAGAAAAGCAACTGCTACGGTACTGTTTTCTCACATTTCTGAGACTGTCACCATCAGAGATCTGATACGCTAACCTTCTCACGAAACTCAAGTCATGTGGAAAAAGTTACTTCTACAAAAGTTATTAAACTGTAAAAACCGCGAGACCTGATTTAGGCTCTCAAAGAGGTATTGTAAAGGAGAGGCATAAAAAATGCTAATCAGGAGGGGAAATCTAAATATTTTGTGACTTTATTTTAGAAAGACCTAAACAACGCCATGAGCATGAATGTTAATTACATTTCAAGGATTCCGATTAAAGCTCCAGGAATACTTTTTAAGAAAGTACTGGTTTTCAATTTAAAAACAATTCTAGTCATCTAGTTTTCCTCTCTCCTACTAAGGGCTTTTGCCTTAAACCAGAATATTTTGTTCTTTAGGGATCAGTCTGGTTTTTGCTGCTTATTGCCCACCTGAAGTCATAAAACACCAATAAGGCTTCAGGTGAGGAATGTGCATCAGGACCGTTAAGTCAACAAAGATCAAGTGCCTGTTTCTCATAAATGAATCCTCCTTAATGAAAAGGAAGAAAGGAAAACAGACCATGGGTAACCTTGCTTCCAGTCAGAAGCCATCCAGAGGACGTTTTAAGCCAAACTGCATTAGTCTTTTCTTAGAATTGTGCAGAACACGCACTAGTCCTTCTCTTTAAACCCACCCCACCTCTGCAGGCATGAAAAGGACACTTGGCTGAGTTACCCACTTCCCCTGAGACTCAGGCCACATATGTCTTACAGACTTTTGGCCAAACAGCTGCATAAACTATGGCATGAAGAGATGCTATTTGTGACCAGCATATGAGTACTTGGTGGTCATGGGGAACAAAACCCTGTGTGTGACACACTCCCGTGCATGAGACACCTAACACCAAGAAAAGTATAGTTCTTGCTCACCTACAGGCTGCTGCCAAAATACAGCGCTCTGGTCAAGGTATGCCAGTGTAATTACACTGGCAAAGCCTCTAAGCAGAAACCTGGTCCCTGGCCATGCAGTAGGGGTATGTCTACTAGGTAACCGAACTGCACAGCTATGTGCTCTCCTTTGTTATTCTTTCCCTCCTGTATTTCCTTATCTTCCAGTGTTAGGTGCATTAATCCAAGACTAACCTTTAGCTAGTCACAGGAAAGCTTGGATCTTCAGAAAAGGGCTGGAGTTCAGGGCTACCCACCTTCTATAGCTGGAAGTGAAGCTATTTGGGCTTGAAGGGAGAAGTGGCGGTGGACCAAGTTGATGAGGGACATGATGGAGGAATGCAGATAAGCAATTAAGTTCTTCAAAAACATTTTCTTTGGCTTTTGCAGTCTGTGTCATAACATACAATACGGTCTAACTGTAAGTGAGAGTTGAACTGAATATGCGTATAGCCAAATAAAAACAGATTAAAAAACATGCAAAGAACATGAATAACTTGAAACTCAATCAAAATGCTTTTAATTTGTGATGTTAGAGCACAATATTTTCAAATTTGAAAGAATATAATTTCTAGGGCTTTGTAATATTCAAAGGTATATATTTAATGTAGCTGTAGTCACCAGATGAAAGTTTCTAAAATGAAGCAAAAGAAGAGCTTATGGTTTGTTTAATCCATTCCCACACTGGACTGGTGTTTGTGCAGCCTCAAAATTGCACATGGCTGCCCTTCGAGGCACAGCCAGCAAAGTGCCTGTCTAAATGCATGCTTTCACAAGAAGCTCCATCTGATTTTAGATGGGATTTCCTTCATAAAAGGTAGTTGTGTCCTTTTCCCCACCTCCAGACATGTTCTCACGCCCTTCCTCATGCCGACACAGGCATTCATACAGCTTGTGCAGTCAGCTGGATCAGCTCATCCAAAACTCTTTGTTTTCTTTTTGGTAAGGCAAATTTTTCAGCCAGATCAGTTTGCTGGCTGAGGATGGGATCACTGCTTCCAGGGGCAGTGGGGGGCAAATCAGCTTAGGCAGCTCACGAAAATGAGCTTTAAGATGGGACAAGATCTACATACACAACACTAGGTGCTATGCACCTACTTCAGCTGACTAATTGCCTTGCAATCCTCAGTGAATGAAGAGAGACAGACTTCATGAAGCAGCAAGTTAGAACAGAAACCCAGTGTAGGTCCTCTGAACCACTCTCCAGAGTGCTCCATCTTCCTCTACCAGCTCTAGAGGCTGGATATGAACCACTTCCACAGTAAGGTATGCATGTTATAGGATGGAGAGAAGAGAGTACAAGGCAATAAAGGCCATGCACTTGCTCTAGGTAGTTTTTCTATACCAAATAAAATACAGATTTTTGTATTTAAGAAAAAAAAAAAAAGGTGTATTTCTACACCATGTTTTGCATCTTGCCTATTACATTGCCAGCTTAGCTAGCAGGACTGCTGAAACACATCAGAAAGCAAGCAGTTTATAAAGAAACCACAGTGTCCAGGATATCCTGCCTTCTCTTAATCCCTGTGTGCAAAAAGCACCCTCCAGCTAAAAGCCTCAGTGGCTCAGAAAGCGTCTAGCCAGGTGGAGAGGAATGTGTTCATTTTCTTTCTCCTCCAGGCAGAAGGACCTTCACCTCTGTATTCCTGCTTTTGTTTGCAAGCTTTTGCAATATGCATCCACCAGCTGCTTTACTCACCAGGGTGAAGTCCCAGTGTGGTCCTGGAGTCAGAAACGTGAAAGAGCTGCCTCGTCTCAGAGTGTACCTGTGAGCAGAAAAAAGGAATAAAGTAAATAATGTATAGGTTGCTGTAGCAATTGATAAACTACATCTCTTTTCCACAGCTTTGACAGTATCATACATCTTCCACTCCTAGCACAAAAGTTGCAAAGACAATGAGGTAGCACAGTCTTTGGGAAAGAAAGACCAAAACGATTGCCAGTATTCCCCACCATGACTGCAGGTGTTAGATTAAAAATCCCGGTTTACTACAATAGATGGCTCTGTGCAACAGAGGCAGGCAAAAACCTCCCACTGGGCCCTGCAGGCTGGTCTGGAGGAAAATCTCTTTGACCACAAACCCGCCAATCTGACCAAGAGGAAGGATAAAACAACAACAACAACAACAACAATAATAAAAAATAATAATATTGTGGTCTCATTTTCCAAGGTTAATGAAGTCAAAACGAAAGGAGGCAACAAACTGCACCTTTGACAATGCAGCCTTGTAGTTTCCCATAAAGTTACAACCAGGAATTGAGTTGTGGTCTTTCATTAAGTCATTCTTGATCCAAGAAAGTTAAACCACCAGAAAGCACTACACACAATAGACCGTTTGTATAATCCTTGCTCTTTGAACAATGGTAAACGAATTGCCTTATGCAAGTCATTTATTGTACTAGCACTGAGTTAAGCAAACAAGTTATGTTCCAACTTTCACTGTCTGGTGGACTTAAGGTATGTTTCCAGCAACAATTTTTTAAAGCTTATTCTGGCCTTTAGTATGGAGAAACATTTTTGTCTGTCATTGGGTTTCTGCATGTAGAACTTTAGCCCCAAATGGGCCACACTTTTTTTTTTTTTTCAAAGGCAGCCAGCTGTATCACCTAATGGAGAGAAGATTTCCCCCTTGCTGACACAAACTCAGACAGAAAAGGCATCTTCTCACCAGCTGCACCTTTCTTCTTTGTACTAAGATCCCACAGGATTATAAAAAACCTGGAAATAATATAGGAATGGAAATCCTTCCAACTTTCAGGGGACTTACACTCCAGCATTGCTCAGGTATTAGTAGCATTTAACGTCAGCAGCTCTCCGTATCGGAAGAAAAAAAGCATTTGTCTGTAAAAGGTTTGTGCAGGGTGGGGTGTTCTGGGCTGGTATTTGGAAAATATAAGTCAACCACCCAGAAAATACTTTTGCACTTCTACCAGCCCATGCAGAGCAACAAGATAAATGTTATATGAAACATACCTTATTGGAAGCAAGATGTGAAGGAATGCAAGATGCTTTTGGTGATGAGACAAACATTTTATGCAGCAGATGTAGACTACACAGGTGAGCTTATTAGCACTTTTTCTGCAGAAATATATTTCTATACTGACCCTTTGCTTAGCATATATCTGTTAATCCAAGCGACACCGTATTTTACTTCAAATTCAAATCTGAGAAGAAATCTAATCAACTGTTGAATGCCTGAGCTGGTTCTGTGCTCCTCACTCCAGGAAGGCCCAGTGTCTGGGCAGCAGATTTTGTTTCTTGGGATGACCCAAGGAGATGACCCAAACTTATCTGGCACCTGGTACCAAAAAGACAAGACCACTACACGCAAAAAGGGCATATTCTCTTCATTCCCCACTCGTGGTCAAGGAACGTGTCTGCCACACATAAAAAGCTGAAGCAGCCGTAGCAGAAAATGATATACTTTGATCCAGACAGGGAATGAGAGCTGTTCGGCCACCTCAGTAGGCCACACAGAATAGGAGCAACACTTCCCTTGCAGCTTCTGGGGTGGCTGAAGTCCCCTCGGGACCTGTTTAGGGAGCATTTCACCTGCTCCCAGGGTTTGAGCAAGGCAGCTGCCACGTGAGTGAAAATGCTAAGCAAGCAGCAACTACAGTAGAAAACCAGGAAGCAAGAACATTGTCATGGGCTTCAAAGTGGTTAGAATAGTAAATATGCCATCTATGTTATATACACATTTACTTAGATATCCAAATATCTAGACATCTAAAATACCTAAAATCTGTAAAATATGTAAACATAAAAAAATAAGCTTGTTCAAAGTACCATACACATGAATTATGGTTTATGTAAAACCAGAGGAAACTTCCTCAGACCACACGACCTTCAGGTAACTTAGGATCAGCCAAAACCTTTTAATGCAATCACTGTGTCTGTGACACCGCTCCAGGCAGGAAAGTGGCATTTCCAAGAGCTGCATACCAGTACACTGATTGCTAGATGGAGAAGAAATTTCTGGAAGGGAACAATCTTTGGGGTTTAGAAGAGTACATACCACTCGGGAAGAAAATCTGGGAATGAGCACCAGATTTCTTTGAAATTTAAAATAGAGTCATTTTTTCTCATGAGAAAAAAAATCTTTACCGCTTAATCCCAACATCTAACCTGCTAGGCTGCCCAGACGAAAATTTACGAGTTTGATTAAACCTTCCCTGACTACAGATAGAAGAGCAAAGAGATAATTAATGGTCTGCAAATTGCGCCCTGCACAGCTATAAAGAGCTACCAGAATGGACTACGCCTCAGTCTCTAAGGCAGGCATAAGCTTTCATGCTGGGAAGCAGGAGCACAATTTTATTCCATGAATCTTGATCTCCAACACCAGAGGCAGCCAAATTGTGGCCTGGAAGCCACACAAGGTGAGCAAACTGTTCAGAGTGACTCCCAGTCATCCCAGTATGGACGTGGGCTGCTTGTAGCTGCCCCAACTGCATTGTCTGGGGTCCAGGGTGCACCTTGAGTTGTGCCCTCCTGCCCAAAGGGAGCAACGGGGCTGCAGGTACAAAGCTGCTGTCAAGAACAAGCAGGAGTTTGGCCCATTTGTCCTAGTGCACTCAGCTTCCAACCAAATGGAGATTTTATGGCGTATAATCAAGTAAGTTTGGCTACAGCAGCCTTTCAAAAATCTCAAATTTAAAGGTATTGTACAACTATCATCATGTCCTCTTACACTCATAGGTTTAAAGCAACCACCGTAGATTTCCATTTAGTACCCAACATGTTTCATTCCTATTACACAGGCACTATAATAAGGTTTTAATCCAAAGCAGTGTTTTATTTTGGCATGCACACTATAAGGCAATGTACTGTTACTGTGGGACTGCCTATGCAGTATTTCAGATACCCCTCTGCTCAAGCTGGGGTGGGATTCATATAGCTAAATGTGTGAGATGCCTCCCACTCTGGCCTCCACACTGTCCTTGAAAAAGGCTTTTCTTGGTGTCTCCTAGGAACCTGCCTGATGGTATCTTTCAAAAGACAACCTGCAGAGATGATCACACAGGTATTAACCTCTCTGCTGCTCAATATCAAGACTCCATAGCCACTATTCTTTCATGAAAAGGAGAAATGATCACATATGAGAGGCATTAATGTGGAAACCTCAGCATTTTAAAACAAGTGGTAGGGGTGGGGAGTACAATAAGATTAAGGTTAAAAAAAAAATCTACAGGCAGCTTTGTTTCCAGTTGTGTACAACAGCTGGAGAGAAACTTCTCCATCTCAGATTCCATCATCTAAACTTTCTCCCTTGGTCACTCAGCTGTAGGGAGAAATGCAGCTAATACCTCCCACAAAAGGCATGTAAAAAAGAAATATCTGCCCCAGTTAGAAAGTTCCCTTCAGTCCTCCAAAGAGCGAACACAGATCATCTGCAACCATAGAGCCTGTTATAGACCAGCTGCTCTTTCCTCCTCTTCAATGGCCTAGTAAGAGGACTCAATCAAGAGAAGAGGGCAAAGTAGAAATGAGAAACTGCTCCTTCTCATATGCCACCAACATCAACAATGTTCTGGGAGTAAGAATTCTCTTATTTGTTCTATATTTTGGTATCACAGACATTTTCTGGCCATCTTTTGTTAATAGGAATGAGCTTTTTGTGGTATAAAGAGTTCTTACTGATGCTCTCTCCTTTTTCAACTCTTTGGCCAAGTACGGGGAGCTGAGATCTACCAGGAACTGTCAGGAGGGGCAAATGGACAGACATAGAGGGAAGCAGACCCTTGTGCTAAGTGGAAAAAAGACCTTTAAGAAAGTGGCTTCTGTCATCTCAAAGCTTTATCACATCTCCCGGTGTCCCCTCTCCAGTCACTGCTTGCTAACTGAGCCTTAATGAGGTACCATTTAAGAAAAGATCATTGGGATGATTGCCTGCAGAATTGCTTGAGTTTTTGCTCTGCCTGTAGCTCTGCTAGAGCCTGCAAAGCTCTTCAAAACTACAGAGCCAAATTTAGTCACCTGCGTGACTACCACGCGTATTACGTGTAAATGGATGACTCACGATTGCAGTGCTCAGATGGGCATCCCTTGCAAGGTCTGTCAAGAATCTGAAGACAGTGCTGGTGAATTAAAGGTCAGCAATGACCATAAGAGCAATCCTGGAAGTTTTACCTAACGCATCTCTCAACACAACATGAGAAAAAGCAGAGCTGTGTGATGCAGCACTGCGCTGTTGGTCATTGCTCAAAACCACTGTATGATTAATTGAAACAAGTCCAGAGTGGCCTGGAGGTAAAGTTTTAGTACCTGAAGTTAGCAGGAAAAAGTATTAGGCTGGTGCCAGCAGCTGGATATAGTTAATTGCTCTGTTTACCACAAAGCTGTTCCAAGAGCCCAGCCCTATTGTAGGGACATCCATAGATATCCCTGCTGTGTCACCCAAACGAAAAGACTAAAGTTGTGTTCAGTCACTTCCTTGAAAGAAATTTTTCTTGATAGACTGTCTCCAGCATAATTTCCTTGTTTAAGACAGGATGAGCAGATACAGACTTTTCCCTTATCTTACGAGGCTCAAGACAAGCAGAAACTGTCAATTGCAGCTGGCTGATTCATGTAACTTTGAAACCTATTTCAAAGTGATTAAGAACTTCAGGGTTATGAAGACGATTACATGAACACACAAAAATAATTTTTAAGATGTAAAATGTTGCGCCAACACACTGGCAAAGCAAATCTCTCCAAACAAAGAGCAGGGGAAGGGCAATCTTGTTGAGACTGTACAGAAAGAACAAACACTTCTGTTTTGGTACCCTCTGTTTCCTTCAAGAAATGAATGTTCCAGGCTGCTTACCAGCAAATGATGATACTGCCAGTCTTGCCAAGAGTAAATCTTTCCAAAGCCTGTTAAAATAGAGATTGCCATACTGATGGTCCATAGGGAGATTATCTGTGAAGTATTTTTTAACTTTAAAAGAGTGTGTGTAATTTGTATTTTCAAGTTGGCCTGCAAACAGGTTTAGAAAACCAGCTACCAACACTGAGAGAGGCAGGGGAAGTCCTGAACACAAAACCTGTTCAGCAACATAGCAGGGGAGAAGATGGGGCCCCAATAATCTTAATAGAGGAAGTTTGAGCAATTTAGTAGATAACATATTGATAAAGGCAAGTGGGCAGGCTCAACTGTTTCACACTGAAGCCAGACTAAGGAAACAGTCATTGTTCACCGCCTTCCTTGAATAAACATCAGGATCCTCTCACCAGCACAGGAGGGTATGGATGAAGCAATGGCAGTGAGCACTTGGCCAAATTTGTCCTCACAATTTAATTTCAAGGTTGATTATTCCCTTCAGAGCTGGACATATTTTGAAGTTCAGAAGGGAGGGGTAAACGGCAGTGAAAAAACCACACCTGATCTTAAATCAATTTATCAAAAAGCAAATGTTTCTGTCAAGTACTGTGTTGCTTCTTAAGCATCTTTTTATTGCTTGTCTGCTCCAGAGATAGGGGTTTTTTTTGTGTTGAATTTTGCTATTTTTGAGGAAGGAGGGGGGGAAGGCCATAAGAGATATTTTGGGGTCAACAAAAATCCAAAAGGCATCCACAAAGGGCGTGCTAGCATAGATTCCCATTAGTCAGACTAGAGGATAAAGCACAGAAGAGCTTCACTCATCAGGTTAGAGCAACTTCCCATTAATGTTATTTGAAACATTTTTCTCCTTTTACTGTAAATCCGCACCACCTAGTCAGCATCATCCGACAGTGTGCACTCATTTTTTACTTATTTTTGATGCTTTGTCCAGGAAACTGCATAAATGCTTTGATCTGGCATTTCTCTTAACTTTTTAAAGTTGCAGAATACATTCTTCAGACTGGGCAGCAATTCTGCGTTTCCTTCCCCTCTGACTTCCAACCCCCCCCTTTTTTTTTTTTCTGTTTTCAGTGCAAGCTGTTCTTAAATATAAACCACTTGCACCAGTTAAGTCCTAAGATGGTGAATATTACAGCAACATGAACAGATTAAAAGTAAGTCTTCCCCAAACGAGCAAGCCACAGTGGTGAATCCTGTTCTGAAGGACAAGAACAGAAATGCTCCACAGAGAGTCTTTTGAATTTTAATTTAAAGCTTTTCTGCAGGGAGGAAAAAAAAGAGCCTCTGGATTTCCAACCTACTATAGTTAATATTTCCACTTCAACAATATCCAGAGGCCTTGGCCAGTGTAAGAGGCCTCCCAAGCACTGTGCAAACAAACTCTGACTAAGGGCACTTACAACAGTGCTTGTCACTGTTCCTTATCTTGAAAAGCTCCAGGGTAAAAGCCTTACTTGAAGCAAAACCTATTGACAGACATTTTAAATATCTAAAAGCAAGACAGAAGAACTCAGTACTTCAATGGCTGAGAGGAAAATGGTGCCAGTGAACTCTGCATGGAGTTCAAGGTTGCAGACTGCTTCTCCGTCATTAATACTACCTCATTAATGCTATCGCTGCCAGTAGCACACAAAAGGAAGTGGGATACTTACAGCCATAATTATATAGAAAGCAAAAGAATGACGGGTTGCTCTCTGGAAATGTGGTTTAGAAAGCTGCAATAACTTTCTGGCAGCAGCAGCACCACAGTTTGCAACACTGGTGCAATTAGTAATTCTAGCAGTCTCAGCTTTCAAATAGCAAAGCCATGAAAACACATGGCCAGCAGTGGAGTTAAACAGTGATCAAAAACACTTCAATCCATCTACTACTTGGACAGGGCCAAGCAGCGCTACTGCTGAGCTGAGAACTTCTTGTACTTCTCAGACACTCTGGAATAGCTATTATTTTGTTCTTTTATGTTGGAACAACCTCTGCTTCTAAAAGGAAGCGCCTTCAGACACCCTGGGCAGGTTTAAATTATAGAAAGAACATTAAATTTTTGTTTAAATAGTTTTATGAAGTTCAGCACAGACTGAACGGGAAGAGTGATTTTCCATTTTAGAAGTGTTTTCTCCTCACAGAAATTGGTGCAATATTATAGCTATTTGTCTGAAGAAGCAATCAACAGCAGCACTGGACATGAGCAGATAAGCCCCAAGGAGATTAAACATGCACTGATATCCTTAAATAATCACACGCCTGACCTCTCCAGAGCTGAACATTAACAGCCTCTCTACAGCCAACACAGCAACATCTAGTTTCATCTGAGGATTGAAGTGGTATCTTTTCACCACAGACTTCCCTTATGACCCAAGCATCTTCCTTCCAGTTTGCCTTCACATTTCCCTCCCCAGGCGGGTATCTGCTCCAAGTCAAAGTCAGTAAATGCTAAGCTCCCTAGCACTGTTGCTAAGGCTGGCAGCCAGAGCTTTCTGAGAAGAAAGAGAAGGTCTTTTCAGTAGCACATGGTCAAGTCTCTCTTCCCCACCCCAGTCCCTGTCCAACTGTTCAAGTTACTTCAACATTTATGCTTAGCACACAGTGGCATTTTTCAAAGGCTTCTGGTCAAATGACGCACTGCAATACACCATCAACTGAGCACTGAAATGAAACAGATACAAATAATCTTCACAAAAGGCTATTGTTAAGAGGACTGCTTCAGTGATTTAGTTTACAACATGACCATGCAAACATCTGCACTGGCCAAACCAAGAGGTAACAAACATAAGCCTAGGTAGGAAAACCTTTGTTCCGCTTTGCTCACGAGCTGGCCTGCTGAGACAACTCTGCAGCTGCACAGACTATCTTCAACTGCCATCATGGCCTAAGATTACCCCTAAACGCACCTGCAAACATGGCAAGGAGGTGAGGGGAACACTGTGAACATCCAAGGGAACATGTACTGCTGAGGAAACAAAGAAAATGTGGGATGCCTTGAGGAGTCCATGAGTCCAGGTGATGCTCAAGATGAGAGGACAGGAGCACCGCCAGGCATGAGCCGAAACTGTGGTGCTCCAGAAGTACGGTTCCTCTTACAGGGCACAGGAGGGAGGTGGTGTCCCTACAGACTCATCAGCATTAATGACTTCATGCCAGTGACTGCCCAGAGCATTGCCCAGCTGTTCCCTCACCCGGGCATTTGCCCTTGCCTCCATCCATGCTTTGCTTTGGAAGATAGCAAGAGCAGACTCTCCTCCACACAGCCTTACAGCAGGCAGGGGCAGAGCTGTACAAAGAGAGCTCCAGTTCTGCGGGCAGGTATTCTTGCCTGCAAGAGAGGATTATGGCAATAATCCATCACTAGAAAGAGAAAAAACTTTATTCCTCTTTATTAAGAGAAAATGAAAGCTACTGACAGAACTAACATCTCCTGATACATGATTAAGCACATGCTGCATGTAGTAATTCTGCCCACTTCACAGAGCTATTTGTACTCTCATTTCCAGAGATATGATGTAAATGCTGAAGCAGGGGGGGGATGATGACTGTAGGGAGAAGCAGTGCAGCTGCTGGCAAAATATTTTGCTTGTCAGCAGCCATGCAAGCACTCTCACTGCTGAAGGATCATCTCTGGCAGAAGAGCACAGCTCCCTGTGGCAGAGCTAATGTACCTCCAGCTCTTGAGCTGCTGAGTTTCGTGCATCAGGCCCTTGTCAGTCAGGTCTGTCGACCGTACGCAACTTCTCGCGTGAATGATGGACTAGAAGATAATCCTAACAATTAAAAACCAGGAACAGAAATAAAACCATACCAACACTACATGCCAAACCTTGGCTCCCCTTCTCCTGCTGAGTGTGTAGCCAGGCCAGGGCTCATCTCATCTGTCAGGCCCCTGACAGGGAGGCAGTTGTCCAGGCTCCCCTGTCACTCCTGGAAAGAGGCTGACACCTCCAGCCAGGCATTTTAAGCTGGCTTGAATACGCCCTCGAGGCGCCTCTCTTTCTGCATCAGCTATAAAGGAACCTTGTGTGTGGCTCAGATTTAAGCAATCAGCTTTTAGGTGACCAAAGTTAGGTGAAATGAATCTTCCATGCAATGCTTAGGAGATACCAGCTGACAAAGTTTCTAGTTAGAGCTCAGATGCAATATTCATAAATACATTTTTGACTGACTTGATCATGTCATCCTAGCTGTAACAGTTGATAGCGGGTACCTCTGAAGGCTTAGAGAAATCTTCAGTCAGGCTTTATTCTAAATAGTTTGCATCCTCTTCAGCAATTTTGGTCCCAAGGTCAGAAATGAGCTGTGTTCCAGAGAAACCACCACCATTAAAAAAATAAAAGCAGATTTCTCAATACAGAGATGTTAAACTTCATCTGACCAGGTGATAATGCACAAGCACAAAAAAATGCCATGAATAGATGTTTAGTTATCTGGACTGCATTCAAGGAGGAAAGATAAGGAAGCAAATGTTGTAAACAATAGCCATACTTACAGGAAAGCACTGTCTCACAGACACTAGACTTGACGATAAGGCCATCTTCACAGTGTTTTTATGTACCAAAGTGAAGGCCACTGTCTCTGGGTGCTTTAATGAACCACTGACCCTTTCAGATTAACTTTACCTGAGTTTTTTTAATTCCCACAAAACCAGGCTCTTGAGGGCTGCAAGTGAACTTTAAACTTTTTGAACATTTCCAGGCAGGGAGCAAAAGGCTCCAAGTTCAGCTGAAACTAGTTGTACTTTAAACATAACTGTTTCCACTTAGAGTCACCCCTGCGAGCCCCTTCCCCTGCGATACCTATTTTGAACGCTCTCGGGGGAGAATGGTTGGGACGGAGGAATTCCAAGTGCCCAGAAGCCATGGGAGCAAGCTCCACTGCCCGGCAGCCATGCCAGCTGAGGGAGACTGTGTCGATTCAAATCCAAACAACTATTTTGAGTTCTTGTGGGAACCAAGCTTGATCCAATAAATATTAGAAGTTATCACAAGAGAACAGTCAGGAAAACATACATTTTAGTGCTGACAGGCACAAACTTTTCTCTTTTTTAATTCTAAGCAGCTATGCAAACAGTCACTTCAGCTTTATATTTTTCTTTTTTTATGCAAACTGTCACTGCAGCCCCAGGTATGAATGCAGTTATGCCAGTTGTAGGGCTCAAGGGCTGGAACAGCAACTTAACACCTAACAAGTTACCACTGACCAGCTGAAGCATTATAAGAGTCCACAGGCATCCTTGCAACCCGCAGCAAACATGAGGTAGTCCGAGCAAGAGTTTGGTTAGGCTTGTGCTCTGTGAAAGACAATCATCTTCTTCTGAGGCTGAACACGTACAAGGTTATTAAAGAACAGCTGAAAGGTGGTTGCTTGCTTGGACTAGCATAGCTTTTTTTCTACTATACAGGACTACACTGCAGCCCAAGGGTCTCTTAAAACTGGAGGAGGTGGGGGGTTTGTAACAGCAGTGGTACTGCCACATGTGTATTTAGAGGAAGCCATCTTGTCCTTTGCTATAGCACCAGTGTGGGGACTCATCAGCACTAGAATAACATGTTCCTAATTACTTATGATTCACAACAAAAACAAACAAGCCACAGGATGGCTTCGGCTTGAAATAATCTAAACCAGCATTTTTCCTACTGCTCAGGGCAGTTCTGCAGAAGCCATTAAACACAGCTTGACTGGGGCAGGGGCAGGTCGCATCCTTTTTCCTGCCCATTTCAGTAGAGGAGAGGCTTTCCCAGCCACAGCCCCACCAGGAACACCTTGGGTAAACGACTGACCTGCAGGACTCCTTGCCAAAAGCTGCCTTGGATGCAAAGTCTGCATGGGATCAAGATGAGACTAGACAAAGCCTTGGAAGAGATTACCTGGGGGCTACTAAGCAGACAACTTCAAAACTCGTGGAGACTGAGACAGTATAGGAGAAAGGAGCATCATAAATGTCAGTCTTTTTCTTACTTAGCACCCAAATCATTGTTGGAAACAGCCATTGGGTCAGAGGGACCCTTGTTCTGAACCAGCTCTTATGTTCTTAAAGTTCACCTCCTCCTCGTCTTTGGCAGGGCTATAAAAAGATGCCCTGCATTGCCTTGGAAGCTGAAAGAGATTAGCACTTATCCCACACAGTAAAAAAGAAATGGGGGCAGGGTTAGATTTGGGCAGAGCAGAATAAGCCAGCAGAAGCGGTCTAGGAACCATGGATAAAAAAAATGGAGCTGTAGGAAAAACAGAAAAGGAGACAAGAGAAAAAATAATCAGAAAATACAAAGGACTAAGGAGCTGGGCAGGAAATGGCTGCAGGGTGGAGCTGTATAATGTAATGTCTATACAATTTAAGAGTAAGATCGGAAGAGAAACAGGCCTTAGTAGGTGGGTGGTAAGGCAGCACTGAGTGACTTCATATTTTAAATATTTAAACATTACAAGGACTTGAAGGTGTACTTTGCTCTTACGAAAGAGATTGTTTAATGCTTTTACTTTTTGAAGGCACAGTCCCTTTCATTCTTTTCTTACTAAATGTAAAAAAAAAACCCGTAAAACACATTTAGTGCTGATATCCCTGGCAGCTCTGCAAGCCAGGAACAAATCAACCTGTGCTAAGTTGACATAGGCCAGTAACCACCCCAGGAGAACTCATTTTCTCAAACAGGGTTTGCACTGTTTTATTGAATTCATTTAAGGCAACTACTGCACCTTCTGTGCTCAGGCAAGATAACTGTTTCCTTTCACTGTGACTACCTTTCTTCACACTATGTTAACCTTGAACTACCTCCTTTCCCCTGAGTTTGGAGGCTTCCGATCCCTCGATGCGTTCCCTTTTTATGCAGCATTTCAGCCTTGCCCTTCCTGTGCGAGTTTCAGTGGCGGGTCCCAACTAAAGTTGGTCTGAATGGTTGGTACCTGTGTCTGACCCAAGCTTGCAGTCACAGAGCTCCAACATAAAACCACAGCAATGTTTCTCGGTCCTCTCTGCCTCCATGCTCATCTGTATGTGTTTAGGATATACCTCATGATGCTTCCTGCTGAGACTCTCCACTCTCTCCTGCTGGTGGGAAAGCATTAGAGGAGTATCAACTCTCAAACGACTTGGTTCACGTCCTAGATAACAATTTCCAGTTTGAGATACCTTCCATTTTCCTAATCTGGCCAATTTAGCCCAGTTTGCACATGGATGGTGGCAGAGATCAGGTTAGAGCTCAAGCTAGAAGCCAAATTCTCTTTATGGGGATGACAGTCTCGGATGTTATTTGGCTATCTGACCATAGAGGTTTGAGGCAGTAGCAGATAAGGAACAGAGTAAAGAAAGGCCTGCAAGGAGAGGAAAAGAGCTTGAAACTCATACAACAATACAGATGAAGGATTAAGAAATCAGGGAAAATGTAGTTACTGCAGTAGATGAGGAACTGCTGCCTCCAGGGATAATTTTATAGAGTCTGGCAGGGAAAGGCGGCTGCTTGGGGGCCAAGGAAGACATATGAGCTAGCATGATGAGAAAGGGAGGAGAGTTCAGACATGAGTCTCTAATCTCTTTCCATGGGAGAAGTATAAATACACCTGAAGTCTGTTTTCAAGTTTTAAACATAGAGTAATAATGAAGTTTTAATAAAAGCATTATAGCCATTTCCAGTTATTACAACAAACAAACCACCCACACACAAAATAAATCTCGCAGTGCAAGGGAAAAGTAGCACCTCTCTAGAAAGCGTGTGCAGCCTTTAGAGAAGAGAAAGTCTGCTAGACATGTCCACAGGAAACCCGTTATTAAAACTCACTTAGCTCAACCAGTGGTTATTCATGTTCAAGAGAACATTCTTGGACAGTTAGTACAAAGATTACTCTGTCTCTTCTAAAGATTATCCCAAAGCAATTCTTTACACAAAGAAACTCGATTTAGGTTCCAGAACAATCTCAAGTCTGCCCCCTTACGTGTATGAATCAGTATTGCAACAGCCCCACTACATGCGACTACAAGGCACAGTAGGCTCGATGCAAAGAGATAATCACTAACAAATCAAAATGAATGTTAAAACACAAGTGGGAGATACATTAGTCAGCTGAAATAACAAGTACCAACACAAAACGTTACATATGTAAACCTGGTTCAGAAAACATGGCTTGATACAACGATAAGGACTGTTGCATTGACAACATTGTGTATCTCAACACTTCACCTATTACGGAGAGCACCTTCTTTTCCAACTGTTGATGCAGCGCAAGTTAAAACACCAACTCATTTTACTGATATAAACCACCTTAGGGAAGGGGACATGACACCAACAGCAGCTGGCAGCCTTCTAGGCAGGCAAGCCAGAGGCCAGGCTGTGTTGTGGTTAATAGATATTTTGCTGAAAGTCAGCACTTCTGCATCAGCCTCGGTCTGTCAACTGCCAAGTTTTGAAGCTGACCCCTATGAAACAGTTATAACAAAATCAGCTACTCAGGCCCGCTGCTTCGAAAGATTGCTGTACGAAGTGCAAAGTCCCATGAAACGAATGGCAATGTCATTTGTGAAGGACAGGGCCACTAATTAGTTAATGCTTCATAGTGCTCTGGGTGATATATTCCAGCCAGTTTAAGGGACTCATGAACACAACTGCCATTAAAAAAAGCCACCCACAAGAATTAAATCTTAGTCTCACTGGAAAACCTTGCATCTAGAGGTTTTAAGTAAGCCAAGTGCTGTAACTGACTTCTCACAAGCAAGATATGGAAGCAGTTACAAACAAAGTCTTAAGACCTTTATGTGTGCGGAGGAGGGAAATCTGCTTAATTGTAACTTTATGCAATAGGCTTTTGTGGTCTCTCTGATGCCAGAGACTAACATACTCTGGATTCTCAGAAATGAGCCTGGAACCACCCAGACAACTTTTCAGAAGAGCTTTTAAGTGAAGACACAGGTGATGAACGCTCCCAGGCCTGCTGCATTTCTCCTCCAGCCCACCCACATGCTGAGAGCCCAGGGCACCCAGGACACATTCACATGCTTTGATTCCCTGCTCACTTTTCTTCCCCCAAGTCACCTTAGAGCTGACAGAGTTTAAATGGTTTAGGAAAAGGACATGGTCAGCAGACAGTATGTCATGGAAGAATATTAATTCAGTGTGGGAAAGGAAAAAAGTCAGCCTGTAGTATTCAAGAAATTATTTCCTTTCATCCTGGGTGGGGAAACACCAACCATTTGACTCAGTAAAACGAAATTAATCCTAAATGTAGCCTAACCAGTCAATTTATTGTAAATAAACTCAAAGCTGGAGTGAAAGGAGGAAGAGATCTGTTTCCCAATCCAGCAGTGACACCTAGAGGGAGAGGATTTCATCGCGTGCTTGGCAGCTCCTGAAGGGACTGGAAAAGAAATTAGAAAGCTCTGCCAGAGCCAGCAGTGGCTCTGGGAGTCCCTTATTTCATACTCTGGAGTTCCCTGCGTACGCTCCAGCACAGGAGGACGCAGCAAGAGGAACGCTCTTGGTGGTAACAGCGCTCCAGAAAGACATGAGAAAAAGATGGAGCAGAAAAGGGGGAAGCCTGAGCCTCTTCCACATGGCACTGGAAGGTCTCTGCCTTCCCAAGAGCTCCCCTGTGGCAGCTCCTGCTGCCCAGTCACCCCACACACTGTAGGAAGAGCAAAGTATTTTGCACAGCAGCATCAGCAGGATGCAAATCATGCTCAGCCATGTCTGGGATCACAGCCCAGGAGGGCCCAGGCCCCCAACAGCAGGTAAGCCCATTTATGCCTTTCCTAATAGACCTTACCTCCATTCCCCAGACTCAAGGACTCGATCTCCACATGTCTTTTTTTTTAAAACCTTTCTCTCTCAACTTTGCACATTGTGAATGAACTGCTACACCTCAACCATGGAGGTGGGTGGAAAAAGACATCAGAGAATCCAAGCACAAGCCAGCTCCATAGGAAAGCAGGCTGCATTATTGTCTGGCCTTGGGACTGCTTGCTAAAACATGCAGGAAACTTTAGCCAAGGTTGTTACTACTCCTCCACATAAGGTGGGGCCCACCTAGATTTGCAATTCTAACTACATTATTGGCTTTATGCCTTTTTTGTTGTTGTTGAAGTCTACATTTTCTTTGGCTTCACCAAAATAAAGATCAAGAATAAAGGCGAGCCAGTCAGCCATCCAAATGGAGCAGGGATAATGTTTGCAGCATGGACCCTGTAAGACTGTGGCTACACAGATACACTTTTCATCCCTCTTCAGGGATCTAAATGCTTCTTTTTGAGAACTTGTTGCCAAGCATGGGGTCCTGCTCAAGGAACAAAGAAATTGCCTTGTCCACCTGGGACATATCCAAACATCTGACAGTCAAGTCAGAAATAAACTGTGCCTTTTTTCCTTTCTGTTAAGGCTACTGGGAGGGCCTCCGTCCTCGCTTTAATTTCTGGGCAGACTTCAAAGTAACCTTAAATAAAATTGCCTGAGGAGGGCAAGGCACCGGGAAGTCAAGGCCTGTGATCAAGCCTGCTTTCCTGTCCATTTGCAGGTAAAGTTGAAGGTTTGGTCAGATAATTGCTTACAATTATGTCAGCACATTTAATAAGGTACTTCCCCTCTCACCAGGATGTGGTAACTGTGGGACCACCAAGTCTATGGCACCGCAGAGTTAAACAGATTTGCTGGCAACCTGTAATTTTGGGTGCAGAGAAACTGAAGAATTATTTACATTTCTCACAGCAAAGGGCAGAGGTACCCCAGCTGAAACAACAAAGCTGCAAATTTTAAACAGTTAAAAGAACAAGGTATGTATTTAGGTATGTGAATACTACATGAAACTGCAGCTGCTTTCCAGGGACCACTGAAATTTGCCCCGGAGAGTACAAAAGCTAGGAAGCAAGGAAGATGTGCAGCTAGGAGGACAAACTTAATGACCATTTAAAATCCTATTTGGAAGCAACTCACTAACTAACCTTCACCTGCCATTTTCTCCAGCTCATTGGGTATGTTAATAGTGTGACATGGTTTAGTTTTGAAGATGAATCTAATTCCTAAGCTCATGCCTGCAGCCTTTGTGTTCAGGGCTTGTCAGGAGGTGACAAAGTCACACTTGAATGGGACACTGCCCATGCGTGGCTGTGAAGACATGCACAAAGTAAAGCAGTGGTTGCCCGCTGAGGACACACTCCTTCCACATTTACCGAAGGCCCAGTTCTCCATGGCACTCCACTGCATGAAGTATTTTTCCCCATAAAATGCAAAGCAGAAATCCCTCAGCAACAGCAACAGCCATCCCAGTTGCTGTGACAAGCTCTGCAGGTGGTGGCACATTGGCCAACTCACTACAGGACCTGCTCTTGCAAGACAAAACACCTTTCAGGAAGAGCTTAGGTGATACTACTAGTTTCCAAGCCAAATTAAAATTGAATTATCCACCTAGTCTTTTTCAGAATCTGGTGGATGCATTTTCCTGATCTGGAGTATTTTATATTTATATTCAGCTGCTAGTCTTGATTAGCAGATGAATTCCTGCATTCACTTCCATTGCAGGTTTTTAGAAGGCCCTTCAATTACGGCAGGAAAAGGCATCAGGTACCAGGACACCCACACTAAATAAAACCCCACACTATATAAGAGACACTGTCTTCAAGAACAGCTCTGATGCAAACAAATACTCTTTACCTGTGAGCAGAATTTTGAAATTTAAATAAAAATTCAGTTATCCTGGATGTTTACATCTTTTAACTCTCAAAAAGCAGCCAAACATTGCCAAGGAATACAAGTAGTCAAATTCCATTAACTTCCCTGGGAATTGTCCATATAAAGCTTAAGTACCATCTAATCTTCATTCAACTGATTTACACTGGGGGGAAAAGGCTTTTCCATCCTCATTAACTGCTTCACCTCAGCAGCCTCAGGATCATCACCAGCTGTTTCCTCCGCACTTATAAATTATTTTTTAGTGAAACTTTCGTATAATCTTTCTGTTTCCCTCACCCCATTGCTTCCCAGTGTTTGTTCATCTCTCACTATCACGTTCCTTTCTGGGAAGAGTGCTTCCTTCCACATATTATTGTCAGGGCTGCCTTATCACTGCTTTCCTTTCTCAGGCATTTAAAAACTTTCCTTTAAGTTTCATTGCTGCAGTGGCTTGACACTCACCAGAAACCCCATGTTTCCTGCTATTTCTTCAGGGCAATACCACAGATGATAGCAGATTTAAAGCTGATGCAGAAACAAAAGTATAAAATATACTGACAGATCTGACAGTAAAGGAAGAGAAAGGGGGAAGGGAAAAAAATAGAGAAGGCAACAAGTGACTTTAGCCAACTGATAGCAGAGCTAGAAAATAAGCATTAACGGTAGGGATGACATTTTTCCAGTATCCAGAGAGGAAATCCTTGCACGTCAGCAGAGATTGGAAGTTTCTGTGGCTGTCAAATTGACTAGCACTTGAAATGAATCCATTATACAAAGCAGTCTAGGGTAAAATCCTGGAATACTATGGTAAAAATCAGTGAATTTACTGGGAATTTCACCATCAGTTTCAGGGAGGTCATATTTTCGTCTATGCATTGTGTTTAAATCTTAGCAATGGTTTAAAAGAAAAGCATTGCTGAAAAACCCAACAAGAAAGGATTTGCAAGTCAGGAAATCAAACAGTAGTGACAACTTCTCAGTACAACTAATGTCTGTGAGAAATTGGTTGGTTCTAGGTCCATCCAAGATTTACAATTGTAACATCTAAACTCTGTCTTTCACCAGCATGCCTGCCTCATTCATGTACTTTCAATCACAGGCTCCCAAACCATGCTTGCTTACTACCACAGACAGCAACATCCACTACAACTGCCAAAAGAAACCACTTTTGTAGTTATCACCTCACACGATATATAAATATTTTAAAATCACTTACCCCCCCACTGTCTTTCTCCAAGCCTCCAGCAAAGATGAGCCCCTATTTAGGAATCCTTCATTTATAAAATTATGTTAGTAAGTTTTTACATTAGTGCTTGTTTGTTATCTTCCTACAGAAAGATTCACAGGTTTATCTGCAGCCACTAAAATGCACACTAAAATGCTCTGAACCATTTCTCCACACTTTTAATATATGTGAATCTAGTCAACTGCTTATCATATTCTCATGTCCTAGATCAGGCAAAGATTGAGTAAATCTTTCTTTTCAGGCAATAAAAGTTTACCTACAGCTTATCCTGAGTACTTTATAAAAGATATTGGTAAAAGAAAACACCTAATATTTTAATAAGCTAAATTCAAGAAAAACATCACCCTCCTGAATACAAGAGGAAGGCCAAGAAGTACTTTGTATTTCTCTTGCACTATTGTATTAAAAGAAAATGCTTCTGTGAAGTAGAAGACAACTTGGCAGATTTATTACTTCATAAGAGCTGAAGGGGACTTTATCAAGTGCAGGACATCTACTTTGGCACTTCTGAAAACTGGTCTAAGGCATTTGTTCACATCCTTCCACGTGTAAATGGTTCCCAAAAGTCGAGTTCAGAGGAAGAAGGAACATTTTCAAATCCTAATGGGTTGGGTTTTACTTGGCATAACTCTGGCAAGACAAAGGGCTGCCCAGAAAATTGAAATCAAAAGAAATTAAGCAAAAGCTTCCTAATGCAACAGAAACTGAAAGCCTTGACATCTGGTATGATGTTAAATGTGAATACTGAGCATTTAGCTGAATAAGCATAGGAACAATGCGAATACTTAAAGTACACAGCTCTGACATTTGAAAAGCTTGACCCAACAGTGCAAGCTGAAGACATCCCACAAATTCTCTGTTGGTGAAACAGCAGCACAGTCTTGTTCTTCTCCCAGCAGACATGCTAATGTCTCTTTTTCAGCCTGTACAAGCTTCTCCTCCTACCCCTTTATTTTCTCTGTAGTCTTCCCTTTCACAAAGATACCTGGGTCTAGCCCTGCAGAGAGCTGCCACAGTGCTACAGCACTCTGCTTTCTCAAACCTACTCACATATCCAACTCTCCTTTGCAGAATATTCCACATTAAAGCCTATCCATGCGACAGGCAATTCTGCAGGTTAACAACAATTTCACCCGTACTTGACATGCCCAGCGCTCTGTTAAACTCAAATACCATCTCTGTGGAGAAGCAGAAGGGCTTTGATGCTGTCAGTTTTCCTCACCCCCTTCAGTAACATGCTTAGCTATGTTTACCAGAGGTAATGCTCCCTCCTTACATATTGATCACTGCCAGCCTTAGAGTGCTTTGAGATGTCTCTAGCAGCCACACCAAGAAGAGCATGAGGTTTGCTGGCTACCACCTGGAAACCTGCATGCCAGCATGTGATGTGTCATTCATTCGAATGACAGGTGATTTGTTAATCAGAAGCCTTATGGGTCCACCTGGGCAGGAAAAGATTTTTGGAAGCAGTCTTTACATTTTTAATCTCTTTGATTGAGACAAGAAAAAAAAGCTTGCCAGACACTAATTTTCCAATTCTTTTCAATCTGAGCTCTTGAAAACACCCTGAAAGCAAAACTGGGAGTTTAAACCCTTTCAAAGGGTTAAGGGAAAGCAATGGGAGCTGGTGGAATATTTAAAATTCAACAGTTTCAAGGCTTTTGTGTGAAGCTGGGGCAGTCAGGGAAGTAGTTGCACCTTGAGTCTGTGCTGTTTTCACATCCACTCAGCATGATGGAAAGCACCAAAGCACCAGGATGCTGGTCCGAAGCATTTTCTCCACATTCCCAGACAGTTAGAGCTCAAATTCTTATAAATCCTTTTTATCCAGTAGGGATATGAGTACAAGGTCTGTTATGTTCCTGGAGTTGAGGAGGGGATTAAGTAAATAAAACCAGGTCTTTTCCCCTTCACAACTTGAACTTTTCTTTAACCCATAGGCTGTTCTCATCTGAGCTTGTTAGACTTGAGGTCTAATGTGGTGGCAGCGTACACAGTACATCCAGGCTGCCTCTCTGACAGTGGAATACAAGTCAAGAGGCAAGAGAACTTTGGTATGACTTGGACCTCACACTTAAGCATATGTCAAAATCTTGTTCTGGCAAAAATAAGTGTTTGTTGGGAATAGATGCAGCCTTTCCCCAACAGCTAAACTCTCCTCCCTGTTTGGCTATATTACTGACATAACACTTTCCCTGACTTTAGCAAGTATATAGGGCAACACTGCACACTTCTTTGGCAAACCGCTACAAAAATAATTTCTAGTCCTCTATATTTATGACATTATTCCTCTCTCCACCCTCCAAGCCCCCTTTGGAGGATCCATCTTTTTCTATAGCACCACATGTATTTGCCTCCATTTTAAGGCTCCTCACAAGACATCCACTGCTATCCTCAATGAAACCTGTGCCCACCACTGTTACTTAGAAGGAAGGCTGGTAACTTCCTGCTGTTCTTTATTAGCTGAACACTGTATTTCCCAATGTAGTCTCAGACTACCTACCCTCTACAGTATCTAACATAGTAATTCTTCAACCCCTTTCAATTGTCCTGTTCTTGTACTCCCTTGCCTGCCTTTACCTGTTGTTTCTTGCATTACAGATCGAAGATTCAGTCCTTTGAGAAAGGCCATCTTTATGTCATTTCAGTTTCCTCTGATCACACAAGATATAGTCAAGACAAGCAGAGTCTCCTCCTAAAATTAAGATAACTGAGGTAGATGCCTGGATAGTGTCTCACTTGCATGATTTCAGTAAAATGATTCTCCTCATTTGGAGTCAGTCAGTTCTCCCCAGCCAGATCAGCAGGACTGTAAGGATTAGTTGCTTTTTCTTGGCATTTCCCTGCAAAAGCAAGGCCCATTTCATAAAGCTCTTCTTCACATGTTAATCTTCCTGAGACCAACAGTGCCATTGATTTTTATCTCTTCTCTTCCCACAGCAGATTCCAGGAGATCAGCAATCATAACCAGCAGCCATTAAACTTGCTCAAGGGATCTGGAAATGCGTGTAGTCTGCAGTGAGAGGGCACAAAGCAGACATTTTGTAGGTTCTATTGCTTACAATTGCAGGAAACAACACCTCTGTGCTCTATTCCTATCCAAGTAGGAAATGTAGGTGTTAACATAATTTGTTATTTTGGAAAGAATATTTTAACAATATTTTAACCTCTTAGTTACCAGGAGAGCAATACCAATCTCTGCTGCAAGTGCATTTGATTAGGTGCTTTGTTGGTTTTTTTTTTTAAGAACTACTGCAGCTACTCACAAGTGAAAAAATGAGGAAGAGCAAGGTCTTCTCCTCACACTGAACCATATCATTGCTGTGGGCTCATACCAACATTTGCCTGATACCTTGGTCAGAAGCAAGACCAGTCAGAAGAGATAGCTTGAGTTAAGAATATCCCTTACTGTAGAAAAGATCCCTTCAGCACACAGAAAGATTACTCCACTGGGTACAAAAGCACTGAAGGGCTCATGTTTACAGAGAGATGCTATCCTTGTCTTTTGACTCGCAGGACTGAAGTTGGCTAGGCTCCGCAGTAACATCCTATCTTCATCCACTGCGAGTTAGTTATCTGAAGGGAACATTCTGCAAGGCATCTGTGATGAGCTTGCCCTGAAAATATCAATTGAAGCAGTAAAAGCTAGGCTTAAGCAACTGGATGTTGAGGATAATGATTTGTGAGTGAAGATAATTATTTGGTAAGTGTAGCATGACTTCTGTTTTACAAGACAATAACAAACAGACTATCATCAGCATATAGTAATTAAGAGACTGGTGTTACCCACAATCAACATTCACATAGAGGGATGTTGAGAGTGCTGAAATGATTTAATAGGTTCTAATAACTGGCTGGTGGCACTTGCCATGTAGGTTGGGAAAGCAGCAGTACCATGGTTTAGAAAAAGCAAGTTCTGAATGACTTTACAGGTCTTTTCTTCTTCCCCTAACCCTTGTCTCGTGTCCTATGAGACATTTCATTCATTTCCAGCATCTCCAAGCACTGAGAAACACCAAGCTGCACGGGGAGCACACTGGGGGTGGAAGAGCGTTCCCACAGGCACTACCAGCATTTCCTAGAGATACTTGTTCAGAGGCCACCGAAAGTATATGAAGTGTATCCTTCGGCTTGTTTTATTCTGCTTGTGTTTTAACACATTTCACACATCCTAACAAAAACACCCCAGGAACTATTTCCAGAGCTGTGCAGCTGACTAGTCAGGTATGCTAACACCTTCTTTGTCCCTTGCAGAAAAACACCAGGTACAAGACAGTTCCCCCACACCAGTAGTTGTTCATAGGTGCCCAGTAAGTTAACAGGTGTCCAGTAAGGTCAGGATTTCATTCCAGTTTGCTACAAGAACAACATACTGGATTTTAATAAACCCTTTGACACTCAAACTGTAGGGAAAGATAAAGACAACCTTAAAATGGTACTAACTATTTCACTGAAAAACAATATATAGAGGAAGAAAATAGTGTCACAAGATCACTGCTATCAGTGTAAAGCCTCTGGGTTTTAGGAATACTTTGTTCCCAGCCCTCTCCCAGTTGCTGAAACGTTGTGGAGTTCTTGTGCAAAGGACAGCTGAGGAGAAGTACAAGTAACAAAGTACACAAGTGGGGTTTTAAACCATAAAAACCCCAAACCCTTATTTGATTTTTATGAACAATTGCCAAAGTATCAGGATTCTCTTACAGTAACTTCAGACCAAAATACGGACACACAATTTAGGATACTACTGCAGCGTTACCCATCTCCTGTGAGCCGTCCGTTTGAGGCCTATGGAAGGACAACCGACTGAAGTGGCTGCATAAACCTACTGTGCCTTGAACACATTCAGACTCAGACACTTGACAGCCTGCTTTTGGAATAAAAACCAGTGGTAATACAAGAGCCTCTAGACATTTTCTGAAAGCTACACTGTAGCTTCCAATTATGTTCAAGTGATGCATTTTAATAGCTACCTTCTTTAGTGGAGTAAAAGTTTCCATTTGTGCTAACTTTGACATGATAATAGGAAGGAAAAGTGTATGTTTGCACCCTTCATTACTACTTTACTAGCCCAAGAAAGTCTGATGTAATACAGGCTTTAATCACAACAGAGATCAAGAGCAAACAAACATTCATTTCAGAAAAGCCATAATTAGGGAGAAGAAAGGAAAGAAAGAGCCATCACCATCAAAAACACTTGGCCTTCACAACAGAGTGTTAGGTCACCGGCCAACAAACAGCTGACTTTAAATAGTATAAAAGTGTATCGTGAATAAATAAAAGCCAATTGAAGAGTTTAGTGCAGATTGTGCAGAACAAGTGGGTGATCAGGGAAGATTTTAAGCTTTTCTTTTTTTAATATGTAAACATATAATTCAGGAAGGACTCTGTCTCTTCAGATACCTCCTTAAAAACCATTCTTTTCCCCATGTGGACAACCAACTTCTTTGCTCCCATTTCTGCTACAGAAACAAACCTCTTCTTGACAAACCTCCTGCACAGGCTGCAGTAAGGGTCTTGCTTTGCCTTACAGCTCTCCAGCATGACTGCAGGCTGCCACCAAAAAAGGCCACCTTTCTCCCTTCCTCCCAGCCAGCTCCCTGCAAGCCTAATTCAGCAATCCCATGGCCATAGGGAAAGGTGGTTCAGCTGCTGATTTAATGTAAAACTTCACTTTTTGGGGTGCAGGTTCAACAGAAAACCAACTACCCAGTTCACCCTGCAGCCACACAGTGACTGGGACTGCTGCAAGGAAAGCAGCAGCAATGGAGCTGGTTTGGGGAACCCAGACCTCACCTTTGGCAGCAGTTTGCAGTTGCACCATCTGTGAGAAAACACAAAGCCAGACTCTCAGATCTTGTCAAACACTGCTACTACCAAGCTCCTTTCTCAGCCCCATCCGTTGATCACACCGGACAGAGCTGTTTGTCCTTGCTTTCTGAAGTCAACACCAGTCAGCCTGCTTCAGACCACCTTTTGTTCAGGTGTTTACCATGACACCACCCTCGCTTGCACAACTTTACAACTGAGCATCTTTTCCACCTTCCACCCTAATGTGACCTACATAAAAACACTAGTTTCTTTTAATCCTTCCATACAAAGTCAGCCAATTAATTGGGATTAATCCCATTTGAATAACTACTGAGAAGTGACAGTTACAATTAAAATATTTACAAGTACATGAATATGTACAATCAGGTGTGACTCTCTTCCCTTCCCACTGCAGATTGCTTGTCTCAAAGTGACACATCACTGTCTCTTGTTCAGAACTGCACTGTCTTTACAAGGTCTGGGACCCCAGGTGCCGAGCAAGTACCAACAGATCACAGAACAGGCACACCACCACATAAGAGTCATAGGATCA
This sequence comes from Fregata magnificens, assembly GCA_013389945.1. Lineage (NCBI taxonomy): Eukaryota > Metazoa > Chordata > Aves > Suliformes > Fregatidae > Fregata > Fregata magnificens. Next base: position 155,949 of record WAAD01020605.1, read on the forward strand.
GCAGTTGCAAAGAGCTGTGGCTCTGTACTACCAGAGATGCAGACACTCAGGAAGGGGAGTGTGAGGGAGGGCTTTAATAAGATGTGCAACTTGACAGCCCATCTCCATCCTCAGAAGCTCAGCACAGCAGTACTCCAACCCTGCGCGATCGCCTCCAGGTACTTCTGCAACATGAAAGCTACAGAATGTTTCTAGATATCGGAGAGAACAGTTGACTCTGGACAAAGATAAAATTTTGCAAGCTCCAGGCTTGCCTGGGGTTGGAGGGTGCCTGTCTCCTCCCAGCAGGGTGCTGGGCCATCCCAGCTGGAGGGAGCACCTCCAGAGCCAGCCTTCACACCGGGTCATGCAGCTTGGCAAAAGATGTATGCAAGATGCAAGTTGGGGTTAGATAGAACATCTGGGGCAGGAGAGAGGACCTACTGTTTTATTTATGTGTGTTACTTCAGAAGAGATAACATGCCCCTGAGCTGTCAGCTTCACCTGGATTCACCTTGAGACTAGATAAACTATGAACAAGATTACGGAGCAAGCAAACCCCAAAGCAAAGTTTCTTTTATTTGTCCCAGAAGCCTACCTGCAATTTTTCTTTTGTCATCTTCTAGCTGCNAGGGCTCAGAGAAACACTCATCCAGCAACTAGTAATGCTGTCTGATTCTGGGTCAGAAACTAGCTGGCAACAGAGAGAATGCATTCTTGGTAAACCCATTCCTCACTCCCCCTTCAGGACTGCTCTTCCTTGGGCACACTCTATAGCTTCCACTTCCTCTCCCTCTGTTCAACAGAGCAATTACCTCTGATGTTTATACCTTAAACCTGATTCACATTGCTGTGCAAGAGCTACAGTCATGTTGCCAGTAGGGGAAAGGGATGAACAGAAAATTATAAGATGTTAAAGCAGTCCCCAGATCAGAGCTATCAGAGGAAATATTCACTGTTCATAACTGTGTGAAGTCACTGTCTCTAGCATGCTATCAACTGTCTCCTCCCTTTTTAGACACAACTCTGGGATTACACAGACAAGAGGCTGACTACAAATACTCCGGCCAAACCACATCCCTTCACACCTCCCTGGCCACATACCCCTCTTTTGGAAGTGGCAGGAATTCTCCAGCATCACAGAAGTGAAACTTGATGCTCCCTATGAAAGTCAAACTAACACTTAAAAAAACCTCACTGAAACAGCAGATTTGAGACTACTCAGGAATGTTGTAGCCACAAGAGTCTAAGGGTACAAAAGCAAGGCAGGGTCTGCAAGAGGACATGTCTAATAAAGGATATTACCTCGCCCTCAAACATTGCTGAATGTATTCAGTGCATTCACAGAGTCTCTCAATCAGAGGCCTCAGGACTGCAACTGGAGCTCCGTTTCTGCCTGGACAGATATTTGACTAAAATCAGGCTGGTGGGCAGAAGACTCCTCCTCCTCCAGGGTCAGATTACAGGGTTGGAGACAAAAGCTTTTTCATGCATGTGTGTGCACACACAAGTTTAAGGCAAATTAACAGGGGGAGTGAGGTAATTTATCATGCATATGTTTAAATATATGTTCTAGTGCAAAAGTGCTTGCTCAGGAAGCAAGGGCAGCCTTTGCTTAAGTGCTCCATGTGGCTCTCCTGAAGGCCCAGCTGAATTCAACCCCCCAGCTCATGGTTTTCTGTTAAGAGGAGCCCTGCACAGCAGGCTGGCTGTTCAGACCGCAAACACAGTGCAAACAGTTGGAGCTCTTGCCTGTCCTAGCCCAGAGACTCAAGTACTGATCCTGCCCACAACAGGTGGATAGATGCAGTCACCATCAACAAGGGGAAAATCACACAGTAACCTATAGCAGCCCATGCAAGGTTAGACCAGCTTAAAGCTCAGGAATTGAGCCCAGCAACCAGACCACTTGAACATAAGACACAGATTTTCCATACTTGGCTAAAGTGGTTTAAAAAAAAAAACCTGCTTCCAGGTTTGTGGTGGTTTTTTTTTTTTTTTTTTTTTTAAAAACCCTATCCCTCTGTCCCAGTTTGCCACTTCCCCAACAGCTGAAGGGATTAGACAATTTAAATCCTGTTATTAGTGGTTTGCAGCAAGATGGTTGGCTCTGCAATACTAGAGTGGCAAAAACACAGCAAGCAGGTCAAATGATGCCAGTCAGTATTTGCGAGACCCCAATCTGGATACTGGGTCCAGCTTTGGGCCTCCCAGTACAAGAAACATCAACAACTGGAGCATGTTCAGCTGAGGGCAAACAAGATGGTGTTGGGGCTGGAGCACAGGATGAATGAGGAGAGACCAACAGCAGGTTCACTCAGCCTGGGGAAGAGAAGGCAAAGGGGGATCTAACTGCTATCTACAACTATCTAAAAAGAGGCTAGAGAGAAGACCAAGACAGACCCTTCTTGGGCACACACAGCAGAATGGGAAGAGGCAACATGCGCAACCTGCAGCAAGGAAAATTCCCATTAGATAGAAGGAAAAATATTTTCCCCCACAATGAGTGTGGTCAAACTCTGGAACAGGGACCCAGAGAGGTAAGAACATCTCTGTCCTTGGAGGTTTCTGAAGCTTACCTGGCCAATGCTCTGAGCAACCTGACCTAAATTTGAAGTTAGCCTTGCTTTGAGCAGGTGTTGGACTGAAGACCTCACACAAGTCCCTTCCAGTTAAAGTTCTCCATTATTCTGTGAAAAAACCTCAAGACAGTGACTTCTTGAATTGCTCTACCTACATCATGAGACCACATCTAGGTGCCGAGCAGGCATCATCTTGCTTGTGAGTCTCCAGATGAAGGTTTAATACATACGTGTCTTATCTGCATAAACTCCTTTCCCAGTTTTATCACAATTTCCCTGGGCCTCTCCACACGGACAAGCCTCACAAAGGAATGCACGACCACCCCAGAAACTGAGCCAGTGCTTTTCATCACCTCACTGAATCACTGAAGCCTTCAATTATGCGACGCTTTTCAAGTGCAGTAATCAGGGAGCTACAATTTGATTTTCAAGATGATACTGCAGCATGTTTCTATGAAAACATTTATTTTTAAAAGTTCATTAAAATGTTTTGCCATCTAGAACACACAATGGTTACTAAAACCAGCCATTATGAAAACCAAGCTCACCAACATTTGCCTTGCTTCGATTTAAATCGCCTAATAAAGAACATCCACTCCAGCCTGTGGGGAATTTCACCAGGTCTCAAAACAAGGGACTGCCCCAGTCACCTTCCTCTCAGTCACTCCCATGGCACAAATGAGGCTGGAGGAAAAGCAGGAGCATCTCTCACCGCTCCAACCCAAGCAGCTGCCAGGCTAGGAGTCAAAGGGCTGCAATCCCCATGAGGTGCAAAGAACCAAGACAGCAAGGAAAAGACCCCGACCACACCTGGGGGTGAACCTCTGCCCAAACACAGCATCTGGAGGTAGAAACTGAGTTGAGGTAACTAGAGCCACTTCTGTCAGAAACAGATGGGTTCTACATCACCTGCACACTTGGAGAAGTCATTTCCTAACCTTGATGGCAGCAGAAAACACAAGCCTCTGCTGATCAATCTGGGTTTGTCTAGATACCAGTCAGTAGGAGATGGGTCACTCAGCGGTCAGCTGCTGATAGGGCAGGACCTGCTTATAAACACATCCAGGTATCATTATTGGGTCAACACAGATAAGCTGATCTTCAGGTTAACTTAAGAAGTAACAGTTTCTTTCACAGGGTGGTCTTGGGAAAGTCTCCCACGTTCAACATAAAGTAACACCAAGAGATGGCACACACAGGGATTTAAAAATCAGAATAAAAGCCAGGGCTGACACTGAAGCTGAGGCGGGTCTCCCCGTGCCCAGGAGAGGGAATTGATCTGGTGTTATGGCCTGTGGAGATCCTGGAGGCTCAGCTAATCTCCCCAGGGGATGTAAGAGACACCCCACCTCCAAATTATTTCCATCCCGAGGAGCAACAAGGATCCTCTCCTCCTTCTCCCAAACTGATGTGGGCTGTAGGCAGCTTGCCAGACACCCGCACAAGAGATGAGGAAGGAGGAAAGTCTTTGCACGAAAGCCTAGGGGTAGTTTGGCACGCCGGGGTGGAGATAGGAGCAGCTTACCCCCTCTTATGGGACAGAAACAGGCAGGGAAACCGGTTATGACCTGAGGAACACCTCTGCCCCACTCTTACCGCATAAGATGGGGCGTTAGTGGACCCCTTGCCTAATTACAAGCTATTCAGGGATCCCCTAAACTCACGGACACGTTCACTTTATAAAACAGGAGGGAAAGCCTGCCGGGGGTGGGTGGGGGGTGTCCTCTGTTATAGGACAGAGAGGGAGGCGCCCCCTACAACCTGGGGGGGAAGGAAAGAAGTGTCCATCTCGTAAGGTAGGAGGGCAAGGAGTCCCCTACAGCCGGCAGGAGAGGAATTCCCTTTATGAGATAAGAGGGGGGTCCCGTACAGCCGGAGGGAGGGAATTTCCCTTGTAAGATAGGAGGGTGAGGGGTCCCCCACAGCCTGCCGGGAGCTTCCCTTTACAAGACAGGAGGGCGTAGAGTCGCCGGTAGGCGGAGGGGAGGCCCCCCCCTTATAAGAGAGAACGGTGGGGCCCCCCTTTGCGGGGCGCGCACGACCCAGGGGGAAACGTGGGCCACTGGCAGGGCTTCAGCCCCTGACAGGGGGACGGGGAGGGATCGCGGCTCCTACCGGCTGCAGGAGGCGGCCGAGGCGGCCACACCGGAGGTGCTGTCCGCCGGAGGCGAGCGGCTGGCGCGGGCCCCGGCACTGGCCCTGCCCCGTCTCCGCCGAGGGGGCTTCTGGCCCACGGGCTCTGCCTCCATGGTGACACGTCGCGCCGGGGAAGGCGGGGACCAGAGCAAGCGGCACCACTTCCGCTCGGCGGATAATGGCGGCGGCAGTGCCACCGGTGGCGAACCGGCGGTTTGAAAATGGCGGCGGTAGCGGCGGCGGCCAATCAGCGCGTTGGGCGGAGCGCGTTGCTAGGAGACGCGGGGGGCGGGGCAAGCGAGGAGCGCGGCTCTGAGGGAAGAGGGGCGGCGGGGAGGGAGGGCTGTCTCCCCCAAAGAGCGCAGCGCCCCCTAGTGTCTCGCGGGGTGGGAGGACCCCGGCTGGGGGGGGAAACTGAGGCACGGAGCCGTTGCGCCCGGCCGTCGCCTGCCCTCTCCGTCCCGGCCGCCGCTGTGCTCCCTCTCCTCCCGTCCTCCATCCTTCCCTTCAGCCTTTTCTCCTCAGCGAACACAAGGCCAGCACCCTACGGCCGCAGGGAGGGCAGCAATGTCCTGGCCCCTGTCAGAGGGAGGCAGAAATCAAAAAGGCATTGGAGGAGAAACAACTCCCTCCTCCCACAAAAGAAAACCCATACCTCACAAATCAGCTCAAATCTCAAAAATTTACCTCAGGCACCCTCCTCAAAACACACACAAGCAACTTAAATGGGGTGTGAGCTTGGGGGTGTGCCCTGGGTGTTGGGCATGGGGTTGGCTTCCTTCACGGAGCTGCCTACCAACGCTCCCTGGCCCCTTTTCCCTCTCACTTTTACAGGGTTTTCCCTCTCCCCAGATGACATGGGATGTGCCTGGACCAAACCGTCCCTGTGTGGCATGATGAAGCCATGCAAAGGAAGAAAGTGGGATTTTCATCTCCCGCTCACCGGTGAGGGGAGGGTAGGATCTCGCAGGCCGTGGTCCGTCATGCATGAGCTGCACCACGTCCCGGCACAAAACCACTGTGTAAATGGTTTACAGCGGGGTCTTCAATTCTGATAGTGCTGGAGAAAAGCAGGTGCCTTGGCTAGACAGACGTTGGCAAGTAAACCCCAGAAACTCTGCCTTGAAAAGCGATCAGGGGCCCTCACGGTTCCTCCCGTCCCACTTTGGGTTAAGTGGTGCTTTGAGCAAGACACCGGGTGAAAGTTTAGACATGCTCAAGTGAGGGTATCAGTTGGAAACATGTCCCACTTGGCTGAGATTTTTCTTTTCCTCCGTTCCAGCCTGTTCCCTCTGCGGAAAGTGGCTGTCATGGAGAGGATGGGGTCTCTCCCCTCATGGGGTAGCATCCCCAACCGTTCCTATAAGAGAGGGTGGGTTATGGTTTATCATTGCTTATAAATTGGAAGTATGTGCTCTTGAGTGCAAATCTGCCTTTAGACCAGAGAGTTTTGGCAGAAAGATCTCCCTTTAACAATGCTGGCACCCCAGGCAGCTATGCTGGAATGGCCTTTTACAGTTTATCTTGTTGATTTCAGCTGCAGGTTGATCTCAACTTCTGTGTAGCAGTTGGATGAAACGCTTTGAAACCCATTAAAAAGCCCACGTATGCACAAGGCATTTCACTTGACTTGGCTGTATTTTAGTAATGAATCAGAAATGGATTCTTCAGAGATGCTAAAAAACAAATCTACCTTTTGAAGTGGAACCTGCAGCTCAATTCCAAAAAGTAGATGCCCTCTCTTTAAGCTGAATACAGCAGCCTGCCAAAAGGTTTAACATAACCATATGTGAGTCAAAGATTGGAAGGTTTTCGAAAGAAGTTGTGCTTCTATTTTGAAATGTACCATCAGGATGGGAGAAAGAGTAAGCATACCGAATACACCAGGTTTACTCTCAGCAGAGTATGCCAGAGAAGTCAGACTCAGCACTGATATTATGCCAAAGCTACGGGAATTAATTTTGCTTATTTTATTCCAGTGCAGACTTAACATGAAAAAACTGTGAAGTTTCTAATTTTGTTCAAACCTAAACAGTTTAGCAAGTTGTATTGCCTCACTTGGTATTTCATTTATATTGGCTTATAGTTATTGATAGACATGCATACACTTCATCTCCACCAGTCAAATTCTTTCACTTCTTTCCAGTCCTTCTCCACAGCTGTCTCCTACCCCAGAGACCTTCCCTGCTCAGCTGGACCCTGGTTTCTGTGGGAGTCATCCACAAACTGGTGTGTCTTCCTGGTTTTAAAAAGCTTCCAGTCTTTCAAGACCTCCTGTTTTTTGCATTCTGCAGTGGCTGCAGCTGCATCCCTGAGTACTACATCCCCCCCCGGTACAGCAGGCAGTCAGCCACGGACTTATCAAATGACTTTTCCATCTAGTTGGAGAACTCAGCACAGACGTTGGTGATCTGAGAGGTGCTTGTGGCAGGCCTTCTCCGCTAAAACTCTAGGTATGTAGGTCATGAGGGCAAAGCATATCCGAGGATGCAGTCACCAGGTGTGTCTCTCTTGGTGAAGTCAATACTGAAGGCTCTGTTAAACCAAGGATGCAATGGGAGAGGACACTACCCCATCAACAGATTCAAGTGGGATGCGGGGTATCCAGGTTGTGGTTGGTGATGTCATAGATCTATGACATGGCCTTCTTGTCTCCTGTGGAGCTTGAGTGCTCCAGGGTGGGGTGGGAGGTCGGCATGGAGCTGCCTGTGGAAGGTCCCTGTCTTCAAGTTGATTTGCAGAGCTCCAGCTTGGATCTGAATGACCAGCAACCATTGCAGGATCCACCAACCAGCAGGCAGTAGAAGGGGGTTCTGAGAGACTGCTACAGATGAGTATTCCATCCAAATGTAGATTTTTTAAGGCCACACTTCATTCGGAGTCAATCACAATTGGATTGAGCTGTGGCCAGGCTGGGGAGGGAAACATACCCTGAAATCTGAACTCGAGCAGAGTCAGGTCTGCCTTGTTATTGAGTTCTGTCACACCCACCTGTCTTTGCCTTTCAGTTACATGTTCAAGACAAAGAAAGTCTCCATCCAACTTCAAGCAGCAGAAGCATGACAGAACTCAGACTGCCTCCCCTCTGCACCCATTTTGGAAGTCTCATCAACCAGTGCCCAAATCCAGCATTATCTTCCCAGGTAGTAGTACCAGACTGTTGGCAGCATCTCCCTTCCCACTGACATGTGGCTCACTGTGACAGTAAAACAGTGGACACCAACCTGAATCTCAACCATAGGGAAATAAGTTGGCTGGAGACCATAGTAAAAGGGAGTTCAGGTGGCAGTGGAAAGAGAGGAACAGAGCAGAGAGAAGTAGACTGAAAATCAGAGTCACTGTTACCTTTCTCTAGAAGAGTCTTAAGTCTTTATATTAAATGAATTTAAATTACAGACACTCACCTACAACTCTTCTCGAACTCACATCCACAGTAGTCACAGGATCTGCTGAACAATGGAAGGCAAAGGGGAACCTCAAGGCATGGGCCACAGCTCAGAAGAGGGAAGAACCTCTCATTGTGGGCAACAGGATTCCTGGGGCAAACATTTTAGGAAAGCTGAGAAGCCAGTCCAGCTCAGGGATCCTTTTCACATCTCTTGTAATCCTCTTTATTAGATTTCCACCGATTTTTGGTATCTCTCCGGTGACTGTGGGCTCTGGAGCTGGATGGATGCTCTGGACAGCTGCTCCCCCAGTCCTCTCTCACTAATGAAGGACCCAGAGGAGCTCGTTCGCTTGCCTGGTTATGGGAACAGGGTCTTGTGGTTGGGCCCCGTGTTTGAGGCAGTACTGCACTGTCCATCTGCACACCACCCTGTCTGGCAGAGGTGGAAATGCAGAACCCCTGAGCAGGAGCAGGAAAGAGGCAAACCAAGATGCTCTGTGAAAGAAACCTTTTCACAGTTTCCATTCCCTGCTGAGGGGCAATAGCAACAGCAACGATTTCATTAGAGGAGCCAGAGGCTGCACAAGAAAATCCTTCCTGATGCTAATGCTGATGCTAAGGAGATCTGCCTCTCACACATTCCTCCCTCGTTCCGCCGTATGGCAGTGCCTATCAGACTGGAGACATTGTGCCCAAGAGGATCCCCAGCTTCTCATCACAGGCAGCTATGAGGGCAAGCACTGGGCAGGAAGGATACATGACTCCACTAATTAGCACACGACCAAGAGTCTTCAGCTAGACACACCAGCCTCACCCCGTGTCTTCTTCCCCTGACTTACGCGTGAGACTTACCAGCTGCATAGCCCTGATAACTGCTACTTGTGCAGTTTATGCGCTCACCCGAGCTTGGAATTTTAATAAGCATAAGTGGATTTAGGATGCTATATAAAGATATTATCTCAAAGTCGGGCATTTAGCTCAACACTGGTTGGTACAACTAGCCTCTTTTGTGATGGTCAGGACAGAAGCTCTGCCGTGCTTCAGGCCACATCCTGACTTTATGGCTGCGTCCCTGGTAGTATCTGAGGCTGTTTATACCACTGAAGATGGACTCAGGCAGCCCAGTACCTATCAAAGACAAGTAATGGTTGATGATTATGCCCACATGGTATCTGTGAGATCTCATGAATGGTGCACAATTACAATTACTGACAAAGCACAGCCTCTCAGGGGCTTGCTAAGAAGGTGGTGAGAATCCCACTGATGCTACAACACCTACGTGCTTGCAAGTGCTGCCAGGGGTTGCAAAGCAGTTTCACTGCATTTTCAGAAGGTCACAATGCTCTGTGAAAAATTTTAAGCTTGAGCTTTGCTGCATGCTTCATCTTCAAGGCCAGAAAAGATTTTGTTCAAAGGAGGGCTTTTGCCTGCTAAGCTTTCTCCTCCCCGCTCTCAGCAAGGAGTAGCAGAGAGTCTATTGACTTAAATGTCTGTCTTGTTGGGACTATTCCCTTTCGGAAAGATTTTTTGGATTAGGCAGGGGATTAGTAACACATGCATTAAGGACTTGTGGTTCTCAAACAAGCAGACTTAATTAGGGAAAGATTAAAGCACGCTTCATTGACACCGATCTCTTTCAGGATTCAAAGCGTCAAGTTATTTTGTAGAATTTTATACACTTGGCAACGTTGCTCATTTAAGCACTTACACTGCTTCGAAAGCAGTCATCTGGAGGATTCAAGGCAGCTTAGACATTTATAGTGCCATGAAACCTTAGGCCATAAATTGCACATGATTAGGGTGTGTGTCACCATCAGTATTTAGAGCCATTTAAAAAAAACCCTGACCTGTCTTGTATTTTCATCTAGAAAACCCCCCCTAGAAAATAAGTGCCATAAAACTACATGAAAATTATCCTTGCATTCCATGTAGTCAGCAAGCATCAGGCTAGATAATGCATGTGGTTCACAGCCATGACAGAAACTCTGCCAAGTGACACAATCAACTCATGAAAGGTTTCAGAGCTCTTCCATGAGGATTACGAGATACCCAAGCTGGCCAAACTGCCACTCTAAGCCTCAAGTGATGCATTTCCCAACTGTTGCATGCCATGCAGAATTGATTCCCTTTAGAAAAAAAAAATCAAGCAAATTAGTTTGGATAATCCAAGTCACTCTACTTTTCTGTTCTCATTCCTTGCACCTTCTACAAACATTATAGTTGGGCCTCGCTTATGTTTTGTCTTAGCCAGAGAGCTGAACAGTGTAAAAAAGCCAGTTTTAACAATAGCGCAGCCCCGCGTGTATTTTTACAATGCAGTCCAACTTTCAGAAGATGAAGGAAAAAGTGTTTTGCTTTTACATCTTCAAACAGTTGTTTACGTAGGCTTAATGACAGCATTTATCATTGTCAGAGATTTAGGACCATTAGAAAAGCCCTGTGAACTGCAAGTAATCAGAATCGTCAGTCATCTATTAGCTTTGTCTGTGGCGATGGGAAGGGCTCTTGCTCAAAACTTCTCCTTTGCACAGCTCAGCACAGCAGGGGAACAGGTCTCTAGCTACAGCATTATGACACCCTTTTGACACTGCTATGGATTTGATTTCAGCAGCTCCAAAACAATCCTTTTCCATAAGGGAGCAGGCATATATGCAGGAATGAGAAGATCCCATGCAGCCAAGAACAGCCTGGACAATCAAATGTGTCTACCTACCTTTTCCAGCCACGCAACAGATCTCTGTACTCCACGCATTCAAATTAATCCCAATAATTCACATTAAGCCTCTGTGCTGAAATCTAATTCTTCTAAAACACTTGATGCAAAGCTTCAGTTCTCAGCCCCACTAAAGGCAGTGTTGGTAGCTCTGGCATTAAACATGAAGGGAAGCACTAAGGCTGAGTTCTTAAACTGGTCATGAATTTGGCAAGAGCTTTTCTAATCCTGTCTTTGCTCTAGATGTTTCCCACGTACAGACAGGTGGGAAGGAAAAGTCTCACTGAGAAGGGGCCTTTGTAGAGGGTCAATAATGAATTGAATCAATGCTGAAATGCGCCACACAGTTCCATGGTGAGGACTAACATCAACACCCTAGTGTATGATGGGGATTCTGGCTCAGTCTCTTTTATTAAAACAAAAACTTTCAAGATTGGTAGTAGGGTCAGCTGCTAAGGGAGCAGAGAGCTGCTAGGATCCTCTGCAGGACCAGATAAAATCACTTTATTGACAGAGAGAAAGACACAACTCAGTTTCGTCAAGAAATGTGTGCACATACACACTCTCTTGACTGATGAGATGGTTTCAGCTTTGTAGGGAAACGCAGGAGAGAGATCAAGAAGAAAAAAAACAGCTATCACAAAGATGAAAACAAGTCACACAGCAGGAAGTTAGTTACTTGGAGTCCTGCTGAACAAATTGAAACTAAAAGTGCCCGTGAGCTGATGCTAACGTTGGACAACGTTCAAGGGCATGAGACAAACTGATGGCAGGGAAATGCATTGAGGGTTATTGAGTATGTAGAAACCACATGCCGTTTGGAAAGTCTCTGAGCTGAATAAAAATCAGAAGAGAGACTTCAGGGAATATGTTATATACATCTTCCCGGCCCTTTATGCTCCTCCCAGCAGCTGCTTGTGGCCGCAGCTGGGAGCAGGGCACCGAGAGGCAAACCTTTGCCTGACACATTACAGCCACCCTGAAACTCATTAAAGAATATAAGTCCATCTTTCTTCAAGTTACTTTAGAAGAAAGCTTTTCCTTAAAGCATTTACCTCATTACTCCTAAGGCAATTAAAGGGAGAAGAGCAGAAATAACCCTTTGCAACTGGAGAATAAATGAAAATATATCCTTGTGCGCTCACTATTGCCACAGCCTAACCCCACCACAAAGCCTGTAACCCCACAGCTGGTTCCTATCTGCTTTAGGGAACGCAGAGGAGAAGCACAGCTGTGCAGACACAAATAAAGAGATGGTGCTTTCTCCACCCTCAGTTACGGGAATAGCTTTGAGGCAGAGCTGGTTGGGGGAATTCTGCTGGAACTGTGTTCTGCTGAAATATGCAGTTCCATTCCAATTGAGCAGTCTAGCAGAGCGGGATGGGTCTGCCAGGGTTTTACTTGGAAAGAAAAATGAGGGGAGTGGGGGAGAAGTTGGATTGTCAAAACCTCCCATCCTGATAGCCTTGAAATGAAGGTTTTCAGTTTTAATCACTTTTTGCTGTAACTTTTTGCATTACAATAGAGAATATCAAAAGTTCCTACTGGTGCCGAATGCTTCTTTTGCCAGTACTGTATTAGTAGTTTACTTTTGTGGCAAGTTTAATTTTTTTTTTTTTTGTGAGTATATCTGAATGGATCCCCCTGCATCCAAATTTCTCCAGTCTCACATTGCAAGGATGTGTTTGCAGATGGAGTTTAGCTGAAACAAAATCTGTACGTTGGAGGGAGGGGTAGGAAACGACATAAGCAAAACAAGTGGAGTTGTCCCTGCTTGCATCGTTCACGTGCACGAAGCAGAAAGGGCTGACGCCAAGGCCAGAGAAGTGTAAAAACAAACCGTGCATGGACAGAAACACACACAGTGAAATGCTAGAGATATGCAGGCTAATGCTTGGATAAATCATCTCTGGTTATCAGTAACAGATGCCTGAGCTGAGGTTGGGGCCTCACGGCATGATAGATAAAGGACAACCGCTATCAGGAGCAGCGCTTCAAAGTCAGCCCTGGCAAACCTAAATTAGGGTAACAGTGGCCTGAGGCCTCCCTACAAGGAGAAGCCAGGGTGTCCAGAGGACTAGTTGGCCCATCAATAAGTGGGCGCCCCTTGGGAGGGTCCTCATTTGCTCATCAGACATGAGGGTGAAGGCCGCATAGCAAAATTTGTGGGGCCACCGTGTGATGGCCACCAAAGCTCCTGAGGGTTGCAACAGTCTTGTGAGATATGTGCTCACTGCTGGCTGAGCTTTGGGAACTGCTGGCAGAGGCTAAGTTCCTCCCCTGTCAGAGGCTTGTTATAGTGGATACTGGCATTAAGTGCGATGAGCCCAGTTTTGCCCAGGTCACTGGGGAGTTCCCATTAATGATGTTAGTGTCTTTATGCCTCTGGAGGACAACGGAGGCAGATGGAGACCTGCTGGGGAACAGGATCTGGCAGTTCAAGCTAAAGCAGAGGACGGAGATCTCTAGGACTGTTGTTCTGCATATTCGGCCAGCGCTGAATTCACTTGAAAAGACAACAACTGCCTTTGGGGGGATGAGGGTGTGGAAAGTTGGCAGCTTTTACTCCCCAGAAAAAGGCATAATGAGAGCCAGTGGCTGGAAGCTGATGCTAGGGAAATTCACATGTGAAACAGGGAGCAAATTTAACTAGGTGAACAATTAACCATGGGAGCAAATTATTTCTGAAATGGTGGATTTTGGAACTACATGAATCACTATTTTTTTCAGTTCAGCCAACAAACCAAAAATACTGAAAAATCCCCCATTTGGCTCAGCCTGAAGCAAACTGAGATTTCTTTCCACACTTTTTCCTGCTTCAGCAACACCAAAAATTAATATTGAATTAAATAAATTAATATTGAGTTAAATATTTTATCTTCCCAGGGACAAAACCTTTTGATTCCATGGGGGCTCCTCTAACAAAAGCAAGCGACAGGTGTAAAAGGTGACATTTAAGCGCACAGCAAAAGCAGTCCGTTCTCTGTTCCTCAGCAGCCTGGTGAGTCAAGTGCTTGCACAGAGCATGGCTACAGATCAGCTCTCCCCTCCGTCTCAGGACACTCATCCAGCATGTTTTGGGACACCACCCACATCCTTACGGGTAAGGATTTGCTCCATAGAGGCGAAGAGCAGCTGGTGCCAGACCACATGGTGGGGACAGCAATTGGAAGACCAGGGAGAGCAAGGAGGCGATATTTAGGACGCGGGAGTGGGAAAAAGGAGGCAGCAGCTGTGAGGTCTGGCTATAAAAAGGCTGAGAGCTGCTGCAGCGGGTCCTCTGGGGGGGGCGGTGGTCTCTGTCCTTCTCATTGATGCCATTCTAAATATGTCTTGGAGCTGAGATCGCAGGCAGGTTTTCTCTGTCACCACCAGACTATAGCACTTCTCTCTTTTGCTTTCCATTTCCCAAGAAAGACAGAAATCAGCCTCAAAATTTTTTGACTTGGGGTTGACCAAAAGCACATAATTTAGTGAATAAATGCTTCATGCTCTAAACTGCCCGAATTCCTCATTTTCTCTTTTCTCATTGAGGAACAGATGCCTCTTGGAAAGAGAAGATCTTGTCTGACCGGCGGGCTTGGTGCACACATTTGGCAGGCTCTTGGTTTAGGCCAGAAATGAATAGCTTCTCTATACTCAGAGGCCACCTTTATTCCCAGCAGAGGTTTGGAGGCCACGACGCTGACAGCAGTGTTTGCATGATGCTCTGTCTAACAAAAGAACCCTGCCTGACCCAATTACAGCTGAATTCCCCAACTTCCAAAACAGGCATAGCCATGTGCTCAACCTGCTTGGCTTGAATTCCCTAAATCCATGGCGTAGCCCCAAGCAGGAACAGGGTAATGCTCCCATCTGCCCTCAGAGGCAGAAGTTGGGCTGAACATGCCAGTGGAGGAGAGCTCTTCCATAGATGCCTTCCTTTTGCAGGTCAGCTCATCAATTTGTCCATCAAGACTACAGTCTTGTCCCCATGCCTCGGCGTAGCTGGGAGGTGAATACCGCCCATGCTCCAGGCTCAGCTGAGCCCATATGCGGTGCTGACGGTACAAAGGGAAATAAAGCTTCTCTAAAGAAATTTACCCTATGGCTGGGGATGTTCTTACGATCATGTTGGTGCATACAGGTCCTTGCCGAGAGGGTTAATTTTGCCTCCTAAAAATACCTTGGGGCCAACTTAGTTGCTTGAGGACTTGTGCAGGTGAGTTTTGAATATATTCAAGGATGAAAATTCCCCCATCTTTAGGTTCCTGCTTGAATGTCTGATCACCTTCATGGTGAGTTGAAAGGTCTCCCCGTCTCGAGGATGAACAAGCCCAGTTACCCTGTCCACCTCTGTCCTGTACTCCAAATCCGACCAGCTTGGCGGTCTACACTGGACTTGCTCCGGTATACCAGTGTCTGTCTTGTACTGGTCAGCTCAAACTGGACCCAGTAAGCAGAGAGGGTCTCACAAATGCTGAACAGAGGAAAAACTCCCTGTCCTTGACTGCCTGGCTGCGCTCGTGCTGATACAGTCTGACATGGTTGTCTCCCTCACCCCAGAGCTGTCAACCTGTTGCAGCTATGGCTGAACCAAAGAAGGTTTGAGAACTTTTTAAGGGGAGAATGGAGAGGTAAATAAGGGAATTAGTAAACAAGTTACCACTAACCACTCTTGTCTACCTGCTGCTAGTAACCACACAGGCACTACTGAGACTGAAGGGCAGATCCAGAGCAGTCTTAAAGATGTACCTACCCATTTGCAGGATGGGGCCAAAGCTGGCTCAGAGTCCTTATGTCAGCTCTTGGCAGGAGGGCAGAATGAACCCTTAATGGGCAGCAGGTAAGGCAAACCCAGGGTCTGAGCCTGCACCTGAATATCCCAGAGGTGCAAAAGTCAGCAGATTCCCATGAAGGTCATTGAGCATATGGAACAAAGACCAAAAATTGCGGGATTGTGTCTAAAAATAGACACGATACAGCACATCAGTGGCAGTGCTCCGAATAATGATAAGGGGAAGATTGTTTCTGCTGGATAAAGTGAATCATATGGGGGCACTCCAACTGCCCCAGAGTTTCCTTCTTTTTAGCCAAACTTTGGCATTTACTTTTTTTCCCAGTTGAGGCTCTTTGAAAAAAAATATGAAAAAAGCTCACATTGCACTGTACCCAAGGCCATTTAATCACAGAAATGGCACCAGCTAGACACTAATAGATCATTTTATTCCTTGCTATTTCTAGAGATGTAAGGGAAAAAGAGCTCTGTTCCTTTAAGCTAGCAGAAACCTTCTTTATATTCAGGTGGAGTCAAGCCTTCCTGGGCTATAAAGTTGCAGGGAGAGGCAGGGGCAGCAGCTGTTTTGCTTACATCTTAGCAAGCTTCCAGTCTCATCATGGTAAGAGCATGCCTTGTATCTGTGTTAGTCTAAACTTAAGATATAGACTGTATACTTTCTAAGTGTACTGAGCTAAACAGCTTACTTGCTCTTTTTCTCTCCTATCTCCTGGGGATGTTAATTCCAAACAGCTTTGTTTAATTGCTGATTACCTTATGGTTTATTGATTCAATGTTTGCTCCTTATAAGGGAAAAGTGAGGGTCTTGGTTGCAGAAGAGCTATTTAGGTGGCCTCTTGCTGCTTTTCACTCTGAGTTTGCAGCTCCTGAGGTGTGGTCTGTAGAGTTGCAAAGTTTCTGTCTCTTTAATGCAAGTTGGGTTTTACTTTTTTTGGGGAACCAGCATATCTTGATACACAACTATGTGATAGACTAACGTTTAAGTTTTGACGCTGCTGGCCCTTTTCCCAAAGTTTAACACTTCAACTCTTGCACTGCCACAGGGAACTAGTGCAACTTGCAGAGACCTTTAGGGTTTTTTTCCTTAGGAGTGAGCTGCCATGTTGCCTTTGTCTGCTACAAACCCTTGGGATTAGATATTAAATGAATAAAGTCCCCCTTCCGTCTAGCTTTTTAATTGAATCTTTAATCTAAAGAGTTTGCAGCTGTGAAACTGAAGTGGATTGATCTGGTTACTAAAAAACCTGCAACCCTGAACAGTGCTGGCTGATCTAGCTGAAACTGTTTGTAAAGAATAACACAACTGTCACCTTATTGTGCAAAAGAGTAACTTGTTGGAAAATCTGATGGTGTTCCTTTGCATGTTGCAAATGGAAGAAAACTTCAAAGTAACTCCTAGCGAGCCAGCTTTTGAACTTTTCCTTTTATCTGCTGACTTCTAGAGTCTGTCTTGGCTATAAAACAGTTAAGCATTTACATGGTATTTCCAATGGGAAAATCAGCTGGACAACAATAGGCTGCCTATAGCCAGAGTCTGTAAAATGCAGTTCATCTTGATGCATATGTTGGAGATCTGGGATCTCAAAAAACCTTCTGGCATATTTGACGGGGGGCGGAAAAAACCCGCAGAAAAAAGCTGCACTTTCTTCCTTCCAGCAGACCCCCCCTTTTTTTTTTTTTTTTTTTTTTTTTTTTGTGGGGTTTTTTTTGTTCCCATTCCCTGTGCTCTGGGCTGAAAATACCAGTGCTCCCTTGAAGCAGGTGCTGGGACTAGGGAGCTGGGAGAGGATTGTGAGCAGAGCAGCTGTCCCAGCTAGCGCTGGTGAAGCGGCTGTGGCGCTGACCCTTGCAAACTGTGGCGAGGAGCTATTGCAACCATCTTGCTGAGAGGGATGGGCAAATGGCAGTCAGCATTTCCCACATAGTGCAAATATCAACTTGGAGAGGGAGGACTTAAACACAGCCTCCACACCCAGCAGAACTGGTGGTCTCGGCCCAGACTGGGATTAAGCGGTGTTTAGCCAGCTGTGGGTAAAGGGGTTGGTGTCCCTCTGCGGTACCAGGAGCATTCATCCAGTTGGTGTCTAGCTTTATGGTGGATGACCTGGACATGCAGTGGCCACTGGAGTTGCTTGAGGACTGAGAAATGTCTGGGCACATCCATGCTTGGAGCCTAAGAGGGGAGAAGTTGCATTGCATCCTCTCCTGATGGCTATTGCCACAAGTGCTTGGTGGCCAGGACTGTCTAGCATTACTTAGAGGGTAGTGATTTTCAAGGGACAGAGTCCTGGTGTGATAGTCATGCCTAGGAGCATGCACACGGTGTCCTCTCAGCCCAGAGACACCTGGGCTGTCAGTGGCATTTGTCATGCTCTGCTCAAGGTGAGCTACTTTCAGCGGGGGAGCTGGGCTTAGGACTGGGTGGTGGTGTGAAATGAGGTGAGACCTGAACCAAGCTGCCCGTCAACACTACAGATAATGGGATCAGCCACACTGCTTGCCATCCCCAGGTGGGATCACCAGCCCCCTTTCATGGTGATCCCTTGGGAAGCAGCACTGCACCATGCTATGCATGGCAGTAATTGGGAGTCTCTGCCTGGGAGCTGGAACATGAGCCTCTGTCATAGCTGCAGCAGTGCTTTGATCTTGGGGTGATGGAAACAGCAGAGATGCCAATTACCCAGGGAAGTGTGCAACCATCAAAAACCCCCAGAGAGTCTCCAGAAGACGCCAGTACCTCCAGTACTGCCATGGAGGTAGTTAGAGGCTCCTGGAGGGTGACCTGGTTAAATCAGGACTCTGAGCCTCTCCCCGGGTGTCAGCCTGCCCTTGTCCTGGCCCTGGGCGACTGCTGGTTTCCTCCAGCCTCGTTTCCTGCTGTGACTCCCAGCTTGGCTTGGTTTCTCAAGCTTGCCTTCTCCCTGCTTGGTGCAGAGCTTTTTTAGCTCGGGGAGCCTGGAGCTGTTGTCCCTAATGCCCCATTGCTCTGGGACCTGGGGGATTGACAGCTGCTCCACTCCATGGCAGGGCCAGTTGAGCACTGATCGAGGAGCCAGCACTGCTCAGCTGCTTCCTGCCTCAGCACGAAGCCCATCACCTCCTTCCTTCCTCCTCCTCTGGGTTGGGAGAGCTCTTCCTAGGGATGCTACGTGTGCAGCTCGGCTGTGTCCAGCTGTCCTACAGATCATGATTTGATCCTTGCTCCAACTCCTGGCAGTGGGCGGAAGCTGCCTGTTTCCCTAATCATCTGCAGTAGCAAACGGCTCAAACAAGAACCGCGGGGGCTAGTGCTAAGTCACAGGATATCTAAAAATCGCCTTAACAATCTATTTCCCCTTCCAGAGGGAATGCATTTCCATCCACATCGGGCAGGCTGGCGTGCAGATGGGCAATGCCTGCTGGGAGCTGTACTGCCTTGAGCATGGGATCCAGGCGGACGGGACCATTCCTGGCCCCAAGCAGGTGAAACCTGTGGAGCCGAAATCTGAACAAGTGGATTCTTCTTTTGAGACCTTCTTCTGTGAGACAGCGTCTGGGAAGCACGTGCCCCGGGCAGTGTTCATAGACTTGGAGCCCACTGTCATCGGTAATAGTGGGGCAGTTGGGTGTTGTGGCATTTTTAACCATGACTCCTGACCCTCCTTACTTGGGGCTTGTGTTGCTGCCCATATTGCCCAGCAGCTCCCACTCCTCTGTTCTAGTAAAATGTCTCCAGCCATCAGAAGGAGACAAAGTTTGCATTTCCAAATGGACCTGGAGTGACAAACCTATTACTCTTACTATGCTGACTTGTCTTTAGTTGATCCCTCCTTTTAAGAGACCTGCTGTCTTGAGCAGGATCCTCAGCAGGTGTAAAGTGGCATGGGTTTATTAACCTCAGTGGCTCTGAACTGAATTACACCATCCTATGACCTGATGTGGCACATCTGGTTTTAATGCTACCTGTGAAGCATCTTTGGGCAGATGGGTGCTACACATTTCATGGTTCCGTGGAAACTGGGTGTCTTGCTACTGCAAGCTTTCTACTTCCCCTTCCAGCCCCAGCTCCTTTAGTGATGTCTGGGTGTTTGACTCAATTGTGGCACTTTAATTTAGAGTACCTTCCTAGAAAACAAATTCTTTATTTGCTCAAGGAAGCAGTGGAAATGACTCCCAATCACCTGCATCCATCTACCTGCTTCTGCCTTCTAGGCTTCTCCTGGGCGTTTGCTCCTATCTTACCATCTAGGATGTGTGACTCACTATTTCATCTAATGGAAGGAATGTAGACTTTTGTTTTGGTTCCACTTAATTTTTAGGCAGCTTATCAAGGCACTAAATTGGCAACCTAGTGAGCGAGCCAGCAGAATATGAAATGTATCCAATATTGAGACTGAGTGGGTTTAAATACCCTCTGGAGGTGTCTCCAACCTCATGGACTGCATGGAGCCTAGAGAAACTGCTCCTAATGCCTGTCTTCATAGGGTGCCTGAAGCTGGGTCAGATACATCTAGCAGAAATGTCAACACTGGAGGCACTGTCTCCTCTTCAGTGTGCTGTAGAGCAGAGGATGGAGGTAGTGCTTCCAGCCACCTCAAGATGCTTTGCAATAAGCAGGAAACACAAGCTGCATACGGTAACTATAAGCCTACAGTAATATTGGAAACATAGGCAGTGTCCTAACTCTTTAAACCAAATTAGGGTCTCAAGGTGGCTGCTGGGCGAAGATGGAGGAGGTATAGTAGGACCTTGACAAATTAGCCTGGACAGGGTTATTCTTACCCCTTCCATTATTCCCAGTCTGAACTAACCATGCCATGACTGTCACGTCACATGGGCTCCTGGTAGATTTGCTATGTCTTTTACTCTGTCATGCTAATGTCCAGAACCTGTAACTGTGTGCTGCTCTCCATGACTGCTCCTCCTTGTGTAGATGAGATCAGGACTGGGACCTACCATGCGCTTTTCCACCCAGAGCAGCTCATCAGTGGCAAGGAAGATGCTGCCAACAACTATGCTCGTGGCCACTATACCATTGGAAAGGAGATTATAGACACCGTCCTCAGCAGAATTCGTAAAATGGTAAGAGAAAAGACAGTCTTTCGCTTAAAATAACACACCATGGACAATAGAATTAAACTTTGGTTTGGGGTAAAAATCTTAGAAGAAAAACCCCTTTATGACAGCTCAAGGGCTGCTGCTGCTGTGATTAGGTTTGGGGCTCTGTAATGCAAGGGGCCATCTGAACCTGTATATCTGCCCTAAAAGCAACTGTCATTGCATATCATACATGTATGAAGTGACACAACACTAGACCTAAGAGACAGAAGAGAAGGACTTTTGACCACAGGGAAGCCACACCCTGGTTGTACAGTTGTGGATATTAATTCTAAATGAACAATTGGTAGTCAGGCTGGGAAGACCAAAGTCCACATGTGATAGGAGTGAAGCAGGATTGTTAACAAGGTACTTGGATGCCTGTCAGTGAAATGTTTTTGAGATGTCTCCTAAGGGTCTAGGACCCACATGCCACCTGACATCCCCTCTCAGCTGCTGAGGTATGCATTGAGCTGATAATAGAGCAATTTGCCAAGAGTTTCCATTTGACCATGCAGAGCTACCTGTGGTATCTCCACAGAAATGCTGCAATTAATTAAGACATGTATACTTAAGATGCTAGGTAGGGTGATATACTGAGTGAATCCTCTCTAGGGATTGGGTGCACTCTGGCCAGCAAGGACTCTAAGCAGAATTTATTGCTGTATTTTATTTGGGATAGTTATTCCAGTCCTTAACAGAGAGATGTAAATATACATCATTGTGCTGCAGGCTGACCAGTGCAGTGGACTCCAAGGGTTCCTGGTCTTCCACAGCTTTGGGGGAGGCACAGGCTCCGGGTTCACCTCCCTCCTCATGGAGCGGCTCTCCGTGGAGTACAGCAAGAAGTCCAAGCTGGAGTTCTCTGTGTACCCAGCCCCGCAGGTCTCCACAGCAGTGGTGGAGCCCTACAACTCCATCCTCACCACCCACACCACCCTGGAGCACTCGGACTGCTCCTTCATGGTGGACAATGAAGCTATCTATGACATCTGCAACCGCAACCTGGACATCGAGCGTCCCACCTACACCAACCTCAACAGGCTGATTGGGCAGATTGTCTCATCGGTCACTGCCTCCTTGAGATTTAATGGTGCTTTGAATGTTGACCTGATTGAATTCCAGACCAACCTGGTGCCTTACCCACGGATACACTTCCCGCTCACCACCTATGCACCGATCATCTCAGCAGAGAAAGCCTACCATGAGCAGCTGTCGGTGCCAGAGATCACCAATGCTTGCTTTGAGTTCTCCAACCAGATGGTGAAATGTGATCCACGCCGAGGCAAGTACATGGCATGCTGCCTGCTGTACCGGGGTGATGTGGTGCCCAAGGATGTGAACGCGGCCATTGCAGCCATTAAAACGCGCCGGTCGATCCAGTTTGTGGACTGGTGCCCCACGGGCTTCAAGGTGGGTATCAACTACCAGCCTCCCACGGTGGTGCCCGGGGGTGACCTGGCCAAGGTGCAGCGGGCTGTCTGCATGCTGAGCAACACCACGGCCATCGCGGAGGCGTGGGCGCGCCTGGACCACAAGTTTGACCTAATGTATGCCAAGCGAGCCTTTGTGCACTGGTATGTGGGGGAGGGCATGGAGGAGGGGGAGTTTTCGGAGGCCAGGGAGGACCTGGCTGCCCTGGAGAAGGATTATGAGGAGGTTGGAAGGGACTCAGCAGATGGAGAAGAAGAGGAGGCTGATGAGGATGAGTATTAACAAACTGCAGTCTTTCTTAATGAAGTCAAACCTCAGATGAAATACAAACCCTCTATTATCAGGCTAAACTGGTCCTGAGTGCCTGGAGGTGCCAAAGGATTGTCCTGAACCTCAACGCTACTGTTTGACGTAGTATACCTTTTCTGCTTGCGTAGTCTACGTGCTCATAGTACACTTCCGTAGCATGGGTGTCTTGAGCTTTATCACACTGCTTTTTATCAATGAGTGAAGCTGAATAGGAGCCTGACTTAGTGTTGGGGACACATCCTGCCTGGACAGAGGATCCTGGTTCCTAGTCCAGGGGAATGTTGCAAGCTGCCTGCTTTGGCTGAAATGGCAAATTCTTGCTCTGGCTTTTACTGTAAAAGCACCTTTTAATTAGAAATGTACCTGTACACTTCTATGCAACTGTCTTTTTGTATTTGAATAAAGACCTTTTTTTTTTGCTCTGAGTTCTTCAGATTTAATCAGGGTGTTTGTGTGAGGAGATTCCAAGTGCATGGATCTTGTCTTGGGGAGAATAGCAAATGCTGATAAGGGTGTGTTCTGGGTAGGCCATCTGTGAGGATCATCAACCATAATTATTGCTGTGAGGGAAATGACCTATATCCTGCAGGGACCTGTCTGTCTGGAGCTCCAAGAGGAGCCCAGAGGAAGTGTGTCTGGGAGCAGGCAGGGAAGCCCCAGTTTGACTAGAGTCATAATGGGGAGTGGTGCCTGGGTAAAGAGCACACTTCTGTTGGGGTTTTGCCTCCTCACCATCTCTGGTGAAGCTGGCTTGTTGCCTGAGCAAGTCCTGGTGGTTGGGGCTGTGCTGGAGCTCTGAGCTGTGGTCTTGCTCAGGAGTTGGTGTGAGTGTGAAACCAGCCCCATGTGCCTGGGGCTGGAGTTTGCCCTGAGAAGGTGAAGCAAGCCCGTGTGATGGGGTGCCTCAGGAGGAAGAACAATGAAGTGCCCCTGATAAGGTCTGGAGAGGGAGTGTTCATAAGCCTGTGGGATAGGAGAATGGCTGGCTCCATGCTGCACTGAGTCCCGAGGTGCCCTGCTCATGGCTGTTGCGCTACACTTTGTTGTATACCATAGCCCCACATCCACCCTTCATTTCAATGCTGGGCTCTGTCTCAAAGTGGAGTCAGTCTTTCCCTCCAGACCTCCTCCATGCCCTGCAGCTACAGCTGCCCTCTCTCCTGATGGGGCATGATTCTGAAGATGTTCCCAAAGCGATGCACTGGGAGGTGCAGCCAGGGATGGTTAGAGGGATGGGAAGGTGTTGCTGTGTCCCATACTTGGGAGGTGGAAGGAGCCCAGAGCTCATTGTTGGCTGCAGTTGGCCTAAAAAACTGGAGTGCTGACAGCATGAACAGGCAGCAGATGGACCCCTAGGAAGATCTCTGTTGGGCTGAAGCCTCCCCTGTTTTCAACTCACTGCTGTGAGGTTACCTGGGCTAAAATGTTAGGCATGTCCCATTGCTCTTGGGAAGGCTGAGCATCAGACTACTCTCTGAGGCTGGTCCTTCTGGGGATGGTAACCAGCTCCTGCCTCATCTGATGGGTCCTCTCCTTCATCTTCAGCTCTGCTAGGGTGATGGAGCCCATTGAGACACCCCAAAGCAGGTAAGCCCAAAGACCTTGGGGCTGAGCAGATCTCCTCTCATCCACCCTAGGCAGTCACTTTCCACCTCTTGATTCCTGGGGACAGGGCCAACCCACCTCCTGGGTTTCCAGTTGCTTGTCCCCACACCATGCCCCTAGCACTGACAGAAACCCTCACAGGGGAATGGTAACCACGCCATTTGGCAGAAATGAGATTGTTCAGGGCTCAAAAATGCTTTTTAAAAGCACAAAGATGACTTCTGGCTCTGTGCCCACAGGTAAATGTGCTGGAAAGTTTCCAGGCATGATCTTGAGGGCTGCCATCTTTCCCTGGGGGCTCCATTCCCCACAGACAGCTGGGGCTGGAAGTCACTGGTTAAATCCCCCAGAAATGTGAGTGACAGCAGCCTGGGGTGGACACAGGGCGAGCATTACTCCCACTTGGAGCCAGAAGCCAATCCAGTGTGGCTGAGCAAGGGCAGGAGTGCAGCCACATGCTCCTGCAGCTTGGAAAGCCATCAGCACAGCACCAGGGCTGATGTAACTGGAACGGTTTTTTAATCTGGAAATAAATTACTCTGGTACGTCTGTCGGCACAGACCCGCTCCTGCCCTCCCATAAACACAGTGAGGGAGGGAAGGAAGGGATTTTCCTTGGGGGGGCAGGGGGGAAGAGTGATCCCATGGCTTTTGGGGAGTTGGCATCTCCAACTCGATAGACATCGACAATGCTTTGGATTCTCCACAAGCAGTGGATCCTCCAGACCCATGCCCAAGAGCAGCACACATTTCATTGAACAGTGTCAGCTTTATTTTCCCTACCTGTGTGCTGGAATAGCAAAGGTGGTCATAAAAAAAAAAGTCTACTAAACAGCAACACCTGGAGCAGCCTGCAGGATCCATGTTTCCACCACATTACTCCAGCCCATTGACCACCATTCATTCACTGCTTCATTACTGCAATAAGGGTAGATCACAGGGGTCAGGGCAGATTTGTTCATCATGGTCCTGCTGGGAGGAGGCTCAAGGTGCCTCTAGAGCTCTGCCACTGACTTCTCACAAGGTCTCGGGCAAGTTCCCTCTTCTTTGGTGCTATCCAGCAGCACCTGCTGCCTCTTGCTTCCATCCTATGGCCTGATGCAAGCCAAGAGCTGTGTCTGGAGCAGCAGGGGAGCTGTGCATGGTCCTCATGGGGCCAGTGGCAATAAGGCTGCTTAGAGGGATTAGTCTTCAGCACAGGGGGACATGGTCTTCATGTGGCTGGGGGACAAACTGTCTCACTCCATCATCACTTCTGGGCCCAGCTTAGGGCCTTTGCACACAGCTGTGGTAGAAAGGATCCTGCTGCCAATCGCAAGCAGATGAGCCTGAAGCTCACAAGCATTCACAAAAATGCCCTGATGGAGCTGCAAGACTGTCAGGGCAGTGGGCAGGACTGTGCTGTGGCTGCAGACACGCATGCATCCCCAACCCCACCAACAGTCCCAGCTCCACTCCCAGCATGGGTGAGAGCTGTGCAGCACCTCATACCGACAGCTCTGCCTTCCAGAGCTATCAGGCACACCAGAAGAATTAAAATGAGAAGAAAGAAGTGAAAATAGTACTTTTTCCAAGCAGGAGGTCAACCCTGCAAGAATGCAGAGTGTTCAACAGATTCATGGAGGTGAAGCCCCTCCAGTGTCATAAAATCAAATGGTCTAGATGTGACCTCAGGCCACCAGACTTGCTACAGCCCTTCTGGCTGCTGTGCCTCTATCCTGTAGCCTCCATCCTATGGGCAGTGAGATGATCTGCTTTGCCAGTGGGCCACAAGGAGGGCAGACCATGAACCTCAAAACAAGACCCCTATACCAGGACATCTGTGCTGAGCAGAAGAAAAGCTCCATCCCACCACAAAAATCAAGCAACCCTCTCAGCTCCTGGCCAAGTACCCAGGAGGGGAAGGCAGAGCTAGCATCACACCTGCCCGAGCTACTTGCTTTCTGCTCTGTCCCCTCCTTCTTTGCTGGAGGGAGGTTTGGGCATCACTTTGGGGTGTGCACCAGCCCTCTGCAGAAAGGCATTTCCCAGCACATAAAATTGCATCTGGTGGGGCAGGAGGCTCAAAGGGGACACAGGATTGCTCCTTCCCTCTTCTGCAGTCATTACATTGCCAGCCCCACCACTCCAAGCAGCCTTGCTTCCCCCAGGCAGAGGGCAGCTGGAGCCAAGACAGCCCCCAGGAGCTCCCACCTTGGTGACCTTGGGAGATTGCCACCCAGCAGGAGCCCAGCTGAGTAATGGCAAGTGGAGACAGGCTTTAATAATAACCACCCCCCACCACCCTTGCCTCAGGTTGTTTAAACCTTCCTCCAGTGCAACCCGGAGCCACCACTGTCAGCCCTTCAATTACAGCCTGACTGCAGATCCAGCTTCCCCACCATAGGCCAGCCAGCTCCTTTTCTTGGATCACTTACTGGGAGGAGACTCCCAGGTGGAGAAATAACCTGCTGCAGTCCAGGGGATCTGCAGAGATCAAATTAAATCCCCTTTTTCAGTTCATTAGCTGTCTGCAGGGATTCGTGCATCATGCCTGGGGAGCAGCCATAACTCAGCACAAGAGGGAAGAAGTCTGGTTGTAGAGACAGCTCCTTGCTTTAGAACTGAGGGATAGGACATGGTTTGGGTGCTTCTGCATGGGTCTGACAGACAGCTCATCTCAACTCCATTTGGACTTCCAGGCAGGCCCAGCCCTGACAGCCAGACATGGATTGCTTTAGCAGGGCTCTGCACAGCAGCAGGGGACCAGAGAAAGCTGATCCCACTCCCTGCTATGCCTTGGAGCAGCACGGAAAACCCAAAGCCAGCTGTGTTTGAGCACATGGACAGTCAATGGACAGCCAGTGCCCGAGTGGAAGCATCACCCCAATGTTCATTTTAACACAGCAGTTCAAACCCAGGGCAGATGGCTCACACCATACTGTCACCCACCCCAGCTCACAGGGCTCCCCCCAGCATCTACAAGCGGGAATGCCCTGTGGGTAGGACTGCAGTGATCAATGCAACATGGGAACCACCCTGCAGCCACCCACCCCCACCCCAGCATGAGCCAGTTTGGTGGCACATCAAGACAGAAGATGTTTTGCTGGTCACTGTTTATTCAGCCAACATTGTGCATATACAAGACTTGACCAAGAGTTGCTTTTGGCCAAGCTGCAGAGTTTCCAAGTCACATTTCCTCAGACCCAGTCCACAACTCCCTTCTCTGGAAGGAATTGCAAGACTAGCATACAAAAAGCTTCATCCAAGCTGCCTTCCCACAGGTAAAAATATTATTCCTCATCATACTCCTCTCCCTCTGCCGAATCCCTTCCAACCTCCTCATAATCCTTCTCCAGGGCAGCCAGGTCCTCCCTGGCCTCCGAAAACTCCCCCTCCTCCATGCCCTCCCCCACGTACCAGTGCACAAAGGCTCGCTTGGCATACATTAGGTCAAACTTGTGGTCCAGGCGCGCCCACGCCTCCGCGATGGCCGTGGTGTTGCTCAGCATGCAGACAGCCCGCTGCACCTTGGCCAGGTCACCCCCGGGCACCACCGTGGGAGGCTGGTAGTTGATACCCACCTTGAAGCCCGTGGGGCACCAGTCCACAAACTGGATCGACCGGCGCGTTTTAATGGCTGCAATGGCTGCGTTCACATCCTTGGGCACCACATCACCCCGGTACAGCAGGCAGCATGCCATGTACTTGCCTCGGCGTGGATCACATTTCACCATCTGGTTGGAGAACTCAAAGCAAGCATTGGTGATCTCTGGCACCGACAGCTGCTCATGGTAGGCTTTCTCTGCTGAGATGATCGGTGCATAGGTGGTGAGCGGGAAGTGTATCCGTGGGTAAGGCACCAGGTTGGTCTGAAACTCAGTCAGGTCAACATTCAAAGCACCATCAAATCTCAAGGAGGCAGTGATGGAGGAGACAATCTGCCCAATCAGCCTGTTGAGGTTGGTGTAGGTGGGACGCTCGATGTCCAGGTTGCGGTTGCAGATGTCATAGATAGCTTCATTGTCCACCATGAAGGAGCAGTCCGAGTGCTCCAGGGTGGTGTGGGTGGTGAGGATGGAGTTGTAGGGCTCCACCACTGCTGTGGAGACCTGCGGGGCTGGGTACACAGAGAACTCCAGCTTGGACTTCTTGCTGTACTCCACGGAGAGCCGCTCCATGAGGAGGGAGGTGAACCCGGAGCCTGTGCCTCCCCCAAAGCTGTGGAAGACCAGGAACCCTTGGAGTCCACTGCACTGCTCAGTCTGCATCACCAGGGAAAGAGCCAGAAGGACCAAGTTACTATAGTTATTCTAGTCTCCTTGGACTTAAATTAAGCTAAAGTACTGTCTTCAACCATCAAGTTTAAGGTTTTTTTTTTTTTTTACTACTGCTTGCACACATCTTCCACTTCTAACAGGTGAGGTCTGTTAGAGACAGCAAATGCAGCTGCTTCCAAATTATCTCCTCTTTTAGCAGGAAGAAAGGCCTGGCCTGAGAGAGTGCCATATTGGGTCAGATAGACACTCATGATACTAGCAGTCAAGAAGATGAGGAAGAGTCTGAAGGCCACTAAGAGGTTCCACCTAAATCAAGAGTATCTTAGTGTTATCACAGCACTTCTAAGGGTCTGCGTGGGGGAAACCTCATACCCGAGAAGCTACTGCATAAGGGAGGAGAGGCCTAAGGGGAGACACTAGCCAGAAGCTGAGCTGTGACATTGGTTGGGGTGTCAGGATTGACACAGCAGACACTACATCCATTAGGAGAAAGCCATCTTGCCTGGACAGTTAAATCAGAGCTGCTTGTTTCCCTGCTTAAACCGGGGTATCTTTAGTGCCTTGTTTGCCCCTCAAGTCCCAACCAGCAAGGCATACACCCACATGCATCCCATCATGTTGTTCCAGGTCCCAGTGGCATGGTCAAGCTGACCAAGATCTGTTTGCCCTTCCCCTCCATTGCATCTATTGATGGTCAGGGCAACAGCAACCAGAGGGCTAATGCCAAAGACCCTCCACAGGGTTGTTACCATTTTCCGAGTTCTGTCAACAACGGAGTCAATGATCTCCTTCCCAATGGTGTAGTGCCCCCGAGCATAGTTGTTGGCAGCATCTTCTTTGCCCCCGATGAGCTGCTCTGGGTGGAAGAGTGTGCGGTAGGTCCCAGTCCTGATCTCATCTGGAGGAAGTTGAGATCTCATGAGTGTCACTGACACAGGATCCACTGTCTACCAAGTTACTTGCACTAATTTAGATGCAGTTTCACCTGGAAGCTGGCAGCCCCACCAGGAGTTTAGGTGGCCAACACTACACTTTGGGTCAGAGAAGGTACTTCCCCCCCGCCCCCGAGGTTTGGAGACCTTCCATGACTTACCAATGACAGTGGGCTCCAGGTCAACAAATATTGCTCTGGGCACATACTTCCCTGATCCTGTCTCACTGAAGAAGGTGCCAAAGGAAGAGTCCACTTGCCCTGAGGATGCATCGGAGGAGATGATGCCATCTGGCTTGATCCCATGCTCCAGGCAATACAGTTCCCAACAGGAGTTGCCCATCTGGACACCAGCCTGGCCAATGTGGACAGAAATACACTCCCTCTGCATGGGGATGGGGGAGAAGAGGAGGTTAGGAGTATGCACTGAGGAATTAGGCTAAAGCTGGTACTTGTGGGTGTCTTTCTAGAGTACATAGAATCATTTAGGTTGGAAAAGACCTTTAAGATCGAGTCCAACCATAAACCTAACATTGTCAATTCCCACTAACACATGTCCCTAAGTGCCACTTCTATACATCTTTTAAATACCTTCAGTGATGGTGACTCAACCACTTCCCTGGGCAGCCTTTTCCAATGCTTCATAAGCATTTCAGTGAAGAAATTTTTCCTAATATCCAATCTAAACCTCCCCTGGTGGGGGGGTGGCCAAAAACCCATGGACAAGAGGACCATTAGCCCTGGCTGCCACCAAGCTGGGCATTTTGTCCATAGCAGGCACCCAAGAGCTGCTGAACAAGCAACAACTAACCATTAGCCCTTCAGAGGAACATTGCAATCTCCCACCAAGGCAGACATAGAGATTAGGGCATTGCAGTAGGTCCCTCTGCATCCCAGCACTGTCATTACATTGCTCATCAGTCCGGTTCCCAGGAGCAAGCCACCAAGCCCAGCTGCTGAACCTACAGCACATGATAGCTGTCAAGCACATGATCCTGCCTTGGGGCAGAAGGCAGGGCACAGACAACCTTCCCAGGTACTTCACTTGGTGCTCTCAGCTGGGCAGGAGGGAATGATTCAGCCCAGCCAGCCTTAGACAGCAGTGCAAACACTCCCTCCCCATGCCCTTCCCAGGGAGGCAGAGGCAGACCCCTCCCTACCCAGATGGGCAGCAGCAGAGGACCTCTGCCTCTCTCTGATGGGAGAAGCCTGTGCTGTTGGGCTTCAAGTGTTGACTGTCAGAGCAGTTTCTCATCTCCATTTAGACTAGATACAGGCATGCAGGATCAGCTGGCTGGAGACAGCTAGAGAGGATCCAAGCAAAAAGTCCCAGGACAGCCTTAACCACCCCCCACACCAGGGCCAGAACAGGGATGCTGAGCCAGTCTTCACAAGAAGAGACCTCCACCCCCTGCTCCAGGTCTGCCTCAGCCCCACAGCAGCACCAGATGGGCATCTGGCAGAGTCTTCTATCAGATGCCAACAGCAAGACCTTCAAAGTATCTTCATACAGAGGGACAGGCAGGTCTGAAGGCATTTCAGCAGGGTAGTCCTCACCAGGTCAGGAAGAGGTGGACACCAGCCTCGCAAGGCCAACGCAGCTCTGGAGACCAGCTTGCAAGCACAAGCTCTAGACCCTCAGGAGCCCCTTCTCCAGGACTCACATGCCTCTCCATAGCCCACAACCACTTGCACCCCCAGGGAAGCCCCCAACCAAGGGCAAGACACTTTCCCCTAGCTAGAAAGAAAAGCTACCTCCAGCTCCACCCTCCTACAGAGCTCAGAGGGACCAGGTCCAGTTATCAGCGAGCAAACCCAAGCCCCACAGCTACTCACCATGGCTCTGAACCACCTGGGCTCCTCACCACAATCCCAACCACCTCACTGAGAGCATGCTCTACCTGCCTCCCTCTTGGGCCTTTTATAGCAGGTAGAGCTGGGCTCTCTGCTAAAGAGCTCCCTCCTCCTGCCCCCTCCTCGTGCAGGCACCTGCTGGCAAAGGGTTCAGGTGTTTCTGCCCCCGGAGGGATAGGCATGTGGGGTAATCAGGGGGCTTTGAAGGACTTGCACCTGCAGATCCGGGGAGTTTGGAGTTTCTTTGGCTTTTAAGTACTCATTCAGCATTGCTTTCTCCATGATGTCTAAGAGCACTTTCTGTGAAATCAGGATAAGAACTTTGAATGGTTTTTTTGGGAGGAGTATCTGGTTTAATTAATTAATTAATTAATTAATTTAAAAGATGAGGCTCATTTTTAAGACTTTCTTTGGATTCTTCAGGGCTGGAAATGTGCTTTCTACTTTCCATCTCCCTTGTCCAAGTGCAAACAGCACATCTGTTGAATGTCCTGGGGATGGACAGGAGTTGCAGGATAGGGGTCTTGCCTTGGGGATAACATCATGGGGCTGGAATGGCTTCTCCAACACTGGTGTCAAAGGAAAACTGGGTGCTCTCAGGTCCAGGGCAGCACTGGCTCCTCTTCAACCAGAGCCGTGAAAGCTGCATGCCCTGGAGGACTTGGGCCAGCTGTGGGGAGAGGTGACAGTATATGGCACTAGGCAAGGACAGAGAGACATCAAAGAGACCATCCCATTGCAAATGGACAATGGTTTTATTTTCCATGCAGCATACACAAAAGCAAGAAACTCACTGACACGGGATGTCCCAGAGGCCAGAAAGACAAGTGTTAAAATCTGATCTAGACTTAAGACTTGGGGACTGGCTTTACAGGAGCCACTAAACCTCATAATCTAGTGGCCTGGACTGGGGCGGGATACCCTCTGTCCCACCACTCTTCTTGAATTTGGTGGGAGGGTTGGAGTCTGGCAAGAGGGAGAACAGAAAACGGGACTCCCCCAGGAGTACAATCTGCAGAAAATGGCCAGGAAGACAAAGGTCCATGAGTCAAACCAACAGCACATGAGAGGGACACGGAGCAGAACAAAGCACCCATCCAGCAGCCAACGGAGTTGGGGCTGAGAGTGGGGGCAGTTTCTCACCCTCCTCTGAAGAACGGGGTTGGCTTTTGCATCTTAATGTGCTCCTGTCCATGTCACGAGTTGTGTTGAGGGGGATCCATGCAGAGCTCCTGGGTGGCTGGGGATGGCTCTGGTCCTGGGAGAGCTGGTCACAGCCCTGCCTGGCCCAGCTCAGAGCAGGACAGGACGTCCTGGGAACAAGAAAGGACATCCCAGGAGCGGGTTGGACATCCCAGGAGTGGCACAGGACATCCCAAGAGCAGGATGGGACATCCCAGGAGCAGGACAGAACATCCCAGGAGGAAGCCTTCATGCCACCAGGGATGGCTCCCTCTACGTGTATCTGCAGCCTGAAGTACATCTCACACTCCTGCTTAGGGCTCAGCTCCTGATGTAACTCTCTGCCAGGCCACAGTGTCCCTGGTGCTCTGTGTCCTGACGTACATGGGCTAACTCTGCCCATGGTCACTGCTGGAAATCAACTTGGCTTTTCTAGCCAAGCCCCCATGGATGTGAACGTGGGTACCTCCTTGCGCAGTGGGAGTATGTTTTTGGCCAGCTGCTCAATGCCCATTGAGTTACACTGCCTGAATCCTTCCCTCATCCAGATGGGCATGGGGCCTCCTTGATGCCAGGATGGGGTTCAGGACCTGCTGTCCTTCGGGGTTGCCTAAATCGTTGCAGCATCTCTGGTTTGCTCTGCTGTGGGTGAAGGAGGTTTCTGAGCATTGGCACGTGGAGGAGGAGAAGGAAGACAAGGGAGTTCCTGGAGGCCAGGGAAGACCTTGCTGCCTGGGGGAAGGATTATGAAGAGTCTGGGACCTGGCAGTGGAAGCAGAAGGATATGTTGGCCAGAGTGAGCCTGCAGCAGCTGTGCAACCACACCTGAACAAAACGCTCTTTTTGAGTGCAATATGGAGAGTTTGGGTTTCACCCCTGCATGAAATCACAGGAAAGACCAAATCCTCACCTGGCTTTTACAAAATGGCACATCTCACCCCAGCCAGCAATGCTGTCCTTCCCAAGCATGGCGGCCTTGGCTTTGCACGCTCCCAGACCCAGGTGGGTGCTGATGGAGATTTCGGTGCTCCTATTTCCATCCAGCTTCCTTAGGAAATCAGGCTCCTCCAACCTCTGCCTGTGTCTCAGCTCCTCCAAGCAACTCCTGGTCTTGCTTGGCAGAGGTTGAGAAGGAGGATTAATTTTGGAAGGGTTTGTCTAAGCCAGTGCCAGTGCGGATGAGACTCCCCTGTGGGGATGCAGCTGGGGAGGGAGGATCTCTGCTTTCCCCGTCACTTGCTATCAGCTGGTATCTGCTGTCCCTGCCTCAGCTTTGCACGTGCAAGCACAGCCTGGTGCCAGCAAACACCTTGTCTCATCTGCTCCCATGGTGTCGCTTCAATGTTAATTGCCTTTGTTAAAGGGGAGCAGAAGAAAGACCCAGTGTGAGCCCCAGACGTGATGTTTTGATTTCCAGGCACTAGCACGGGGCTGAGATGTTCCCCTTGTCTAACCTGGTGCTGGGAAAGGGCCCCAAGCAGGGCTGGTGCAGGTCACCATGGCAGCTGATGGTGGGCAAAAGCCTGTTCCCAGTCTGGGAACTGGTGCTCCTGGGGAGCACTGAGGAAAATCTCTTCAACATTCTGCTCAAAGCAGTAATTTCTCCCTTAGCTCTGAGCAAATCCCTGTGTCGCTCCTTGCTGTGCCAAGGCTCCTCTAGACAGCCCTGTGCATCAGAAAGGCTGAGCCTGGACAATGTGGAGACATCTCTGGCCAAATCCACAAAGGGACGAGAGTGCGTCCAGCTGGGTGCCTGGCCAGGTCTGACCTTGCTCTGCCCTGCTTTGCCTGACCAGATGTGACTGGGCATGTGTGCCTCAATTTCCCTGGGTGTAAAATGGGGTCAACGACTATGTCCTGCTGAACAAGAGCTCAATATTCCAATGGGGGATGGATGTGTAGGATGTTGATCTATAAAAATGTATAAAGCTATATACAGTGTACACAGGGCCATATAGTCCAAGGCTACAGCCGACTGCAACAAGGAAAGACCTCACCTGGACATGCTTGGAGCTGAGGCAGGAGGAGGTCATTACACAGAGATGCTGAGGGCATGTTGGTGTGCTGTCTGCTGGAGATGTGTGCTGTGAGGGGAAGATGCTGAAGGGCCTGGTGTATTATTTTGTTTTTGCTTTTCGGGCTTCAGTTGAATCTGAGTCCTGAGTCCCTGGGCTATGGGTCAGCGAGGAGCCTTGGCCACCCGAGCATAGGCTCACTGGGGCTGAATTTGGCTGTGTTGCCTCCTGTGGGTGCCCAGTGGGGCAGAGACGAGATGCCTCCAGCTATGCCTCTGTAGATGGCTGGTGGGTCCATCTGCCAAGCCTTCAACCAGAGACCTGTCCCCTCTTAACGTCCCACCTGGAGTGCTCCCCATGGCCATGCCCTGGACACCTGGATGGGGCTGGTGGGAGCTGCTTTGGTGCTCTTGGCAAACGTCTCCTGGGGAAGGAGGGCCAAATTTCTCTCCACCACCCAAGCCTGCTACCTGCAGGGATGGAGGCCGAGACGCAGTTTTGTCTTGGAGCTGGGCTGGGAGGTGAAGAGAAAGTGAGATTTAGAGGAAGGGATAAATAGTCCAAGGTGAAGAGGTGGGAGCTCAGTGAGCTGCGGCTCAGTGGAGGGTGGAAAAGAGCAGGCTGAACGGGGACGGTCTGTGTATGGGGAGCTGAAGCCCCAGGACTGGTACAGATGTCTATCAGGAAAGGGAGAGCAGCGGAAAGGTGGGCAGGGGTAGATTGGGCAACATGGTCAGACCCCAGGGGGTCTGTCTGAAGCAGCCAGGGAGGCACCTGCAACTCTTGCAGTCCAAACTCACCTGAGGCCATGGGGTGGTCCTGGCCAGGTCCAACTGATGGCCTGGGGACACGTGTGAAGGGCCATGTCAATGGGAAGGGTGATGCTGTCCCATCTGCGACTGCTGAAGATGCTGTTGGGGAAAGGGTGGTTGCAAGACAACCTTAAAACCTCGAGAGTCCCCAGGAGGAGAAACTAGGAAATCCCTCTTGAGGTCCCCTGACTAGTCTTGGTTTTCCCTTCCCAATGCACTGATGATTGTGTGTAGGGACAGCTTGTGTATGGGGACTTGGGAGGGAGTAGGGTCTGGACCATGGTGGGGACAGGGCTGTGAAGTTGAGCGGGAGGGATGTTTTGGAAAGGCTACAGGCACAGGCAGACCCAATGGAGCACCCAGTGGAGGTGATGGGAGAACAAAGCATTGGAAACTCAAGAGATCGTAGCTTTAATTAGGGACCTTCCCGAGGCAACATGTCCCCTTGCCCTGCTGCAGACACAAGCCTCTTCCCCACGCATGGAAATGTCCAGGAGGAGGGACGGAGGAGATCAGGAAGGAGAGAAGGAGGAAGAAGAGATATGAAAGTTAGGTAGCTCTATGGGTCAAAAATATACAACACTGATATCATACATGGCCATCAGTCCCCCCTGGCCAGCAGGCTGGGCCGGGTGGTGGCCCCACACAGCCAGCCCTTCTTCAAGTCCCCCCCGCCCCACAGGGGGTCACTTCCGCCGCCCGATTTGGGCCATGAGGTGCGCGTTGGCGGCGGCCTTTGCCCGCAAGTTCTTGGCTTTGGCGATGTTGAAGAGGATGTTCATGATGTTGGTGGGGACGTCGAGGGATAGGGTGACCTTGGTCCGGCGGTCGCTCTTGGCTCGATTTTGGTACGTCTTCCCCTTCATCTGTGCTGGGGAGATGTATTTGTAATGGCCTTCCCCCGGGAACGTCCTTTTCCCCATCTCTTCATCCACTGCATCCTCCCCCTCCTCCTCAGAAGCCTCCTCTGGCGATGGGGAGCCGAAACTGCGCTTGTCCAAGATGGTGTTTTCCTCTGGGAGGCTCTTCTGGGCTTCAGCGAGGGCCGTGTTGAGGCAGCTGAAGATGGAGGCGGTGTTGTAGAGGCGGAGAGCCCGTCCGGTCTCAGTGGCACAGAGGAGGGCGAGGAGGAGCAGCAGCTTGGTGTGGGGCATTGCGGTGGCCTGCCTGGTGGAAACAGCGAGGGGAGGGCAGAGATGGGCATGAGCTTCCCGCGGGGCCCGGGGCAGAGCACCATCATCCCATCATCCTCCCACATCCCATGGGCCTGATTTCGCCTCCCAGGTGCCCCCCAGGTCCCATCTAATGGTTAGGACAGGTGGGAATGAGTTGCCTTGGGACCTCCTCCTCCAAGATGCAACCCCCCAGCCCTTGGTTTTGGGGTGCTGGGTGGGAGGTGGGATGTCCAAGGTGCTTTGCAAGGCTGCAGCCTCCATGGAGGGGAGGATTTAGCCATCCCTTTGCTGAAACACAAGTGCCTGCTGCAGGAGAGCTGGTTTCTACCATGCCCCCTGCCTCAGGCAATCTCGTTGCAGTCCCCATGCAGGCCTCTCCACCTTGCTAACACCTCCACAGAGTAACTGTGGGTACCACCAGCTGCTGTAAAGGTGGGTTTTCCTTTCAGCTGCTGTCTGGTCAGCCTGAAGCCACCAGCGATGTTTCTGTGCTCCCTGAAGTTGGTAATTGCCCATCTCACCCAACTTGGTCTGAAAAGGGCATAGAGAGTGGGGTAGGTCCCAGTGCTAGATGGGGAATCCAGCGTGATGGCCCCATGTCCCCTCTCCAGCCCTGGGTTTGGGTGCTTCGGGGTTGCCCGTTACCCCATGGCTCCATCCCCAGGACCCCGCTCTGCCCTGGGTGCAGGACAGGCTGCCCCATCTCATGGCACATCCAGGGCACATTCCCCGCTGTGGACAGCTCTTCCTGGGGACCTGAGAGCACCTCCAAAATCACAGCACAGCAGCATCAATCCCTGCCAGAAATATAGTCATTTTGGGGTCTTGCAGGGGCTGAAACCTCAGGATAACCCTCCTACTCTGCAAAACCTCCCCGTCTCTGAGTCCTGTCTCTCCGGAAAGCGACACATCTCCTTGTATACCCACCTGACTGCTCAAAAAAGCCACCTAAAAGGCCACAGGGGATCTCCCGGTGGGGGTCTTTGCCCATGTCGAGGCCAGACAAGTGTCCCAGGGGCCAGCCCCGAGGGCACAGGGGCTCTCCAAGTGCCTGGAGGCGTGCTGGCATTCCCAATCTTCGGGCCCCATCTTGTGGCAAGCACATCACATGGCAAGCCCTGGCCGGGGGACAGTCCCCAGGGGTGCAGGGACCCCGCCTGAGGCTGAGGTTTCACCGCTGGTTTGGGGCTGTGAGCTGCTAAGTTATTTCCCATGGGGACAGGAGTGTGGAGGGGCCAAGGAGGCTGGGCAAAGCCCCTGGGAAGCTCTTGCGGAGTGGGATGGCTCCTGCGAGTCTCTGTGGACTTCTGTGTCTTGGGGCTACCGCTGGGAAGGGAGGCTGCGCCTCGCTGTCCGAGGGGCTGCTGGTTGGGAGAGATGTCCTCAGACCTACCCAAAACCAAATCAAATCACTTGTCCCCAGGAGGTGTCACCCTGGACCTGCTCTTCTGCCACTGAGCTGCGGTCCCTGAAACTGCTGTCACCTTAAGTCTGCCCTTTGCTGTCTCATGGAGGGGGAGACTGGGGCAGGTTTATCCCCTTAACTCTGCCCTTTTTGGTCTCATGGAGGGGCAGCCTGGGGCAGGTTTATCCGTTTAACTCTGCCCTTTGCCATCCCTCGGAGGGGGAGATTGGGGCAGGTCGTACAGGCAGGATTTGAGGAAGCCGCTCAATTTCTACTTCTTTGCCTGACTCATCCCTGCACAAAATCCCACAGAGTTCCCCAGGCAACAACTGTCCCCTTAACTCTGCCCTGCATCCAGATGAGTGAGGAAGGACAAGCAGCAGCCATGGCAGGACCCAGGCAGCACCTGCAAAGCCGTCGCTGTAGGATGGGGGAGGAAAACCCTTCCCAGGCACACAACCCTTATGCAAGGGCGATTAGGGGCCCAAAACTCTCCTTCCTTCAGCCCCAAATCAGACATTTAAATCCTGGGACTCAGTTTTTGCTTGCAAAACCTTAACAGGATGAAAATCTTTCTCCCACCCCAAATCTTCCCCCTTTGCAGCTGTGTTTCAACCCCAGAAGAAGCAGCCCCCCCCCCCACCCCCCCGCAAACTCCTTGCAGCCCCTGCTAGCAGGATGGGTGGCTTGGGGCATTAATTTAGAAATTGCTAAATTTCTCACCCCTGTCTGGAGCCCCTGCTCTCCTGGGGACATGATGTGACCCCAAGGTGCTGGACGGAGAATGGGAACATCTCCAAAAGCCCTTGCAGAGCCAGCACGGCTGCTGGGAGAGAACTGAGCTGCTTTGAGCTGCCGCTGCCCTCTCCAGAGCCACGGAGCAGCATCTCCACCTCGCCTCTCCCCGACAGCTGTTGCACGACTGTCTGAAACGGGTGGCTTGACCCTGCGGCCAGCTCGGGCTTTTTCCATTTAGAAAAACTCTTTGGGGAGCTCGGCCGAGTGAGGGGAAAGGCAGAGCAAGGGGGAAGTGCAGCTGAAGTGCATCCGCACCCAGTGCCTGGTTTCCCGGTCCTCGGCTGTGGGGTGGATATCCTGGCAAAAAGAGCAAAAATCAAGGCAAAGCAGCAAGGAGAAGCAACGTCTGGCTGTGCTGGCGGACAGCATGAGCTGATATTTTAAGTTGTTTTTTTTTTTATTGGGGTTTTGTGCCCCGGCATGCCAGAAAGTTTTTATGGAGCAGGAAAGAACCCCCCCCCTCAAAAAAAAGAGCAGGAAAAGAAGAAAAACCACCTGCAGTGGATCTGAGAAAGTCGGAGTTTAATCTGCCGCTGCCGGAGGATGAACTTTGGGTGCCGTTTGCTGAGGGTGGAAATTGCTGGGATGCCCACGAACAATTTATAGGCATTATATTGGGATGATGCCGACAGCCACGGCTGGACCATTTGTATGGGCTGAAGATCTGCCTCTCGGCTTTAAAAGAGAAAAGTCAATCACTCCAGCAAGGCAGCTCTGCAAACTGGGGACAAAGCTATCTGCTGGTTATCATGGGCTCCTCGGCAGCAGAGGCACTGGCTTAAGCTAATTTTTTCCCCGTCAAAAGTAAGTCTGGAATAAAATAACACTGTGGATGAGACCTGTAGATGTTTTAAACTTTTTCTGTCTGATGCCGCCTCCACTTCCCTAATGAACCTCTCCTGACGATGCTGATTCCTAGGGCTCCAAAATTCAAGCTGACCTGGTGGGGATGGCACTGTGCCCTCCTCTCCTCCCCATCCCTTTAACCACAGCAGTTATTTGTCTCCCCACTTTTTGATTTCCCAAGATTTCCAAAGCCTTCCCGTGCTACCCAGCCTGATCTGCCTCCAAAAATTGTTATAATAATAAAAAAGATATTTCTTTGCTTAGCCGGGAGGGTGGGGGCAGTCTCTTAACACAGTATCTTGAACTGCTTTTCCCTATCCTGCCTCTTTTTTTTCTTGCAGAGAAACGTGGAACCTGATCTCCCAAGGAAAGCACTGAAATATTTAAAGTTTGTGCAAATAAAGCAGGCTGCTGGTTAATAAATGAAATCCAGGCACTCACCTGGTAGTCCTCGGTGCTCGGGATGGGAAGGGGTTGCTGCAGTGTCACTCCGAGGAGAGAGGCATCAGGCGCGTTCCCCTGAACTTCTGCACCCTTGCTTTTCTTTTATTGTTATTAAGAGGGCTGTGATATTTTTCCTCTCTATGGAAACGCTTTTCCCCTCCCTTGTGTATATATAAAAATGAGCGATCACGGGGTTTGAGTCGTAACTCCAGACGTGGAGCCTTCATTTGGGCATGATTTCATTAAAACGAAATCAGAGGGAGCTGGCAACGTCATGGGGCTGTGGTGCCTCTCCCCATTCAGAAGGAAAAAAGAGGGGGAAAAAAAAGACATCTGAACCTGACAGCCTGGTGAGAGTCACCCAAAAACGGGACTGTCACCAATGCCGGGACTTTGCAGGATCACGCGGACATGCTTTTCCCCCGCTCCTCCAGGTAGCCAGGCACTTGGTGCAAAGATATTTTAAATGCAAAGGTTTTTATACCCCCTAAGGATGCCTGTGGGTGTTTCAGCATTGATTAACAGTGTTATCCCAATTAGTGTGTTTCTATTTGAAGAGTGGGTCTGGTGCAGCACCTTGGCAGGGTTTTGCCCCTGAACAGTGCTTATAAACCCCATCGTCAACAGGTACAGACTTGCCCCGCTCACACTGCTCTGCCCTCTGCCTGGTTTCCCATCTCTGGGGAGTTTTCTCCTCCCATGCAGGCAGGGAAAACCCTGGAAGATTGAAATTTTGGGAAAGTTCTTCCAGGATGTGGTAGCATGGTCCCAGGTGCAGCATCTGAAGAGGGAGGTAAGGACAATGCGTGTCTTGAAAAAAACCCCTCAAACTCCCCAAAGCCATTGAGGTCCAGCAGAATTAACTCAGATTGTCCCAAGACAGCAGCCAGGCAGGAAGACCCCCAGTCTGGGGTCCCAGGACCACTCTGGTCCTGGTGTGGTCAGAGGGAGGTCTCCTGTGGTGGCCCTACAGAGCTGGTTTGCAAGCAAAAGTGCTTTGTGCTACAAAGAGGATGGGAATGGAGATGTCCCTGCTGGAAACAGGGGTTGCTCCATGTGCTCCTGTGCTGAGACACCCAAAGGAATCAGCTCTCTGGCAGAGGGTCCCTCCAATGGCGACTGCAGATTTGCGGCTGGGCTGGGGTCTCCTGGTGGCCCCAGGACCCTGCTCAGCCCTGCCTGCTTATCAGAGCTCCTCTCTGAAACCTGCTTGGAAATGTCATTGTCACCTTCTTCTAGCAAAGGGCTGGTGGGGTGCAGTTATCCCTGGGAAGGGACAAATCCTACCAAAAGTGGGGAAAATCCTCTGAGCACCCCCACAAAAGGTACCAGCAGCCAGTAGTGACCCTGGATGGGCTCCAAGTTAGGATGGGGAGATGTTCTTGCTCCTGGACCACCCACCAGTGATGGTCACAGCTGCTCCTTTGGAGGAGAGGAGCCAAGATTGTGGATATTCTTGGATGAGCATCTTTGAGCTTCTCACCCAGCTCCTGAAGATGCTGACTGTTGTCTGAGAGGTAGCGACCGGTAATGGTGAGAGCTCCCCTTTGGCTTCAGTCCTGGGTAGAGTGTTTTGCCCTTAATCATCTCCAGCAGTTGGCTGAGACACATCAGGATCCGCTGCTCCAGCAATTCACTCCTCTCTCATTTTCATTTGAAGCCTTCACCTCCTGAACTGATGTTTTCCTTTCCCCTCCTTCACTGACACCTGGAAGGTGGTTTGGTTACCCAAATCTTTGGAGCCTTTGGTCATAGTTTTGGGCAAGCAAACCTGCCTGCAGACTTCAACGCAAATAGCTGGGAGGCAAACTCCATTAGAGGGGCTTCTTCTCAGCAAGGGCGAGGGAAATCACCATCTGGCCCACAGTCCTTGCTCCTCTCCCTTTGGCAAAAGCTTGTGGGCTCATTTATTGCAGAGGGATGAGCTTTCTCTAAGGAATTCATGGTCCCTGGAGCTCATGAAACCCTTCAGCACATGCTCTGCAGCGGGGAAGCAGTGATAGATGAGAGTTATTTCCAAGCTGTCCCCTGCAGTGGAGGTCCATTAAAAATATTTCCCCTTGTGCTCATTGCGGATGCGCGAGTGCTGATTCTCAGCAACCTTCAGCTTCCTCTCACTTGACTTGTGTCCTGCCTTTCCTCCATCACCATGGGGTAAGAGGGGCTTGAGTCAGCACTGTTACCTGATAGCTTAATTAGTGTTGGTGGACCAGGTGACTTCGCAGGTCAGGGCCTGAAGCTTGGCAGAAGGTATCTAAATCTTTTTAAAATCTATGCAATTCTTTGGGTGGTGCTAAGCTCCACCCAAATTTGACTCAACCCAGGTTTGACTGCCCATGGAAGAAGGCTTTGTGCCTGGGGTGGACAGTGAGGGCTTCGCCAGGGTTTCTCTCCCATCATGCCTCCTTGGAGAGACGTGTTTTGCATCCTCTTGCTCCTTGAGGCCTGCAGAAGTTGTCTGTGGTCCTTGTGCAATGCTCAGGAGACCCTTGGACACTGTTTGGCTCAGATCACTGATAGCCCTGCGTGCTTCAGAGCGGGGTTAGGGACCCACCTCCTCTGATTTTGTCAGTCTGGGGATGGAAGAAAGCAGCTGAGCATGTAAATACTTGTGGGATGGGAGCTCTGGGTGCTGGCCTGGCCAACGGGTGCTTGGTGAAAGGTATGTTGGCACTCAGAAAGTTGGTGCCCCTCTGCCTACCAGAGGGGGGTTTCTCCATCCCATGCCCTGGCATCACATCCCATTGGGGTAGAGGAGCACTTTAAAAGGGCTGGGGGAACAACTGAAAGTGGACTCAATTGTCACCTGCTCAGAGGAGATCAGCCAAGGAATATAAAAGATGTAGAAAGGTTATTGCTTCTGACATGGGCCCACACGGGTCTGGCATCCCCCAGCCCCAAGGGTAAGGCAAAACCGGTACCCCAGAAATCAAGGCCTGGTGCACCCCTCTGACACAAGGACCTGGTGTCCCTGATCACCTCCAGGAGTTTCAGGTCTTCAGGACAAAACCGAAGTCCTGCTGTTGCCAAAATAACCGGGAACCTGTGATTCAGGTACCTGTGGAAGGGAATGTAGGTTAGGGAAAGGTGTGATGTCAAAGTAGATTAATTAAGCCATCCTAAAGCCCACTCTCTCCCAGAGGTGATGAGGTCTTTAACTTATTTCAGTGCATCTCCAAAGTGAATTAAACTACATGAAGACCTGTGGTGGGTTGACCTTGGCTGGATGCCAGGTGTCCACCAAGCCACACTATCACTCTCCTCCTCAGCAGGATGGGGTGGGGAGAAAATAAGATGGAAAAAAACCTTGTGGGTCAAGAAAAAGGCAGTTTAGTAAAGCAAAAGCAAAGGTCACGTGTGGAAGCAAAGGAAAACAAAAGATTTATTCTCTACTTCCCATCAGCAAGTGATGTTCAGCCACTTCCTGGGAAGTAGGGCTTCAGTAAGCGTAGCCATTGCTCTGGAAGACAAACAATGTAGTAATGAATGCCCCCACCCTGCTTCCTTTCTCTAAGGTTTTATTGCTGAGCAGATGTCATATGGTATGGAATACTCTTTTGGTCAGTTTGGGTCAGCTGTCCTGGCTATGTCCCCTCCCAAGATCTTGCCCACCCCAGCCTACTGGTGAGGAGGGGAAATGTTGGACAGACAGCCTTGATGCTGTGCGAGCACTGCTCAGCAGTAGCCAAAACACTGGTGTATTATCAACACTTTTCTAGCTACCAATACAAAGCACAGCACTATGAGGGCTGCTGTGGGGAAAATTAACTCCATCTCAGCCAGACCCAATATAAGACCGTAGGTTGGGAGGGGGTAAGGTCTATATAGCTGTATCCACACAGGTGATGGCTGCTCCACCTTTGCAACCATCCCATCCCTTGTGGTGGGGTGATGATGGTCCTCTCTCACTGAAGCTTTCCTGAGTTTGGTAGGAGAGCGTGTGCGATGGAGGGAGAACATTGTGTGCGTGTAGTTTTTATCCATTGCAACTGCTTCAGGCTGTCCCCATGGGTTGGCATGCTCTGAATGGTTTGAAATGGGGTATTCAGCCCTTCCTGGCTCGTGGCTGCAACGAGATAGAATCATAGAATAGAATCATAGAATCATTAAGGTTGGAAAAGACGTCTAAGATCATCAAGTCCAGCTGTCAGTGCAATATGACTTAGGGATGTTGGGAAAGGGCTGACCCACGTGTCAGGAGATCCTGTGGGACCCTGAGGGAGTCTTTGTCAGTGCCAACTCCCACCTGGGCTCTTCGGTGTCCGCAGCTACTGTGGCAGCCTCCCATGGGAGGGTGACAAGTGCAGTTACCCACCTCCACCGTGGCTCTGTCTTCACATGGTTGGGGTTGAACCTCACCCTGTTTGACTGAACTGGGTGGCAGTGGATCCCAAAGGTCTCTGGGGACCAGGGCACAAGAGCAGACTGGAAGGCAGGGAGGGACTTAATGCTTAACAAACTGCTTTCCTGGGCAGCCAGGCTTGAGACAGCTAATCCCAGCAGCTGCAAAGGCAAAAAGCAATCAAAACAACCCTAAAGACACACTACATTTGAAGGAATGGCATATACACATGGGTTCCCCTCAAAAGTCAATCCTGCTGCGTGAATGACCCCTGGAAATATGTATCTATTTTTTTTTTTCCCTGCAGACAACAAAAACTACCTGAGAGAAGCTGGAGCATGGACGTGAATGCCTTTCCCATCATCCAGCAGGTCACCGCTGGAGCCAGGTGGTGAAACCCATCTCCGTCTCCTGAGTAGATACAAGGACGTATTTCTATGTTTTATTTACCCATAAAACCCTTTGCGGTTGGGAAGGGTTGGTACAGGAGAACGTCCTTGCAGGAGGCAAATGCACACGCCAGACATGGAGTCTTCACGGTGATTTTATTAGGGGAAAATAGGAAAGAGAAGGCAGCGCCTAAGAAAGAAAGATGAAAGAAGTCAAACTGCCTGCACCCCTATCAGTCTGCTTTAAAAGCAAACCAGACTGTTTTAGCTGTCACCGGCTGGCTGCTGCGGCTGGCAGATCCCTGCTTCGGTCTTTGCTTTTGCAGGGGATCGGAGAGGTGTTTTTCCTGCAAAACCAAAAATATCGCGGCATGAAAATAACCCCAGCTGACCCTGGGGAAAGAGGGAGCCGTGCTACGAACAGCCTGGGGCACC
Organism: Fregata magnificens; assembly: GCA_013389945.1. NCBI lineage: Eukaryota > Metazoa > Chordata > Aves > Suliformes > Fregatidae > Fregata > Fregata magnificens. The sequence goes on from WAAD01020605.1 coordinate 200,834, forward strand.
CATGAGAGCTGGCTGGCGGCAGAGGGGACTTCAAACTCCTAAAAAGTTTCTCTGAAAATTACCAAACGTATGAAAAATGCAGGCTTTGTCATGAGCGTCCTCGCATGTCTCCCTCGTGCGTCTGTCTCTCCAGGAACAGGACACCTTCCCACCTCTCTGCAGCCTGCTCTCACTCTCGCCGAGCTCAATTTCCTTCTGTGAATCATCGTTTAAAGCCCAAATGTGGGCAGCTGAAGAGGATCTTATTAAAGTTTCATCAGTACAACCATTCCGCTACTGGGAAAAATGAGACACAGCGACTCGTGGTCGTATCGCACCAGAAGCCTTGAAAGCAAAAAGCGTGTCCCAAATACCAGCACAGAAGTTTTGCCTGGCCCGGAGAGGCAAAGGCAATGCGATACGAGGTCCTGTTTTCCTGTTTACTGCTTCCAGCACCAGAATTGCGTAGAGGAGTCGGACATGGATGTACTGTAAGTCCACAGAGGGGCAGAAGGGAGTTTTCTGGTTTGCTTTGTCCCTTCTTTAATAATCTCTAAGACTCAATTTACATTTTCAAGGCTGCGGAGAGAGGACCTCGCTGTGATACGAGATTGCCCATCTCCCATCTCTCCGTAACCCTACAGTGAACGGCCCTTCCTCTCCCCTGAGGCTGATTTTTGGTGGGTTTCTCTTCCCCATAACCGATTTTGGGGGTGATTTTCACTTCTTCCAACAGCTCAGCAGCAGCAAGTCCCTGCATGTCTCTCCAAGGTGACCGTGAGGTGCCGAGGGCTTGAAAAGCTTTGAACCAGAACCTCGGTCGAGGGAGGAGAGGAGCTGGGGACATGGAGTTTGTTAGTTTTGCGGGGGCTGAATTATTGTTTTGCATTTCTTGCCCTTTTTTCACCTTCTTGGGACCCGAGTCTCTTGCTGCTGCTGCAGGGTCACAGGGGATTTACAGTCCCGGTCGTATGCAAAGCACTTGGCTGCCTGTAACGAGCAGTTACCCACCCCACCTTCAGTGTTTCATGTTCCTGGCAATTAATTAGCTCTGCTTTGAGCTTTTGATGCAAATGTAGTATCAGAAAGCCTCTTTGGGATAAAATGGGCTGGGGTCATTTTGCAGATATGCTTCTCCAAGAATCGCTTGGGCCAAACCCAAAGACCAACTTTGCCACTGATAGCCTTCAGGCATGAAATAAAGCTTGGTTCTTGATGCTTTCCCTCCAAAGGAAGAAAAGAAAAAAGCAATGGAGAAGAAAAAATGATCTTAAATCCTCCAAATTGTCTTCCCCAAGTGTCTGCTGCAATGTTTTTATCTGCTATCTCTCTGTTGCTCCTCCTACCCCTTCTCCAAAGAGGTGTTTGCACTTACTTGTACACACAGTATGTGCCTGCAGCTACATGGGCATCACATCTCCCGTTGGAAGGAAACATCTAAAATCAAGAAAAAATGTAAAGGGAGGCAGCAGGAGCCTGGATGCACAAGCAGGACCGGCACTGGCCTCAGGGTGTTTATCCCAACAGGGGGTCTACACGTAAAACCTATTTATACTCCATGGAATGAAGTATAAAAAGAGCTGCTTCTCCTTTTTCCTGCCTCCTTTTTCCAGCCTCCGTAAGCAGGGATTGCTCCCACTGGTGAGGCTGCAGCAGCTGGATGAGGCGGGTGGGAGAGACATTGCTCAAGAAATGCTATGATCGCTTCTCTACAGATGGGTTATATTGCTCGTCCAACATTTCTTTGCCAGTGGGATCATGGCCATGGGTTGGCCCCTTGGCTTCATGATCCATGGGGAGGTGCTTGGGGTGGTTTCAGGGGCAGAGTGAGTGGGACACATCTGGGGGATGCAGGGCCCACCGGTGGGGCTCGGGGTGCTGGGCTAAGGGATGCCCAAGGCAGGGGATGAGCAAGGAGCTGTCCAGAGGAAGCCTGAAGGATCAAGTGGGATTTACCGGGGTGGTTTGGGGCACATAATGGGGCAGGAGGGACAGCCTAAGGCAGCTCCCGCAGGAGCGCTGGCTCCTGGATGGGGAGAGTTTCTCCTTGGTTTTCCTCCTAACCCACATGGCAATAGTGTCAGGGGCAAATCCATCCCCATTTTTGCTCCTGCTTGTCCCAGCTCAGACGGGCAGAGCTGCCTTGCTGGCACAGAGGGTATTTCAGGCTTTTTCAACATTTTCCCTCCTTCTCAAGGGTGTTGTGGCTGTCAGGTTGCAATTCCACCCTTGCAGTGAGCAGGGGATAGTGTTCACCAGTGGCCTCCCAGCAACGCTGGCAAGAGGCTGTATATACCAGTATAGTGATGTAGGGATTACTATTGCTCCAAAAAGTGATAGATATCACCGAAAAGGGCTGCGGACGGCATGCAAACCTCCACTGCCTCCCACAGAGTCCGAGCACAGAGCACGAGCCAAGATGGATTTGCCAGTGCTCAGGTCGAGCCCTGCATTAACTCAAAGCCATTTACCGCTGAGGCATCTCCAAAGCCTAAATTACTCCTGCTCTAAAAATACTGCGTAATTAATTAACCTAGCTAAGAGCAATTCAGGCTGGTGACATGGTGGTGAACTTTTTTGTTGCTTTTGACCCCGGCAGGAGCGAAGACAGGGGCTTTTGTTAGCTCCCTCCCAAACAGCCTGTCCACTCCAATCTGCCAGGCGCAGCCAGAGGACGCTGGATGATGCTCGGGGCCCAGCTGTCAGCACTGGCGGCCATTTCAGGGACTGTATCATTATCAAATTACTAAATTACGTTGGCCCAGCCTCTTCATCTCTCATGATCCATTTTCTTTTGTCAGGGTTGCTAAGGAACTGCCCGTGGACATTGGATGCCGCAATGAGGTGAGTTTCTCCTCTCCGTACCTCCTTGCAAGACTTTGCTGGCTGGATGCACATGAAACCCCTTCCTCCAAAGGGGCTGAGCGTGCTCAAGCTATAGGTGCATGTATATCCATAGATATAGACTTGTGGGCTCAGCTCTGGAGCCGTGTGATCCGTACAAAACAAGTGATGGGGTCACTTGTGCTCCAGAATTGCCCTTCACTTTGCAAACTCCACGAAGATTTGTGAAGCTGGTTTTATGTGCATTAAAGTCCCAGTTTTTCACATGCTCAGGGCTGATCGTTTGTAGCAACGCTCTTTGCTTTCTAAGGCCATTCTCCAGTGTGTGTGTTCAGGAATCTTCTGGCTTCGGCCTGTTTGGAGCAGCCCCAGCTCCCTGCGTCTGGAAAGCAGTCAGCTCGCCAGCAAATAGTTCAGCCCTAAAAGTCTCCCCCACCCTGCAATCAAATAATTTCAAGAAACTCAATTAGAGTGACATGACATTTCCAAGGAAACACGGAGGATGCATTCCGGTAATATTTGGCCCTGCCAAAGCTGTTCAGATGGCAAATCAATAGTAAACATTTAAGGCTAGATGTATTAAAAAAAAAATCAAGTTATCAATTTCCCATTATGCCTAAGCTCCCAGAGCACTGATGGGAAATTCAAGCTGCATTTAATACACCTAGCAGAGGACTGAACAGCTTGATCATATATACTTGCCCATAATAATGGTTTTCATTTCTCAAGTCTTCCAGCCACTTTGCAAGTCTGAATTAAGTCACCTGGCTCCCTGGTGAGCTGCTGCTTTGGCCTGTACCATAATCATGGTTTATGGTGAAGGGTCTTGAGCCAAATCACCCGCCTTGAGAGACTCTGCCCCTCTCCTTTGGCTACACCTTGACCATGAAATCAGGTGGCCAAATTTGTTTCCCAGACTTGGCTTTGGGATATGTGCACTCCTCGCCAAGCCTGGAGCCAAAAGCTGCCAAGAAATTCTGTATGTGGGGAGGTGAAGCTCTATCTTAAATGACGGCACTGGACTTAAAAGGAAAAATGAAGGTGTTGCCCCATTTGTTTGGTATCTGGGAATAATGAGGCAGAAAAGGAAATTCCTCGTGTTCTCCGGGAGGTGCCAGGTCCCACAGGTCCATTTTCTCACCTACTGCTGCCTCCAGATGCTCACTGTGCTGCTGATTCACAGCTATAAAAATGATCTTCATGCAATTACTATTGCTTATTATCTCCTCAGGCTTGATGGCAACTTAACATGCCTGCCAAGGGATTCACCAGCCCACAGCAAGGCACCTTCCTCTTCTCTAATGCCCTGGTACAGATGATAGTTGGAGGGGGATGGTGAAATGCAGAGCTGGAGTCCCTGGGAGAGCAACCACAGGATGGAGGAAGGCTTTCTCCTCTTGGTTTTGGTAAATAAGTGCCACTTTGAGTTATTCATGAGCTGTCTGCTGGCAATGGTCCCCAAGAGGGATGCTGTTGCACCCTCAATTGGAGAAAGGCTCCTGGGAGCATCTCCATTGTCTTGGTGGAAACCCAATATCACAGCACACAGGAAGGGCAGAAACAGGACATGGGGACAGATGCCCAAGAGGAGATGTCCTGGGCGGGTTTGGGCAGCTGAAGGAGGCAGGGGAAGCATGCACTCTGCAGGGCTCTGCAGTGCCAGCCCAGCCATGGGATAGGGACGGGCCACCCGGTGACCCTGAGCCATGTGCTGGGGACATCACCAAATCCACAGAAGCGGCTGGTGTGTAGGGTGGAGATATGCCCCATGCATCACCGTATCACCAGAGGTGGTGCAGCCACACGCGGGTTGGCTTGGTAGGATGAGGCAGGAATGAGCAGTCCAGCATTTCCTCTGATGGTCAACCCGAAGCGTTTCTTCTCAAATCCCCCTCCTTGGGAAAACCTCCCTTCCTTGCTGGGCCAAACCCCACAGCCCTGGGCAGGGCTGGCCAAATGCTGGACCCTGGGTAACACGCAGTCTTGGGCATCCCAAGAGGAGCCAAGGACAAGGAGGCTGGTTTGTAGGGACACCCAGAACTGGGTCAGAATAGAGCTGGTCCAAAGTTACTGCAGCCACATAAATATATATATATTTTTTGCTATTGCTAGTAAAAGACCACAGGCTTTGCACTGACCTGACACCCTGGGTCAAGCGGTGGTGGCAACTCAAGCATGACAACCCCGTATTTCTGCCAGAGGCCACTGGTGCCTTCACTGAAGGAATGCCAGTAGGGTGAGCACCACACCAGAGAAAAGGAAGATGCTAAGGAGGTTTTCTTCTTGTAATAATAAATATTATTAATGAGCTTTCTCTGTGTTAATTAAATAGTGAGAACTGTTTACAGTGGGTCCCCTTTTGCCTATACAGATATTTTTGCCTCGGTCCAGCCGTGGGCTCGTTTGCATCAGGAAGGATCATTTGGGGAATGGGGGTTTGCAAGCAGAGACATCCAAAATCAGATCAAGATAGGTGAACCTGTCTGGAGGTTCACCTCATATGTCTGAGTTCCTTTCCCCCCCTGCTCTTTTAAGGCTCTGAAATGCCCTTTGGTCTGCACAGTTGTGGGGGTTCAAGGACTTGTGTCCCTTGGCAAGGTCCCACCTAAATAAAGATTTTCATACCAGGGTGCCAAATTAACCTGTGGGTCGTGCACTCTGTTAGGTCTCTGTTTTCTTCTGCACAGTGATTATTTTTCTCAATGCAATTTAGGAATGAAGGTTTTTCCTGCTGGTTGCAAGTGTTTTGCTCCCCTGGATGGTCTCAACTCTCCTGGGCCGATGCAGGAGCTGGAGTTCAAGTCACTGGGTGTCTCCTGGGCTGCTGAGGGCCAGAGGCTGTGACACCTGCAGAAGCGGGCACGCTGCAAGCTCCCCAGCCCGGCCATGGGTCTGCAGACATCGGCATCCCGCAACCTCCCTTACAAAGTGTCCCCCATCACTGTGATGCTGGGGAAATGTGAAAATGCAGGGTGTTTCTCAGAAAAATGCCTGTTTCTCAATGCTGTGGCCTCACCTGGAAATGCAGAAATGCTTTCTTTTTGGTGATGCTGTACCTGCTGTTTTGCTTAGATGGGAACATTTTGTTTCTTTTCCGAGGGGATATTTTTCTTGCCATGATACAATACCTGAATGTTTTTCTTGCCAAAGTACCTTTCGATACAGACCAGTATTTCAAGAGGAGAGGCTGGAAATGGGAGTCTGAAAACGGCACTTGTCTCACTGCCAACATTTACCAAATTCTTTTTTTTTTTTTTTTTTTTTTTTGAGTAAAAAAAAGATTTTAGCTGTGGGGGGAATAAAAATCCCCCAAAACTGTGCTGGTCCCTCCTTGGAGCTTGGGATACTGTGGGTGAGGGCAATCCTTCTTCTGCCTATGCTACCAGTAGCAATGAGACAACCCTGCTGGGCTGGGGAAATGTGAGCTCAACCTTACCAAATTGTGCAGCCAAACTTTTAATAAAACCCACTGATTTCCTAACCATCTCTCCCCAGTCCCACGCCAGCATGGATCCTCATTTAGCCATTATGTTCCCACCAGAGGCGTTTGGAGGAGGAAAGGCAATTCCCAGTGCAATCCTTGAAGACACAATGCAATGTACATTCTTTGATGAAAACATTTTTTGTCGATATGGGGCAGAAAAGCCACCATTTATAGAAGTCTTGGGCATGTGTATTGGGAACCTGTTATGGAGAGAGGAATGGAGGCTTGCACCCATGGACACTCACATTGCCAGGGCACAGCAGAGCTCCCCAGGCAAAGGACTGGGAGCCCAAAATGCCAGCACCAAAATGTTGGGGAGAACCCTGCCAAGCTAGTAGCGCGGGCAGTGACGATGTTGTCAACCAACCCACACCACACCTGAGAGGTGTCATTTTTAGACACCTTGTTTCCTACCTGGTTGCAACACGACAGCAATTTCCTTGCTCCTGGGGAAGGCAGAGCCTTTTGCTTCTGCTGTTTCTTCAGCAAATTGCAAATGTTTAAAAAGCTGGGAGAGACTTCCGTGCCGTTGGAGCTGCTGTGACCCTTCCCAGGGGCTGGCATGCTGTCCCATGATGTGTGCTTGGAGGAGATGCTATTGCATAGAACCCCTCTCAGCTGGGTCCATGTGGCCACCAAACCCCAGAGGTTTACCCTCCCACTTGTTCGATTTCCACAGCTCTCCAGGCAGCAGCTCCAAATGCCTCGAAGACTTGGGGGTGGCATTTTGCAGGGAGAAGCCATGTCTGGTTTTGAACCCTGTTTTTTTCTTACCATACAGTTTGGGATGGCTCCTCTTAACCTGCCCAGGGAATGGTCAAGTGAAAGAGATGGTGGGACTCGTTAAAGGCCATGGGGAGTTTAGGGATGAGCTGAAAGTTTATCTGCTACAGGATGGGGCTCAACCTGCCTACCCGGTCCGACATGGGGCAACGGAAATTCCCAGCTTTCTCTCTGCCCTTCTCAAAGGGCTACTGCTTCCAGGTGAATTATGAACTAGAATTATACACAGCAGCATTAACACACTTTTATTTTACAAAAATAAACTCAAGAGTATGTGTCGCCTGGTTTTGCACAGTAGTCCTACGGGGCAAGTGGTGCAGTCGTGAGCCTCTGGACATCTCTGCTTTCCTGAGCAATCAGATGTTTCCCTCTCCTCATACCACTTTATTTCCTGCTCATAATTACAGTTTTCCAACATCTTTTTTCACACATCCTTTGCCTCTTCACATTAAATCGTTTGTCTTGCTCATCCAGTCTCCGAGATGTCCTGGAGACACTTCTTGCAGCTCCCTTTCTTTTTTATTTAATTGCAGCTGATCACCTCCCTCTGACTGGTTTCCGAAAGCGAGGAAAGAGAAAACAAAGGGGACATTGGAGGTTGGCTACAGCTTGGGCTTCTTCTTGGACCTCCCGTGCTCACAGTGGCTTAGGAGGTCCCTGACACAACGGAATTGTCTATGCCAGGTCATGTCACAACATGTCAGACATCCATAAAGCAAATATTCCAATCCGGGCCAGCTCCAGGCACCATTTAGGGTCAGTCAGGAGAAATGGGCATGTAGAGGACACATGGACCTGGCTTGGTTTTGGATGACTCCCGCCCCGCAGTGGTTCCTTCTCCCCACAAAGGGAGTGCAGACACAGTGCTGGAGGAATCTACAGATGCTTTGTGAAGCCTAAACTCTCTCTTAATGCTTATGCCCTGGGGTAAAGCGTTGGTTGGGAAGAGGTTCACTTATTACCGGGTGCTGCTGGGACTGGATTTAAAGCACTGAGAGTGGCTTCCCCTCATGCAGTACCTTGCAAAGAAGCAGGCCACCAAACGTGGGCACTGACCAGGCTAAATGGGCCAACTGGTTTACCTTGACTGCCCTTACCGTCAACGAACAAGGATGTGCTCCCCAAGGAGTGATGCTAACCCTTGCGGTGGCGGGGGACAGAAGAGGGCACACAGTTTAGGCTGGCTGCACTGGGGCAGCAAATCACTCCTTCCTAGCCAGTCAATACATACTCCTTCTTCCCAAAGAGCCCTTCAGCTCTCCAGGATGGCATTGCCTGTCCTAAACTGGACTTACAGCAATGAATATTTGCACTGCCTTCTTCCTTGCAGAACAGGAAGCCTGGGCTGTGCAAAGTCCATTGCATATCAGAAAGATTCAAGTGGATGATAACAGCCTGTGCAATGGTCTTGAGTTTATGCATAATAGGTGGCTGTCTAAAAACCAACCAACAAAATACAGACCACTGAAAACCCTGAAATGAACCTGAAATTATAGATCTCCACCTTTAATTTCTTTCTCTTTTTTAACACGCCTTGAAAAACAGAAAAGGTGAACCTCACCAGAGTTTTTTTTAATGTATTGTGGAGAACTAATGCATTTCTCCTGATGCCCAGAGGGGTTGTCTCCATGCAGAGGAAAGGCTGAGAGAGAAGCATCTTTCTAGGAAGGCTTGTTTTAGCCACAGCTTGTGCGCTGCTCGGCAGCAGTAGTGTTTGCATTACTGTCAGGGCTGGCAGGAGACCATTTCCCCTGTGGTGAGCTACCACACGCCTGGAGATGAGGAAGAGCCATGCAGACTGACCTCATGAACCCTAGATCTGGCAATGGGAGCCCAGCTGGGCTTCCAGGAGTGAGTTTTTCCCATTGAACCCCTGGGTAAGGTGTGACCCCAATGCAGGGGCATTTGGGACTGCTCATGAGCTGGTCTAGATTAGGACAGCTCCACCAGCTTCAGGCTATGCCAGGAGTCCTTGGTGGCTGGAGATGCCAGAGAGGTGCTTGGATGGAGCAGTCCAGGGTTCAGAGGGCACCAGCCCCCAAATTCCTGCAAACCTTGGCCCTCAGAAGGCACAAGATGACTGAGGTCAAAGTGTGCAAACTATCAGGACCCAGTGCTGGTGCCCAGGTGGACCCTCCTCATCACCCACAGGCCCACCCACATCCCATCAGTGGATGTGGCCCAAGGGAGGAGATGTCCGGGAGCTCCTAGGAGGGGCTGGGGGGGGCCAAAGTGAGCTGGGAGTGGGAAGGGAACAAGACCTTGCAAACTAGAGGCACTCCTCCAAGTCCTCTCTTGGTCCTGGTGGGACACCATAGGGCAATGGAGGGGGGCAGACCATGGATGGGTTTTCCTGCCTTGACCTCACTCCTGGTTGGAGGAAGAGGAGGGTTAGAGGGCTCAGGGGCTGCCTTACCTGCTGAGGTTTTGCACCGCTGCTCACATTTCCACTTGGTTTCAAAGCGGTTGCTGTTCCCTCGGCATCCCCCAAAGACGAAGGGCCGGCAGGCGTTTGCCTCTGCATGGTAATACCAGAGCAGGGCGTAGTGCCGGCAGGAACCCTCGTCCATCGGCTGCAGGCAGGGGGCTGCAGGGAAACATGCCCCCACCACTTCTGTGTTGGAGCCGGGTGGGAAAAGGGCACGCTCTGCCACCCCTGTCACCCCCTGGGCAAATGTGTGGGGCTGGTCCCGGGACTTCCACTGCCCCACAGTCAGTGCCTTAGCCCAAAGCAATGGAGTTGGCAGAGCAAAGGGGGCAGCAAGGACCAAGGGTGGGCATCCAGCAGCAGATTTCCATAGTGGGACAAGCACGAGGCTCCTTGTTGCTCCATGGCACCACCCACCCCTGTGGTGCCCATCATGGTGGTCTCTGACCTTTGCAAGGGGGCAATTAACCCCTGGGACCTATGGGGGGTGTCTTTGCAGGGGTGGTTGCATTCGGGGTGTTGTCTGGGGGACTCTCACGGTGCATTTTGCTGGTGGGACTGGACAACACAGGATTGGGTGAAAACACCCTCCTGTTTGTTCCCCACCAGCTCAATGCCCTGGGGCAAAAGCAGCTGCTTTAAGCCAAGTCCAAAACTGAGTTTTGAGCCTCTGTTTGCTGGCACGTGTAACTCTTTCAGCGCCGTGTCCCCTTGATCTCAATGCCAAAAAGCACTTCCCACCCGGGAAGTGACTTCCCTAAATGTCACTTAATTCAGTGCATTTCACCTGGTAATTGACTGTGGGCTTCTTGGCGCTTGTGCTGAGAGGGACCCGTTATCTGCTGCACCCGGGGAGCCGCTGGGGAAGCAAATGGAAATCACACGTAACAAGGGCATGCAAACAAATTAGCCACCATTTAAATACAGATCATTGGAGCCTTACATGGCTTTCCACCAGCTAACAAGTTCTCTTAATAAATGTCACAGAGCAATTGGTGAAGGGAGGGAGAAACCGGCGGCAATAAAATTCTTAATGGTGTTAAACAACTCAGTCAGAAAGGTTGGGTGTTAGTCAGAGAAAATGGAAGTATTTGTAGTTGTTTGCAGGAGATAAATGTCAGGCCGGAGTTTTGTAAATCTGCAAGCTTTGAAAAGCCAGGAGCGATTGTAATCTGGCAGTAATAACCCTCCGACTGCAGAATCCTGTTAACATTTAGAGCGCCTATCCGCACTCATCACTTAGCAGAGCGATTTATGAGCCCTCCTGCCTCAGACCTGGGCTTTAATGGGATTGTCGGCTGGCGACGGCTGCAGCTGTGATTCAATAACATGTGGAAAGCCCCATCGATCTGAAATCGCCCAGATCCCAAATGTTGCCTTGATATAAAGTGAGTTTAAACCCAGATGGATGATGTCTTTGACGTATGACACAGACATCAGGAGAGTGCTTGGGGGTGGGCAGGAGGAAGGTGGCGATGGCTGGGGACTGATTCCATGCTTAGCTGGATTTAGGGGATTGGTTCGGTCCTTGACAGATTACATAGGGGGAAAATGGAGGTCATCATCAACGGGTTTGACTTAAAACTCTTCCCAAAGCTCAGGGAAAGGGCCATCATGGGTAATAAAGGTCAATGCATATAAACTATAGGTCAACAGCTTGTATAGGCTACGACTTGTTTTGGGGTGTAAAAGTATGTAACATTGGGGTGTCTTGCTCAGTATGAAAGTGCAATGTGATTTTTTTAAAAAATTATATCTAGAGTAGAAGGACTGGTTGGCCAACCCGTATGCTGATTGGCCAACCAATGAGTTAACTGGCCAGCTTTTGTGCTGACTGGCCACTCAGCTGCTGCATGGCCAGTCTGCAGAAAGCTTTGGCCCATAGACGCTGGGGGACCAGAGTTTGGGCAAGAGCGTTGTAGCGGCACGAGATGTTGCATTTTAGATGACTCCTTTCTGCTGAGATGCATCTGGCCCTGCAAGTACTTATTTCTCTGAGCTGAAGCACTGATGCTGTCCCCCTGCCTGTGTCAATGGCAGCTCTGTCAATGCTACCCAACCCTCCTCCTCCTAGTGACAAAATCTGAGCAGCCACATCTTAATTTCCGACTTGCTGAATTGCAAGAAATGAGTCTGAACTCTCCCTCCTTTTGAGTCCTGCCCGGTCTTGCAGTGTGTTTGAACTTGGAGCGCTGAGTCCAGAAAGCTCTTCACAAGCAAGCCCATAATCCCCTAATCCTCCCCACCAGCCCTTCTGCATCATGTTTTCACTCTCTGTCTCCCATAAATCAAGTTTCAAAGCCAAGCCCTGATAAGGAGGTCAGAGGGTCCATGGGTGGATTTGAAGATGTGATGGACTGGAGGAGGGCAGCTCATATGGGTCCTTCTGGGTGCAGGTCATTTCCAGGTTGCTGCTAAAATTTAGGGCAGAGCTACCAAGAAACCCCTCAAGCCGGTCATGTCAAAGGCTGCTTGTTGCCTCCATCAGCATCCCAGGGGACGGGCAGGCCCATGGGGCCTGGAAAAGCCACCCACAAGCCATTATCCCATGGGGACAGGAGAAGGAGGATATCCAACTGGTAGCTCTTCTGTGCCAAGGGGATCTTATTGCTCATCAGGTCTGCATGAAGCTGGGCTAAGCCTTCCCTCGTTGTAATGTTCACTACAGCAGTTCATGCTGAGAAGAAAGGGTAGATGATCTGAAATGCAGCTAAAACTGCCCCATCCTGTCCTCTCCCTGGAAAGATGGCCGTTCTCAGCCAGGCATTAATGGATTTCCCTGTATCCATTGGGCTCATCTCCTGCGCTTTTCCACCAGGACACTGCGTCCCAATGCATCCCAAGGTGGTCCTGGAGCCTCCTGGGGAACCACCCCATCGGCTGTGCCTACAGAGAGGGCCATGAACCTCACTCCAGCCCATGGGCAAGTAGCAGGACATAGTTCACCTCCCTATGGTTGAGCAGCCTTCATCCCCAAAAATGATGGTTGCACCTCGGCTGCCCAGCACTGCTCAAGATCCTACTGGGGAGCTTGATAATACCTAAAAGCATGGCCCATCTTGGATCGTGCTTTTGCCCTACCCAGTTGCCTGGTGTAGAGGTAGATGCAGTGTGAGGGGATGCCACAAACCCACTGGTCTTTGTGCACAGGCAGGTCTGTATTGTGTTTGTCCTGACCTTGGCCCTTCTCTCTCCCCCTCTCTCGGGCAACACAAAGGGACAGAAATAGAGCTGGTTGTTTTCCCACTAGCTGTAATAAGTAGCTTTGCCCATTAAAGGGTTCATGAGGCCCTGGGCAGAAATAGTCTGTAATAGCTCGAGTGTTTGGTCTCAGAGATGTAATTTCTGGCTGGTAGGAAGCTTTACTAGAAGTTGCAAAGGACATGGTGGAGAGAAGGGGACAAAATCAGCCTGAAAACGGCTGCCTCCTTCCAGCCTTTCAAAATGCATCCTTTTGGAGGTGGTGATCATCACTGAGGCCACACATATTAGGCTTTTCCCTCACCCACCACCCCTTCCAGGGGCATCGGCTCACCTCGTCTGAGCCACTGACCAGCCCTTTTCAGCACGGGGCATGGCAGCATGGGAGCCCTCGTTGGAAATCCCATCACTGCCTTATTCCTGCCCAGTCCCAGCAAAAAGGATTTAGCACTGGGTTCACAGAGTACTCCAGAAGATGCCAGGTGCCACGGTTGGAAAGATAGAAAGCATGCAGCCATGCAGCTGCCCTTACCTGCAATAAGTGAAGATGGCTCCATGGAGGGTTTCACTGAAGTCACCGAAGTGGTTGTGCTCTGAGTTTTGTTAAGCATTTCTTCCTGGCTTTCACCATCCCTTCTGGTGTGTTCCTGAGGCTGAAAATACCCTTGGACCTGCGTGTTGATTTCAGCTACCTCCAGACCTGTGGATTTAATTGCTGGGTCAGTGAGGATGAAATCTGGTGCCACAGTTTGAAAGCCATCATGCTTTGATAAATGGCTGTAGCTCAACAAAATTACTGCCACTGCACAACACAGTGTGGGAGACAAGTCATAACACAATGTTTCATTGGCCAAAGCCTATAGACCACTGGGGTACGTGGGTCAAGGTAGGAAACCTGTTTCCAAATCACATATACTCTAGAGAAGGGCAAGCAATTAAGGAGAGATTGTACTGTCTACTGTCTTCTCAGGGAAGGGAGCAGGGGATATGCTAAACTTATTCAGAATAAAAGCTGTTTTTGAGGAAGTGGTTCCCAAGAAGCCTGCTGGGCTTCCTTGGGACCTCCATGACTGCATGGGCGTTTTCCCAGTGTCAGCTGGGATAGTGTCATAATCAAAACTACATGGATAATTAAATGCTGCTGGATTAGCATCTCCATGTTAAATCCAGCTGGCGGCCGGTCACGAGCGGTGTTCCCCAGGGCTCAGTTCTGGGGCCGGTTTTGTTTAACGTCTTCATCAACGATCTGGATGAGGGGATTGAGTGCACCCTCAGCAAGTTTGCAGATGATACCAAGCTGGGCAGGAGTGTCGATCTGCTCGAGGGAAGGAAGGCTCTGCAGAGGGATTTGGATAGGCTGGATCGATGGGCCGAGGCCAACTGTATGAGGTTTAACAAGGCCAAGTGCCGGGTCCTGCACTTGGGTCACAACNCAAGCGCCTGAGAGAACTGGGGCTGTTTAGCCTGGAGAAGAGGAGGCTGAGGGGAGACCTTATCGCTCCCTACAACTACCTGAAGGGAGGTTGTAGCAAGGTGGGTGTTGGTCTCTTCTCCCAAGAAACTAGTGATAGGACGAGAGGGAATGGCCTCAAGTTGCGTCGGGGGAGGTTTAGACTGGACATTGGGAAAAAATTTCTTTACCGAAAGAGTGGTTAAGCATTGGAACAGGCTGCCCAGAGAGGTGGTGGAGTCGTCAACCCTGGAGGCATTCAAAAAAGGTGTAGACGTGGCACTCCAGGGCCTAGTTTAGGAGTCATGGTGGTGTTAGTTGATGGTTGGACTTGATGATCTTAGAGGTCTTTTCCAACCTTAATGATTCTATGATTCTATGATTCTATGATTCCATGATTCCATGAGATAGGTCCCCTGAAGTGCCAGACTTCTCAGGTAAGACTTGCTTACTAAAAGGCTGGGAATCCACAAAAAGAGTTAGCTAAGTTATGCATGTCCAGCTGTACGTCTGGATGCGTGTGAGGCTGTGGCTCCATCATACTTCATACTTGCTATGTCTGATGCTCAGTGCCTTGAGCGACAAGGGCGATCTGGACCAGGCTGGCAGGCACATTAGTGGAGCAGATATTTTAGGAGTTCTGGTTTTATGGTGGGTGTACAGAGTTTGCAGGTAGAGGACAGTAGATCTAGTGGAGCCTGGCTGTGCAAAGTTAACCCAGAAACCTGTTTTGAAGCAATGTGGACCGACAGACTGAATCCATCCCAGATTAATGCTCTGTGGTGTGTCCACTATGGTTTCGATCAGGCTTTGCTTTCTTTTACTAACTTACTGTTTTACCTAAATGGTGCTCTGAGCATGAGGGGTGGAGAGGACCACATGCTCCTGGCTGAAGGATCAACCAGCCAGATAACAGGCAGGGCCCTTGGGTGATACCTGAGTCATGAAGGCAAAACATTTCAGTGAGGGTTGTCCTTTGCAGGAGCGTGGAGGCTGCTGTGTCCAAGAGCATTCACTGTGCAGGATTCATTTGCTCTGATTTATTTACATCACAGAAGCAAATGGAGGCTGGGGCACGGGCAGGATCACAGGCATGGGACCATGGATAAACATCAGGCAGAGACGTTCTCTACCCTGACAGATTTGTTTTCTAAACACAGAGCAGGAGGGAAAACAAAGCCCGGAAAGGACTATCTCATGTAATTGGGAATATCCTACACCAAGAGAGTTCCCAGCTACTCCAGGCACCTACGACTGTACTGGCTTCTTACATCCAGGGCAGGGATGCTGCTTCTTGACCCACCTCTCTGTTTAGAAATTCCTCGCTTTGTAAAATGCTCTGCTTTCATACACTACAAAACAATGTGTTATGAAGGCTAAAAAAAAGAAAAAAAAAAGTAACAGTTATGAAGGAAAAAAAAAGCAAATCCATTCCTGGAGTACATGAGTTCACTGCAATTTAGAGTCAAATTTCTGCTCTGAAGTTCCTCCTTTGTCTATTCCTGTTTAAAACATTAAAACCAAACTGTGGTGAGGGACCCTTGCCAGGTCTAACGATGGCCTTGAAATGTAGTAGGAAACATTCAGGTTAGATGAGATGTCCCAGGGCAACTGAGGCATCAAAGTTGGGTTGACAGATACAACACAGACCTATGAGACACCTGTGCCCATGAAGAGGATCCAGCAGGATACGTACTCTGGCTTATATATGGGCAACTAGATCAACACCCAGGGATGAGGATCAGATCCAGAGTTGGAAACTTTCCTCTAGGTGCCTTCATGTGAGCTGAGTGTCTTCTAAACCTCCTATGGCCAGCTGAAATCCAGAACCTGGTTCAGCATCTCCCGCGGAAAAACTAGACCTTGAATCACTTGCCCACATGTAGGCAAAGACAAGGAGGAACCAAGTCCTCCCTGAAGCACAGAGGATGAGCCCCTGACTGAACATGGTGGTCTGCCTTGGGGTTGGCAGATTGGCCCCCCAGACTCCGTGGACCCTATGGATTAGACTGCCACAACGGGACCTTAAATGATGAGTAGACACCTGCACTGTAGAGACCTCACTGGAGCTTATCACGTTGATGGTTTGGGATGGTGGAGCAACAGGACCTGTTCTGTGGGCAGGGAGAGGTGTTCCTGTGGGTGCAGATTTAAAGCTGGCTGTCAGGAATAGCTTTGATCCTGTCTTGCAGTAGAGGGTGGAAGCAGGAGACCTCTTGGTGTCCCTCTCAACCCTGTTTTCTCAGATTCCTCTCAAGAAATGCCAACCCCAGACCCGGGGTCTAAAAGCAGTCGGTGATCCAGGGTCATTTTCTGCACTGAATCACAGAAGAAAGCACTTATTCTTAATAACATCTTTTCACTTGCAGTTTCAGGCTGTTTTGGGGCAAAGAGAACATCCTTTACTCTACTGCATGAATTCACATGCATTTCTATGTAGGTATTAGCAGCCTTACCCCTTTCCATGAGCATCCTTCCCAAGTCACCTCCGCAATCTGCAAACATAAGACAGACAGGGCATAGTTTGTTTGCCACTTATTTTTTCCCTATGTAAATAAGATTTTTCAACAAAATCAGTATTTTTACAGGCAGCACATACTTTCAGGGACTATTTTTCATCCTTTCCCCCCCCCTCTTCAAAGCATTCACATGCCCCCTAACATCTCTAGGCAGAAAAGAGTGCGACTCTGTGACGGATGTGCTCGACCCCTTGCCCAGACTGGCGGTGGTTTGCTGCAGGCTCCGGAAGAGGTAAAGGCCTGAGCTGTAGCTGGGCTGTGAACAACTCTAGTTTCAATCTGTTCTCTGAAAACCCACAAAGGAGCAGAGTGACACAGTGAGCCTCGATGCATATGAGCTTGCAACACTGATCATGCGATTAACACATGAATAGCAGGTGGCTTTTCCAAGACTCGTTTATCAAAGAACAAAGAAGGTTGTGGGTACAAGGTCTCCTGCATACCTTTTCCATCACACGTAATTTGACTACAGGCCAACCACATTATCCTATAAATATGACAGCCTAAGTGAGGCTTCTTTGAGCTCTCCTTGCTAGGCAGCGTGGCTGCATGGTGGTGATCTCCCCTTGAGCTGGGACGGCTCTCAAGGTTGCTCCTCGAGGCAGAGAGACCTTTTACCAATGACAGATCTTTGGTAAGCGACCGATATCGTGCATAGCCTGGTAGTATGGTAACTTTGATTTTGTCTTGGTAACTTTGATTGCATGCTGAATTGATGCTAATGAAACATTACATAGACTGTGCATGTACAATCCCTTAGGCATAAACTGTTGACCAAGTCTGAGACTAAGATTGGACTTAGCCCCACCTAAGCTCCATCAAGAGTTTAGGAAGCAAGGGGGTCTACTTTGAACCTCGTGACTCAACGAGAGGGTCTTCCTTACTCCTTGCATCCCTGGTGTCTCTGTGAATCATTTTAACTCGAGTGTAACTCAATTTTCCTTTGTATGTTTCTTCCATACAGTAATTAATAAGCAAACCTTGCCATCGAACTTTGTTAAGTTGCACTGTTAAGTCGTACGAAAACCACTTTTGCTAATACCGTTGTCGGTGATTCCTTAAGCGTTCTAAATCACCTATTCGTGACAGACTCCAGCTTAATGGCTGAACCATCTTGGCAAATGGCGGTGAACCCAAACCCTCCTTGGCCCTAGGCAGACCCCAGGGAGTGGGGCGGGAGTGGGGCAGGAGTGGGGCAGCTCTCTGCTGGCCTTCAGGTAGACGGACCTCTGCAGGGCAAGGAAAGCAAGACCCCAAAAGCTGACACCCTTGTGATGTTGGGTTTCCGGGGTAAAACCATCCCCAAATGCAGTGTTTTTTGTTACTGTTGTGGTGCTGGTTGGCAGTTATTCACTGCTGGAGAGGAGAGGTCTGTGTATCAAGAAGTGCCACGAAGTAGACAGGAATTAAAAGGCTGTTGTTGGGCAAAATGCAGCTCCAAACTTTCCCCTGTGACCCAGCGCCTTTCGCCAATCAGTGGGGAAATGGAGATTACCAGGGAGGAAAGTTTTGCTGACAAAACCACGGGGGAAGAAATGGGAAGAGAGAGGGTTTAAAGGGAAAAAATTAAGAGTTTGAGTAGGAGGTCAGGACTATGGCAGAGACCTCACGGCCCAAAGCCCGCACTCGTCTCCGAGCGTGGAGAGGTGACGCGTCTCCACTTGCTGCTAATGGGGTGATATTTGCTCTTCCAAGCCAGCATGTGCCGGCACTCAAATTGCTCCAATTTAGTTGCTGGCAGGTGTCAGAGGAGTGGCCCCGAGCGCAGCTCGCTGGCCGACTTACCGCATCTGCCTCTCATTTCGTTTCTGACAACCTCCTTCACCTCTTCCTCCTGTGCCATGGGGGGAAAGCAGAGGTTACAGGTGATTTTCTACCCCGGCACCATCTCCCTCCACTCTCTGCCCCATCGCAGCTCTGCTTGCCCCACCGGAGGTGGCCTATGGTGAAACCATCTCAGCTTGAGTACAGCCAAGATCAGAGATGTAGATTTGGTGTCACAGGGACCTTGGTTCAAGATTTGTGGCTCATCAGGGAAATTATTTCCTTTGCAAATTCATGGCCATCCTGTAGCCAGCTCCTCTTGTCACGAGGAGCTGGGATCTCCAGCCCAGCGTGAGGACCATGGCACGCCTCAAGCCCGGGCTGGCTTTCCAATGAGTCCCTCCACCCTTCTGGCACTGTACCTGAAGCCATGGTCTTTCAGCTGTCCCTTACCTCTGAGAAGCTTCATCAACCCACCTGCATCCGTGCAAAGGGGCTGCTCAAATCACACTGCAGGCTTGACCCATGGAGATGGGCTGTAGCACTAGATTTAGATGAGATGTAGCTGCACCTCATTTTGTTCTCCTCTGTCTTTTTACCAGCCAATGATGTTCCCCATAGAGCGAGACATCTGGTCTCATGGATTTTGAGTCTATCCCTCACGCCTGGGCCAGCCAACTGCCATTGCTTCAGTTAAGGGTCTTCCATGACCCATAGCTAGTGTCCTACTGCACTTCACGTGGTCACTACCTCTTATCCCTTGTAGGTATGACAAATTTTGGGGCACTTACTACGCAGGGAGCTGGGCTCTTCAGCAGCCCACACATAGGGCACCCTTGCCCATAATACCCATGCTAAAACTAATCCTGCCTGGCCTCCACACACTGGAAGGATGAAAGTACCGTGTTGTATCAGTCAAGTGGCACAAAACACATTTGCTCAGGCCACAGGATGGAGACCCTAATGTTAGGGGAGCTGCAACAGGGATTCTGCCCTGACCCATGTGGGTCAACCATTCCTTCTTCTTCAGGATTTATAAACCCAGAGCAGCAGCTTTTGCAGTGATGCCAGCTCCCTAGTTGCTTTGAAAATGGTCTCTCCTACTCCTTCTTTGGATTTGATCAGCCCTGTGGCATTGGCACTGATCCTATCTGCCAAGCATGAGTTTGAAGCATCATGGGGAGGATGGGAGAGGGGAAATATGCCTCGAGCTCTGGGTTGTTGTTTGGACTTGGCATTGTACAGCCCAGCACTGCTCCTGCCCCAGCCTGTGCCCGTCTGACGTCTCTGGGTAATGGCCAACACTCTCATTTCCCGGATATTCTCTGAATGAATCTGTTTCTCAGCATTTCCCACCTTCCCTACACCTCTTAGGGGCAGTTTGCCCTATTTTCTCTATTCAGGCCTGTGTAATAGGATGTGATCTTGGGCTAAAGTACTCACAGAAAGACCAGGATCTCCCTTTTCTCCTTTCTGGCCAGCTGGACCATTTTCACCCTGTTAAAAACACTTAGGTCATTACAAAAGCTCAGTAGATTGACCATTAAATGCTCCAAGAATAAGTGCACCTTATTAGAGAGGAAAGGATGCGCTAGGAAGGGAGATGGGGAAAAAGGCTCACATGTTTTCCCATAAATTTTAAGGATATCTGCGAGTAGCTCACTGAGCAGAAAGGAACAGACTCATCCATGTGCAAGGAAGCAAGAACAAAAGTGTGTATCAGAGAGCTGGGTGCAGGCTTCCAGATTTTTTGGGAGCTCTGCTCTATCCAAACAATAAGGATGTTACCAGCTACAGCTTAAGTCAGGTTTCTTTGCAGTTTGTAAGGGACTGCAAAGGCTGAGGTGGAGGAGTGGAGAGGATCTGGCCTCCCAGAGAACCTCTGGGAACCAGACAAGGCAGAAGATTGCAATTGGGACTGCAATCCCAGCGCTGAAAAGATGAAACACAGGGAGATGCCGAGGTCTGCCAACAGGGCTTTCTGCCTCCTCGGAGAAAATACCTTGAAAAATTTTCTGCTCAGAACTGGATTTGTTGATTAAAAATACTTTAAAATATTAAAGGAAAAGGAGCACAGGAAGAATGATCTAAATTAAAGCTGCGATGGTCATTTTTCTCAATCCATGCTCACTCGCAGGGGCTGGAGCGCGAGGAGAAATCGCATTACTTTCCACCAACACATGGAGCACAATGCCACCTCCTGACGCAAAAAGCCCTTGAGTCAGTGTTGGCAGGACCTGCAGCGTGTAGGGACCGATCTGGAACATGGGTTGTAGGTTGAGATCTTGAGATTAAGCTTTTATTTGTATACTCTGATGTGCATTAAAAGGCTGAGCATTACCCTCCTGTACTGAAGTACTGCACTGAGTATTATTTTACTTCTGGTCTGCCACGGCAAGCACAGCTGGCCCAAAACAGGATGTTTTCCCAAAGAAGTCTTATATAAAACAACTGGCAGCCCACAGGCTTGCAGCAGTTGTCCCAGCTGGAGGTACCTTAGGGCAGAAGTGTAGGCAGCATTGCCTGTGTCCAATGCCTGGTGCTTGCGGGTAAAATGGTCTCTGTGCTTCTGTTGTTGCAAAATTTGGAAAGCTGAGAAATGTGACCTAGAAGAGCCAGGGTTCATCCAGCCCCAATGCAGAGCTCTGTGCTGCTGCAGGGCGGTGAGGAACCTCACTGGGAGATGAGGCTGGCTCTTCCCCATACTGACCATTTCTCCTTTTTGCCCGTCCATGCCCGGGGGTCCTCTGAGGCAGAGCTGAGGTCTCCCTCTTTTCCCTCGTGGACCCTAGAGAAGAAGAGGAGAGCCCAGTTAGCAGTGCCAGAGCACCCTCCAGAGATATCCCATGCCACCGGTTGGGCTTTTCCCCCTAAAGCCCAACCCGGGCATCAGTAGGAGAAGATACTCAGAGCTCTCTGGATTTCAGATGCTCCCCAGACAGATCAGATGTGATGGGTCAGAGCCCTGGGTTTTGCCCCCTCTGCCCTGGACAACCATGAGGCGTTTCCTATGGTCTCTCCTTGCAGAAAGAATGGATGCTGCAGGGGCAGAAGGCAGTTTTCTCTCTCTGACACTGTCTGTCCCAGCACTCATTTAAGAAATGGAGTCTCAGCAGGAGGAGAAGGGCTTGCAGACCGAGATAATAGCCTCCCACATTAGAAATGAAGGTGGCCTCGCTGCTGCAGTTCAGACCCAGGGACTTTCTCTTTTAATTTAGGGAAAAGACAAGTAGCGCTGTGGATGTGGAAAGTGGCATCTCACAGTCTCTCTCTAATCAGCATCCAAACAAAAGCCATTCATTATCTCATACACGGCTTTCTGAGCATGCAGTGCTTGTAACTGCTAATATTAAAACTTCCAGCCTTTTTAAACATACATGAGGGGATCTCATACTTTCGGCTCCTTCCTCCTTTCTGTGATTCTTTTGATACATTTTTCATTGCAAGGTACAGCCTGGGGAGCAAGGGAAAGAAGAATAATGCTGCTGCTATGGTCTGAAGCTCCATCTAGTCCATTTTTTATTGTTCTGGAAGGGTCTGTCTACACCTGCACCCCTTTAGGGGAAGGCTCGGAGCAGTCCTTCCTATAATCACCCTGTCAGTGGTGAAGCACTGGGTAGGATTCAGCTGTAGCTATGGGCTGCTGAACAATGCTGGAGGCCCAGAGCATCCTCTGCGCCCTTGTACCATGGAGCAGATTGCTCTAAGTCAAGCTTTTATTTGATGATGTCTCAGGACACAATACAAATGTTCAGTCTGCCCATAAGTGCAACATGGACCTTGCTGCACCACCTGCATTTTTCCTTCCTTAATCACTTCTTCCCTAAGACTTAACACCCACTGTTGGGTATTTTTTGTTTTGCGGCTCCAAAGAGCAGGGTACAGACTTTCCCAACATGTGATGCTCTTCCTCTGTATGGGGGAAAACCAGGTTAAGAATCACTAAAGCCTACACAGACACCTTTATACCACCCAAGTCAGAAGTCCTGCAAGGGGCTTTAGGACAGGGAGATCTTTGAGACCCAGGAGAGCTGAATGAGGTCCAGACTCATTCAGACTTTCACACAAAATTGGGTCTGAATTGTCCCAACTTCTATCCTCAAAAGCCAAAGCAATTTTCACTGGTGTATCTTTACCAGCACAGCCCTGAACTGTCAGATGCAGCTACACATCAGCAAAATTCTCCATGCAATTGAATGTGCTTCTCACTTGGTGAAGGATACTCACTGGTGACTGGAGTTTGGATTATTTGGCTGAGGTAAATCACAGGGCATGGCAAATTAAAGAAGAAAATCCTGCCAGGGTCTCTACCTCCTTTCCTTGTTTTCAAATCAGCAGCTCAATCTACTTCCCATCTAGCAGAAAACTCAAGTATTTTACAAACCATATGTGTGTATGTGTGTACATGCAGTCTCTACACACATATATATATACATATATATATATATCTACACATACATATACATACACACGCACACACACGGGGATTAAATTCTTACACATACTTATATAAGGATATACCACTGAAGGGTGAAACACGGCACACCAAATATCTGCCAGACTCACAGGCTGGCAAGAGTTAGAACAGGGCTATCCCTAAGACAGCTTACAGGAAACAGTTGGTCTTTCAGGTAGTTACCCAACTTCAGCTTTTCTTTTCTTTTCTTCTTGACTCTTTCATGTTAATATATGTATTCTCTTGTCCAAACCTGAAACTCAGCTAGTGCCACCAGCACAACTGAGAAGGGTATTTTCATTTCCAGTCCTCTTTTGCTTGAAAAGTTCTTTGTTACTTAATGGATGCTGTCTAAGGGCAAGTGATTAGCATTAATCTCTAGCATCGTCCCTCCGCATTGTATTGGCAGCAGCAAGACACTCTTCATTACCATAGAATCTGGGGGCAGCATGTTCCTGCTCATAAACACTATTAGCATGTCTCATTTCCAAGCCTTTTTGTTACATTTCAAAAGGTGCCCAGCATGTCTTGCATGCAAAGACACTTATTAAGTATGGCCCACAAATGGGGTCTGAAAGCCACCAGCTCCTTCCGAAACCTTGGCATCCTGCTCCCCAGATAATTAGCAACAGGAGGGGTGCACTTGATGCCCTGCTAACTTGAAATTATCAGCCTTCCGTTCTTCACTGAGAGGTCACATCTTACACTGCAGATAGGAAAAGAAGAGAGGAAAGGGAAAAAAAAATCTCCAGTGATAAATGCACCAAGAGATGAAGTTGACCAAGATCCCAGAGAAAGACAGCAGACTTTGCAATCATCCTCTCTCAACATGAAAGACTTCAAGTGCCAGTTTATAGGAGGGGGTTGTATGTGTACATGGTGACATGTGGTGACACATCTGGGGTGCTATGTCACATGAGGATGTGAGGTGCAACCACTTGGGGGGCAGCTGGGGAAGAGACTTCTAGCAGAGCTCCCCTGGGAAGGTAAATCCGTGAAGTCTAGGGCAGCATCGTACCTTCTCCTGCTCTTGGAGGAGCATGACTGTGGATGAATCCTCACTAGGGCTGCCCCAGCACAAGGCTTTCTAGACAGTGGAGGGGCCATGATGGTGTTTGCCATGTGGGAGGTCCAGGCCTGGCTGCAAGGGAGTGGGAGGAGAAGATTTTTCCTTATTTGTGTATGATATGACTAAAATGGTAAGGAGAAAACTAGATCTCCTGGAAGCCAGCTTATTAGAGTTTATCATTCATGCCCTTCTCACACCAGACCTTACCAGGGTCCAGGGCATGCTACAGACCACTTGCTGCTCACCTGTGGCCCTGGTTCGCCCTGTGGCCCTTGAGGTCCATTTGGTCCAGCGACTCCAGTCTTCCCAGGCAAACCCATTTGTCCTTTGAAGCCTCCCAAGCCAGGAACTCCCTTGGCCCCCTGAGAGTCACCAACAGAGAGCAGTTCAGAGCTTTTATCAAGCACAAATGGTTTTAGAGATGGGCCAGTCAAACGTTACCCACATACTTCCATGGCATTGGCGATAAGAGGAGAATTTTTACATTCTACTTTGTCTGCTGTTGTGCTATTTACAGAACATCAGTAGGATGGTAGAGATCTCTTCAGCTTTGTTCTCCACCTTCACTTGTCCAGAAGGCACCTCACTGCTTGGTGACATGGACGTCCCCCTCTCTAGGATGATACCTGATAATTTCTAATGCCCAACTCTCCCTGTATATATAAGAAGAGTCCTTTAGTCTGTAACCCTGGAAAAAACAGTGACTCCTGAGGAGGAAAAAGGGAGTTACCAAGAGCTGGCCTATAAATTTCCTACTCATCTGCACTGTTGAGGTTTCTCCTGGAGCTGCTGAGAACAGAAAAGGCTCCCATTAAACACAGCAGAAGGGAAGACCTCCTGTCAGCCCAACACCCAACCTTCAGCAGTGGCTGAAAGCAGATATTTGTGGGAGAGGACAAGAACAGGAGAAGAAGGGAGTGATATTTCCTCCAACCATTCACAGCTCAGAGACTTAGTGAGCCAGCAGTGTTGTTTGACAAGAGAAGAACCCTTAGTGTTTGACACAGATGACCATCAGGGGATGAGGATCAGAAGAGTTGTTATCAATATAAGCAACAAGTTCTTTAAGATCCCAAATCAGCTGGAGACCAGATGGTGGAGCTGAACGTGAGAAGGGCCCGAGGGGCTAGAAAATGCCAAAAGACTTGATGGAGGCTGCTGGGATTATTGTGTGTTTTCCTTTTTTTTTTCAAAACAGTTACTGTTTTAACTGAAACCCCATTTTTTCCCTCCATGGAAAGGTACAAATTTTAGACTTGTTCTTTTAGGGAAGAAAATGGAAAGTTAAGCAATGCAGAGAAGGAAGATGGGTGGGGAATGATCAAGTTGGGGACTCTTCAGGGAGCTGAGCAGAGCCTGGGAGCAGGTCAGCTTGGAGACCTTTCCCACTCCCATGGCCAATGTGCCTAGGAGGCAGCAGCATTATCCCCTTTTTCTGCCCCACAGCATCCCAGGCACCCTTTACCCTGGGCGTCGTGGTGTTGAACAAACTCTGACAATCTCTGACTTCAAGGGTTTGCATGGCTTTTCCTCATACTAAGCAGGTACTCTCCTGGGGTTTTGTACATCAGCAGAGGGTGAATTTAAGGAGCCTTCCTTCTCCCACCCTTTCCAACCACAATCCCAGCCTTAGTGCTCCAGACAGTTGACATTTGCCCACTGGAAAGGGTACCTACCTATGTAGAAAGTGTATAATTTTGTTCACTCGACCAGATGGATGTGGGATTTATTCTTTTATAAATGGCAGCTTGATGCAGTCTGGCAAGTACTAACCTTTTCTCCTTTCTCCCCAGGAATCCCCGAGGCACCATCATCTCCTGATGTTCCCTGTTCACCCTGGAGGGAGCCAAGATAAAATCGTGGCCAATGCAGACTTGGCAAGGTTGCAATTTGCTGAATGAACCATCTCTTCTTTAGATTACAGTATCATTTACTGAGTGCAACCCAGCAGGGTCTCTCAGCCTGCACATTGGTGGTACTCAAGGAGACTGAAAGAAATGTCATTAAAAAGCCCCATTACTTGACACATGCAATAGTGCCTGTGAGGTGGATGAACTCGTTTGCGTCTTGCAGAGGTGAGTGAAGAGGTCCCCACCCCAGATGTCTAAGCATCTTCACCCAGATCTACGCTGGCTTATAGGAACAGATTCAGAATAACCCCATCTCTGCCCTTTGAAAGAAAGAATCATGTTGCAGAGGTGGATTTGCAGCATCTGCAAAGCTTTTAGGAAATCTCCTACTTGTAGGTGGATGCATAATTTAGATATTCACCTTTGGTCCATATGGTCCATCCGATCCTGGGATTCCTGGTTTTCCAGGACTGCCAATTTCTCCCTGTGGATGAAAAAGCACTGGATTGTGTGTGGGCTTACAGCCCACACAGCCCCTAAAACATTGGGAAAACTGGCTCCAAAAAGGCAAGGAAAGTGGTACTTGAGGGGGAACATGATGACACTCCCGGTAACAGAAAGACTAAGTATAGGCAAAGTCCTACTTCAGACCAGTATAAATTTTAGACTGCCCTTACTCCAAGCCCACCTACGTGAAAGTAGGCAGGAAATTCACTGAACAGTACTTCCTTTACCCAATAGGCCAGACTGATGAAGGAAATATTAATAACAACAACAATAACAATAACAACATATCCCATTGGCTCAGCTATCAACAGCTCCCTTACTTCCTATCACGCTTTTCAAAACCCTTCATAAAAAGACCATTAAGGGTTATTATCCCTGTTTATAGAGGAAGGACCAATGGTGCTGACAATCGGAGCGATGTGCCCAGCAGTAATTGCTAATTGAGTCCAGGCAGTTGCTAAGCCACAAACCAGGAGGGGATTTGGGCAGGGTCTGTTTATTTTTTTTAACCTCAGATTATCAAAAAGTTCCCTGCAAGCCTTAAAACCTCTCCGGTCGTGGCTCCCTGCTCTGCACAGCCATGTCCCCCTGTGCTGCAGCCTGCAGCCCCGTGCCACTGAAAGGGACTTCTCCTGCCAGAGTTAGGGTGGCTTCTTCATGCATGATGCTATCCTGGGGATGAGTGGGAAACACTGCTGGAAATAGGGCAGCTAGAGCAGGATGGAAAGCTGGGCTGAGCTCACCTTGATGCCCTCGGCTCCGGGAGCACCGATGCGTCCTGGGAGCCCTCGTAAGCCCTGAGGATAAAGCAGATCATGGGCATTGATGATAAATCAAGGTGAGGGCAGGAGGGAAGAACGCTGTGTGTGCACAGGGCTAGCCCTGATGTAATGCTACAAGCTCTTCCCTGGCCCATAGCATCTTTCCCCATCAGCCCCACTACAGCCTGGAGCTTGAGCTCTCTTCTCTGTTTGTCCCAAACTTTATTTCACAGAATCATGGAGTGTTTCAGGTAGGAAGGGAACTCTGAAGGTCATCTTGTCCAACTCACCTGCCCAAGCAGGACCACCTAAAGCTGGTTGACCAGGACCATGTCCAGACGGCTTTTGAATATCTCCAAGGATGGGGATTTCACAGGATCCCACCCATTTCCTACCTTTGTTCCTTTCTGCCCGATGTCGCCAGTGGTCCCAGGATCACCTTTCCCTCCCTACATAAAAAAATAGATAAACATATCATGCACAGCCTGGAAGGTTAAGAATACAGCCCTGGTGATAGCATCACCTTGCATTTATATTGTGCTTTTAATGACCAGAGGCTCCTTGAAAATTTGCAGATCATGGTCACCTTGCTGCTAGAAATGCAGCCAGCTCTGGGGTGGGACTGGGAATGACCTTGCAGAAGATGGGTGACTGTGGCAGGGCTGCTAGTGAAGTGGGACAAAATGCTGTGATGAGTCGCCACAGGGTCTGTAGCTTACGCTTATGTTTGGAAAATGACCCTTGAGGGCCTGCGTGTTGGAGTGAATGTTACCGAGGTTTGGGAGCTAATGGAGCGGCACTGTGGAGATGTTAGGTGGTCTCCCTCAGCTCTTGGGTTGGTCATTGCCCCTGGAAATTGAGTCTGTCATTCAAAGTCTGGATCCTTCAGGCACTACCTGAACGATTTAGAGGATGTTCATTAATTTCAGTGAGGTCTTCTTTTCCTGCTCTCTCCCAAAATCTTCTACTCTTTTTTTTTTCTCTCAAGGCAAAACAAAAGAGAAAAACCGCCAGCAGATTTCAGCTTGTTTCCAGAAAGTAAAGTGAAGGCATGTTGCCTCTGAGCATCACTTTGGAGATGCGTTTTCAGCAATAAGGGGCTGAAGACCCATCCATGTGCAGGAACTTATTTGGGAGCAAGGAAGGCATCCTGTCGTGACAGAGAACCGGCTTGTCCCAGGAAGCGAGGTTCATAAGGGCTTTAGCAAATGATTGCTTTGTTCCCTGCTGTCTCCATCAGGCAGGTCAGCATAGAGGAGAACTGGACTTGGTACACGAAGGAACTTGAAATTTGGGCCTTGGTAAGTAACAAAGGAAAACTCATGCTGAAAAACATGGGAAAACTTAGAAGTCTATTGCTAGAGACATGGACTGATTCTCTGCTGGCATCCAGAGATGGGCACCTCCTGAAAATTGTGGGATGTGCATTAAAGACTTCTCCAGGAAGTTTAGGAAATTATTTCATCTCTCTTTTGGAAAGACTCACCCTGAGCAAGAACCTGCCTCCAGTAATGAGGCACGCAGGGCGTGGGAGCAGGAATGAACTTAGGGTTGAGAAAGGCACAGAGACTCTTTCTACCTGCCAAACAAACCGCGTCCTTTCCCACTACTCACCGGCTTCCCCTTCTGCCCCTGAAGACCTCTGTCACCTTTGGCTCCCTTGTTTCCATTCTTCCCATCCAGACCTGCCGCACCCTGCCAGAAAGAGGAGAAAAATGAATTTCTGTGTCAGCTCTTGCAGGGAGGTGGCTGTGGACAGTCATCAGGATGGAAACTCCATAGTAAGAGCCCAGAACAGTAAGAGGTCAGAAGCTACCCTAATACTAGCACCAAGACCTAAGGCTGGGATTTAGCACCCATTCCTCATGGGCTTGCAAGCCACTAGCAAATGCAACCTGTGCGTTGATTTATTTATATTTACAGCTCAAACAGTGGCTAAAGAGTAGTCCTGGGCCAAGAACATTGAGGTGGTGATGGCTGTGGTTGAAAATAGGATCAAGGGCATTAAGCAGGCAGCATCACACTGCGAGTGACTTAGAGGGATGCACACAACCCTGGGCACTGGGTCTGCAGCTTCAGATCCAGTCCGTCGAGGAAAGCAGCACTGGGTGGTGAAATTTTGTTTGGTAAATGAGTGGATCCAGGCACGGGATTGCTCACAGCTGCAGTTCAGAGAAGATCTCCTGTCTGGGGGGTTGAAGCCAAAAGAGAGATCCTCACCCAGCCCAGACTTGTAGGCAACACTGGACAGAGGTGCTCCTCCAAGAAGACACCTTTTTTGCCACACTTTGGAGGTTCTCAGCTTGTGGAGCCACTTTGCGGCTCAGCTCAGCGTGGGACATTGGAGCCACCTCCAACATCGGGGCCAATTTGCATGGGGTCTCCCACTGTTTCAATAGCAAACTAAAAGTTACTAGAAATGCCCTTTTTTTTTTTTTTTTTTTCCCAAGGCTGCCACCCACAGTCTACTCATCCATTCTGGCCAATTTTGACTGCAGTTTTCAGAACCAAATGTGAGATGAAATTGGATTTATCCCCACTTGAGACACTGATCGCACAGGGCTCAGCTCACTCAGAGGAGAATCAATTGGCTGTTTAAGCAGATCAGGGGATGAACAAGTGGCATTCTCTACTAGGAATTAATTTGCTGTAGGTTGTTGATAGGAAACACATTTATTTAAAAAAAAAAAAATCAGCCACCAGATTTGTATGCCAAGCAGACTCATCACCTCTCCAGTGATGAATGGGCACTTCAAACACGATCACGGTGAGAAGCAAACATCCCAGAGACACATGGGTGCTGTCCCTGATGGTGGGTCAGACTGTGAGAACAGACCTGTTACCTTTTCATTCTCAGATATAAAAATTCAGCTCCTCCTCTGGGAAATGTTGCTTCTTCAAACCCCTCCCCAAGCCTCAACATATTTTACATTTCAGAGTAAGAGGAGTATTTGAGAGCTGACCAGGTGCTCCTCCATGGCTCTGCTGGTGACGTCTGGATCGGGTAAAGTCCACGTTCCTCAAGCACTGCCTACACTATCAGGCACAAACATCCTGTGCAAATTCTTTATTTACTAGTAACTATTTATTGACATGATCAATACAATGTTCCATCTGAAGCAGTAAATGGACCATAAAACCCCTAGCTAACTAGAGTTTCTCTGTTTGCTAGGACAGATTGCTTGCTTGGAGGGTAATAAACCTTTTGGTTTGATGGTTAACAAGCCCAGGATACCTTCAAGTGCCTGGCGTTCTTGAGATAGCTTTGAACTGGGTACAGATCCATCTGGCCAGGGATTTACACACCTGTATCCAAGGGGATGGGCTAAAAATCTTATTCTTGAGCGCTGCCTGATCCTGAAGGAACCTGACACTAGTTAGAGATTTCCCAATTAGCTTTAATATTTCTCTTAGTTGTCCCTACTGTCTCCTGTGTCAAGGACAGACCTTTCCTTGTTTTCCTGTACTTCCCCACCTGGCCGTGTGCAACTCTCATCTCTTCTGTCTGCCTTAGATCATGAGATGCTTCTTGCCTGCTCTTGACCTGAAAGGAGCCCAAATGGCTTTAGGAGGAGTTAAGCTCACAATATGTGCTTGTAGGCTGAAAGGTAGCTGAGTCTAAGCCATGCCTACTCGGTCCGGTAAACATAAGGAAGTTTTTGACCTTGGTCTTATCTCACTATGGGTGGACTCCTACTGATCATGGGCTGAAGAAACTTTGTCATATGGAGTGCAAGGTTTATAATAAGGCTTGGACATGACAACAGGTCTGTTTCTGCTTCAGCTGGCGGGGGAAGCAGGTCAGAGAGGTGATGGTTTTCAAGGCCATCTGCACCCAGGACAAGAAAAAGATGTAATAAGAATTAAAAAAAAAAAGAAAAAGAGAGGAAAAGGAAAATGTCTGAGCACTAGGCAAAGGAAAGAAGCTGAATGGAAATTTGTTCCCTCAGATTTACATTCTATGTTCTGCCAGGCAAATAAAGGCTGGGCAATAAAAGCTAGTAAAATGGCAGTTTAAAGGCAATTACTAGTGGAGTACTGGAAATGGCTATTGCTATTTGGTTCTGTTATTAAAGTGTTGCTGGAACAGGCTTCATTTAACTGCAAAGACACCAGGTACCACGAAGGCACGGCAACGCACAGGCTTAGTCATAAGTCCTGAGCGCTGGCTGTGACGCAAAGATATCTTTGAGCAGCCGAGGATCTCTGCTTCCAGGCACAAATTCCCGCAAAACTTTGGGCTGGAGCCAGGGAGGAGCCTGCCTTGTCTCCAGGTTTATCTTTTACACTCAGATGAATGAGCTGGGGAATTAGCTGGGTCACCCTGGGAAAGTGTGAAACCCATCCGCAGAAATGTTGTCCCAATGGCACGCCCCAAAAGGATCAATCTGCTTGAAGACACACATCAAAGGTCTAATGCATTTCCAAACCATGGTCTAGGCTACAACCTCTGCTAAAAGGTTTCCCACCTCCTGGGCTTCAGTGCTCAATATTTGATGGGATGATGCATATGAAGTAGCTAGGAGTCTCAACCTCAGAGTTCCATCTGTGTTTTTATCCCTTTCCTGCTGTGTCTTTTGTCTAGACTGTCCTGCCCACGATTATCTGCTGCAGTCCTGAGCATCCTCCCCAAAAAATCCTTTCTTGGTGCGGGAACTGCCACTGGTTCTCACAGCCGTAATGAGCATTTGTTCTCAGGCACTACATCTCAGAGATGGGTCAGCCTGACACCCTGCTGCAAAGCTTCCAAGGTATCCTGGGCAGAGATTTCCACCTGTGGCCAGATCTAGCTGACTAACTTCCCTTTGACCAGCCTGGACTCATCAGAAGCGTTCAGGACACATCAAGACACCCTCCCAGGGCAAGAACTTCTTGGGAGATGGCTTTTTCCACTTTGAGTGGCCAAGGGCACCTCTTGTCAAGCCCAGGGCAGACCCTCACACCCCACCTTTCCTCTCCTCTGGCTTGAAATGGCCCACTGCTCAACAGGCAGGAGAACTGGGGTGCTGTATGGGTTCACCTAAGTTCCCATGCAGCCGATGGAGGGAGGTAGGGCTCTCTTGTCGGTACCTCTTCAGAGTTGTCCACCCGCCACTCTTATCTATATCAAGAGCTCTCATGCTCTTAATATCTATGGTAAAGTCAAATTCCTGCTTTTAACCATGCCCACGCCTACCATACTCTGGGTTATAGGGCCTTGATTATCACTTAGTTTTCAGCCCCTGCAGAGTGCTGTCTGATTTTGACTGTAGCATTGTGCTGTGTAACGGTGGCAAAAGAGCGTCCTTTAGGCTTCCTTTAGCCTTCCTGGACTGGCCATATTTAGCATCTGATTGTCCCAGTGTTAACCGGAATCCCCTGACTTGCTCTCACTTCTTGCTTTGTCTTCAGGTGTACGGCTTTGCTTTCACACCTTGTGAACTCCACCACCCTCAATGATCAGTGTGGACCAGAAAATCCTGGATTTCTCCCATCCTTCCTCACTCACATGCTGGTGGCTCTGCTCCAACGTGGGCTTTGGCAGATGCGCTCTGCCAAGCATTGAAGATTGAAGCACATCAGAAATGGTTCTGAGAGCAAATGCAGAAGGTCCAGGGATCTGGTAGGTCTCCCACCCTCCAGGCAAGTTGAAGCAGGACACTCTGGGAATAAGCACATGGCTGTGCGGATGGTGTTACCACACAGACCTGGCTTCCTCAATTATAGGGCAAGGATCCATGGGCTGCTGGCCAGCTATAGACCCAAGCTTACAAGGGGAGGTGAAGAACATCTCTGAGCTCCAACTTGTACACCTAGTGAGGAGGACCGCAAACCAGGATGGAGAGGGCCAAGGCACACTGGTAATTGTAGACCCTGGAAACCCAAAATGTGGAGTAATGGCAAGAGATGGAGAAAGGGGTATTCATAATAGAGCTTTAGGGAGAATAATGGGTTAATCTCCCAGTATATTAATGCACAAAGCACGGGAAATAAAGAAGAGGAGCTGGAAGCCTTAATACATGATCAAGATTACAACTTAATAGGCATAACACAGACTGCAATATTAATATAAAAGGGTGAAGCATGGCAGGAATATCAATGTAAAAGAGCGCAGTGCTTTTAGAAAAGAGGAAAAAGGAAGAGGAGGTGTCTTGAATATCAAGAATGCACTCATTTGCCTTGACGCCCCGTTGTAAAGTCAACTAGATCCATTTAAATTCTCTGGGTAATGATTACAGGGAGAAGACACGAATGCTGTCACTTGGTTGGGAACTCCTACAGATCACCAAATCAAAAGAGCAAATGGATGAGACTTTTTACAAGCTGGTTAAATTACTTAGAGCGAATTCAGCAGGACAGAAAGGGACCATCACATTTTTGCAATGAGTTGGTGGCAATTTGTGGATATAAAAGTTGGAATTAGAGGGAGCTGAAGGAAAACAAGAACCGCTAGCCATTACCTTTAAGACTTTGCATAGGACAGGCTGGGTACAGGTAGACTGGACCAAGTAGTGTCTGTCTTCAAGAAAAGGGGAGAAGAGGACTTGGGGAATGATACAGGAGACAGCCTAGCCTACCTCTCCAGAATAACTTGGGGAAAAAATAAGCAAAGTATCTGTGAGCACTTAGAAGACAAAGTGAGACCTGGGTTTGTGAAGAACAAGTCACATCAGGATGTTGCATCCTAACACAGGTGTCTGAAATAGATGATGTGAATCATGCTCTAAGAGTACCCTAAAGCTGCCAATAAAACAAGTCTGAGCATGGCTCGCTCGGATGTGGAAAGTGAACATGGCAGACATCTAACCCGAGGTCAGATGAATTTCATCCAGGATGTCGTATATCATGGCTCTTCCAACACGGCCCCAGCTCTGATCTGACTTTTGCAATTTTAGAAATTTAATGAAGGACCAAACCCAAGCTCTACTATCTCAGTCTAGCTCCAAGCACAGCACAGATAGCATTAACCTGCGCCAGCAGAATCCCTAAATATTTCCAGAAGAAGGATTACTTAGCTCTCCTCAAATACTGATTGACAAGATACCACTTTCTGGTAGTTAACTATATTATGTGCCAATGCCTGTGGGTGCCAGTAGAAAACAGCACATCATCCAACCATGACTGGATGGTTGCTGGCCAGGATGGTGGAGTCCAGCTGTGCTTCCTTTGCACTCAGCAGCCTCAACAAACGTCTTCTCTCTACTCCTGCACTACTACTGGTTGTCATCTGTGGATTCAGGTATTCACTACAAAGCAATTTCAAAAACATACTCAATCCAATGTCTACGTGTGGTGATCCCAGACGCTGAGGTCTTACAGCACGTTACAGCGTCATCGCTTTGGCAAAGTGCTCAGGAGGCTGTTTACAATTAGGCAGGGGTTGAAATACTTAATTGAATGAGCGCCTTTTTCTCAGTGAGCAATTACCAGTCTGGATTACAGGCTTGTAAGTTGTTACACAGCCGTGACCAGTAATCAGCAGGCAGCGCTGAACGGCTGTGGAGCCTTCACAGCAACAGATAGTTGCTGAGAATCGCCCACTCACACACAAAGAGGCATAACTGGGAAATAGGTTAAGAAAATACTGATATTTCTTATTGCAATAAAACAATTGAACATGCTCGTATTTCTATGACCTGGGAAAAAGCCCCAGTCACCTTTTGGTGTTCCCACCCCTCCTATTCCTTCCTTTCCCAGATGAAAAGAAATCAGTGGGGACTTTTTTCACTTTGGACAACCTTAGAGACCATTTTTTCACTTGAGGTTTCTTCCAGGTGAAACGGTGAAGTTCAAAGGCATGTAAACACTTTTGCAAACCAAAATCGCTTTTTTTTTTTTTTTTTTTTTCCCAGGTGCAATTTGTCAGGAAACAAGGCGAACTCATAGATTATCCACGTCCTCCAGCATAACTGTTTTTCCTCTGGCCAGCAACATGCACCCCCTGAGCGCTGAGAATAGTCACTTGTAGTCCAGTCTCTTAAGGATATATACATTTCTAATGGGATATACAACCTATAGTCACAATTCTTAAGCCATTTGAACATGAAACATCATCTGTTCATGTCTGGCAATGCCCCCTAATACACTAAAGGCATTAAAAAATAATAAATAAATGCATATTTCATGTGCTTCTTAATGCAAAATACAACATCCTATTAAAACATACCTCTGGCTGTGGTCCCCCCTGCTCACGGCTGGTTTTCCAGCAAAGCCTCTTTGAACATTGGCTTTGTGGAGCAGCACCGAGCCAGCATCGCCTCTTCCCACCCCGCAACCCACACACATGGCTGTGGGGAGAGGACCAGCAGTACAAGCCTGGCTCCACGCCCAAGACTCTCAAAGGCAGAGAAACATGCTCCAACTCACGGCAGAGCCTGGCAAGCCTGGTTCTCCTGGCTCCCCCTGCAAGGAAAGTGGTGATGAGTTACCATGGGGAAGAGCTGCATTTCATCTGGAAATGGGGATTGCTGTAGGAGATACCTACAGCTGTGGAAAAGGAGACAAGGGGACCTTTGGGGACTTTTCTGCAGCAGGAGCTGGAGGGGGCAGGTAGGAGAACCCAAACATCTCAGCTGGGCAGTTGAATGGAGCCCTACATCTCCATTGACTGTAACTGGAGCTTAGACAGCAGTTCACACCTCACGCCTAAATATTGACATTTCAGTGAGTCATTATTGACTATTTTAGCCCAGGAAAGATGCCAGGGCACTCTGCTGCTTTACAAAATGGGAAAAACCTTTAGGGCTTTCCTGGAAAAGTGCAGCTACTTCTGCTCTCTGGTAGCCCCGTAACATTTCAATCAGCAGTTTTGGAGAGGGAACGCAGAATTATATTCTGTGAGAAAAATGTGAAGGGATTTTACACATCAGTTCTTGCAGAGGATGCCTTAACATAGGTGCTAACTGTACTCACCTTCTGTCCCACCAGTCCTCTTGTTCCAAAAAGCCCCATCACTCCCTTGGAGCCAGCTTCACCTTTGACTCCCTAAAATTTTAAAATCCCTGTCAAATACATTTTAAGTACCTACTGCTCTTAAAGTGCCCCCCACCACCCCCGAGAGAGACCAGTAGAGGAACCCATGGAGATGGCAAAAAGGATGACAAAAAGCACCATTTCTATAGTAGACTTCAGCCCCAGGGACCCCAAAGGTCTGTATGGCAGCCAGTGCTTGGGAAGAGAGCCACCAGCTGCAGAACGGCTCAGCAGAACAGCTCAGCAGAAACCTCAGCAAACTGTTCTATAGGAGAGTTGGTGCCCAGTGATGGGGATTGAAGGAAAAACAAGCAGAAAAGGGTCTCAAAGCCTTTGGATGAGCTGCCTCCTTGCAAACACTCAAGTACAAGACCCTGCTGGACTTACTGATGGTGGAGATACTGCTCTGGGCCTCCATCCAAAGTCACTCAGATATTCGGCTAAGAGGTGTTCTTGCTTTAGGAGATGCTTACATATTTTTTTTTGTTAGAAAGCGATCTGACAGATATCCTGTATGGGTTTTCATCTGACTTACTTAAAAAAACAGGTAAACAGATACCACCCATGGGAGCTTCTCCATGGGTTTCCTTTATAGTCACTGGGGACCTAATCAGTGCAATCAGTCATGGTAAGGACAAGATTTCCCCCTTCACAAGGGAGATGTCCCTGCTGCGTCAGGCAATTCCCACCCTGAACTACACTGATTATACAGGTCCCCATGGGAAATAACAGGAGCTGGAT
This sequence comes from Fregata magnificens, assembly GCA_013389945.1. Classification (NCBI taxonomy): domain Eukaryota; kingdom Metazoa; phylum Chordata; class Aves; order Suliformes; family Fregatidae; genus Fregata; species Fregata magnificens. Next base: position 237,622 of record WAAD01020605.1, read on the forward strand.
GTCTAGCTCAGATAGGGATGCTGCTGTTGTAGATACTTATATTTATTCAGCAGAGTCTCTGTCCCATGTCAGACTTCTGGAGCAAAAAGCATTAACATAATATGAAAATAGGGATGATTGATTAGTACATGGACATTTAATCTGTGACTCAGTCTGAGAGTGGGAGAGTTACGTGATTCCTCCCAGTGGAATGGTGATGGGTTGAGAACTAAGACCTCCACAGGGTGCTCTCAAAGAGCAAAAAGGCAGACAGAGGAGCAGGCGACTCGCTCTGCCACCACCCAGGGGACAGCCCTGTGTAAAGAACAGGAACAGAGGAGCCAACCAAGCCTTAACAAAAATGTCACAAGAGCTGCAGGGTTTGAAGTGGCATGGCCAGCTCTTGGAGGGAGAGGGAGATGCGGGACTCTTGCAGTGCTGTAATAATTGAATGGTCACTTTTCCCAGAGTGATCCTGTACTGAAGACATGGTCCCAAAACTACAGACTTGACACCTGGTAAACTGGATGTGTATCATGTTCCCAAGCCCCAGCCCAGCATCTTCCTCTCCCTTTCTGTGTTAAGAGCTGGACAAGTGTGTCCTTTCACTGTGTTTTCCAGCAGATATGTGGGAAGGGAGGATGCAGAGATATCGGTCCCTTCCTCACACAACCAGTGACCTTTTGCTGTCTCTCTTAGTTGCATCGGGAGGTTCATACCTTTTCTCCTACAGGCCCATCCTCTCCCTTCTCGCCTTTGTCTCCATCAAAACCTGGCAGGCCTCGTTCACCCTGAAAGGTAAGGCAGAAATTAGTGGATTATGCTTCTCTCCTGGAAGGACCCAGCTCTCAGCCACTGGCTCTGGACCAAAGTGTTGGTTCTCAGTGCTTATCCCAAGCTGTGCTCGGTGCTGATGCCACCAACAGTGGAGAAGGGACAGCTTAAAAAGTCAATAAGAGTCAAACTTACGGGATCTCCTTTACTGCCTTTATAGCCCTGGGGTCCAAAAATAGTCATGGGCTCACCCTAGAGAAAGGAGACACAGAGAGATGTAGACACCTGGTGATACATGAACTCACGGGTCCCACTGGATGGAACTGCACTTGCTATGATGGGCAAAATAGTACTCCACACATCTGCAATGAACATAAACATTTCCCAAACTGTTGTCCATATGACAGGGAAACATGTATGCTCCACAGCACAACATTAATTGTTAAGCTTAGTCTGTCCTTAACTAAAAGCTGGAGGATGAACGTGCACAGAAAACTACAAGAAGTCCTGAGGTTTGACAGTGACCTCTTGCTCCAAAAAATGTTGGGGCCCACTGGCATTACCCTGGTCTGGATGTCATGGTTGGAAATGGAGCTGTGCACGGCATGACCCTGAGGTTCTATTCCTGATCCAAGGCTGTCAGTGGTGGGACAGGCTCATGGTGGCTTGGCTCCTTCGTCACTGTATGTCACTCAGGATGTCAAGGTTTGCATTTTTTCCCAGGTGTGGGACCTGGCCATAGGCAGAACGGTGAACTGGCCTATTCATGGTGTCCTGATTTATGGACACAGAGTTGGAGCTAAGGAAGGACAGTGGCACTTAGGGTACCCCTCAGAGGTAGTTTTTGGAGGGTCAGACTCCTAAACTGTCATCCTGAGAGAGACGGTAGCTACAGGCATGCAGTAACCCCACGGACACATCCGTGCCAAGTCTATTTATCAGCTCAGCAGCTGAGGAGGGACATTTTGTTCCTCAGAGAGTGAAGAACTTGTGACAAGGCTATTTCCATGCAAGAAATGGCTCTGCTTTGGCAAAGTGATGGTTGTGTCTCCAAAGTGGTGATGCCGTCCGTAGTTCGGGGGGAGGGGGGCTGAAGCCACCTTCTAATGGGCAACTGTAGCCCATTTGAAAAGGACTCCCTTTACACCAGCTCTCTTCAGTGTTGCAACCATCCCTGTTTAGGGTGACTGTGCTCTGCTGCTGGAGTCTTAACAACCATGCATCAATCAATATTCCCCAAACTTCAACAATCCTTTGCAGTTTATCCAACCATCACCATCACCACAGGACCCTGATCAAATTCTGGCTTAATATACCCTCCTGCTTCCCTGCTCTGGAGGGTCTCTAACAGAGACAGGATGGGGCTCAATCAATTTTGGGGACAAAAGGGAGAATAAAGATCCTGTAGTTTAATCCAATACATAGCACAGGCCCTGGGATTCAAGCAGTTACTCCTGTATTGATCAAGGGAGTTAGAAAGAAAGTTAAGCTGCAATCATGTACCAAACCCAAGCCAATTATTCCTCCCCTCTCCTGTTTTATCTTGCACTTCACCTTATATTTTATTAAGGTATTCTTTGGAAAACGCATTACACATTCCTTCAGCTTGGAAAGTGTTTTGGGGCCTCTTCACAAAGCAGATTAAGAATTGATTCGTCTCTGGAGCGAGTCCCCTTTGAAAGTAGCTTCCTCAGAGACAAATCGGCCTTAATCATTTTAATACTGCATGACTCAAAGGCAGAATCGTCACGTAGGTTTTCTAAAACTCATTTTCTAACAAGCCATTTCAGCCAGGAAGGAAGTTAACAAAACACTGGGCAGAAGTTCAGCATTTTCTGTGCATTTTCCAGAAGCGCTCGTGGAGTTATTTTTGCATTACCTGCTATGAGCCAGCTCAGGCTTTTTAAGATCGTGGTGTGCTTCAGGGTGAGCTGGTTATACCAAAATAGGCGGAAATTTTCTTCCTCCCTTAATTCACAGGAGGCAGTTTTATGCTCCAGCAAATAGTTGCCAAAATGACTTTTTTTTTGTTGTTTTGTAGGATCCTGTCAAAACTATCATGCAAGCTCATCCCGGAGCGGTGTGTCCAGTGCAAGGATGGCATCAGCAAAGTAGATTGAACCCAGTGGAGACCCCCGAGAAGGAGGGGCACATTTACGCGTTGTCTTCCACTACCTACATGGGTGTACAATGTAGAGAGGATGGATCCAGGCTCTTCTTGGAGGCACACAGTGAAAGGATGAGTTGCAACACGGGAAATTCCTATTAGACAGAAGGAAAAACTTCTTCACCCTGGGGGTGGCCCAGATGCCTGAGCAGGGACTCAGGGAAGCACACGTGAGGCCCTGAGCCTCAAATCCTCAAGATTTCATTGGCGATGGGATCTTGATCCAGGCACATGGATGGCAGTGCACACAACACCATGGATCCAAGGTAGGATTTAAAGTCCTCTTCAATGAAAGGCATTTGCATCCCATCATCTGGGATCCATGCTCAGCGCTCCACGCTGGGTGGGCTACAGGCACCCACATGTAATGATATGAATCCTGTAAAAGCACTAAGACCCCATATATTTGAAAACACGTATAAATATTTTTTACCATTTATGCCTCTACCTTGTAAGATCACTGACTCATTTAAATAACTGTCCATCTGCTCACTGGCAACTATAAAATCCCAAAAACCTTTTACGCCATCTGCCCCAGAAAGTCACAACTTGGAATGTCCTTACTCTTTCTCCCTTGGGTCCCAGAAGTCCCCGATCACCCTGAACACAGGAAAGAAAAAAAGACAGTGAGCGATTCCCTTTTTACTCACTGTTCTTGTGTTGCTCACTCCATTGATTCACACTCCAAGCCACTAAGATCTATCACAGCTGGAAGTCAGTTCCTCTGGGCACTCTGCAAAATGATTAGCTTACCACAAGAGATTGCGTACAACTAGGATTTATTGCATTGACAACAAAATAAAGACCCGGAGGACTGAAGTGGTTTGCCTGACTCCATGCTCAGCACATCCATGATGTGGAGCTGTTGCTAGATTTCAACCTCCCAACGGGATGTAGCATCTCCATACTGCAGGGATGTGCCTACACTACATCTAGGGTGGGAAGGCATCCTATATAATACAGGATTTCCCAACTTTCAACCTCAAATCTGGCATACTTTACTGAGAGTATATGAAATATTAGCTGTTCCTGGAGGTTTTTTATAATGGGCATGGGACATGAGGCTGAAGGGCAGGACTCATTCCTGATGGCATCTCATAGCCTTCTCCAGTGCTCAAGACTGACGTGGTGGCAGCAGGAGAAGGGGGAGGCTGCAAGGACCAGGTGGGGACAGGAGAGTAGAGAAAGGCTTTTTTAAAGCACTTGAACTGCTTCTGAATGGCAGAGGTGTATGTGGATCCCTCCCGCAGTGTCCCATGGCACGCCCCTGACTTTTGGGACAAAATCTGCTCTTCTCAGTACTACACTTTCCAAGGGTTGCAAGTGGGATGTAGCAGGAGACCGAGGGGACTCCTGCTCACCGATACAAATGAAAGGGTATGTGTTGCCTGGTGGGCAGTCATTGTCCTGCTGATGCTGCAGGGCATCTGCTTCCTAGCCCTGTTCCTCCAACCCTACGCATTTGGGGATTGACCAGAGCACACCAGGGGTCCCTTTCTGTCCAAACTCCCATATTTCCTTCCAAAAAGAACTAGGCATGCATAAAGATAGCACGCACCCTCATCTCAGCCCAGCTATTACAGGGGGCTGCTAATGCCACTTCACACTTCCACACACTGATCGAGGTCCCTTCCCAGTCCGCCCCCAGAAGATGCTGGGATTATCCCCACTGTTTTAACAGGGGCGTCAGCAGTGTGGGCTGCTGCAGAGAAAGGCTCCCCACAACAGTGCTTTCCTCCACAGGCACTGTGTAGATAAGAGGACTGTTGCTTACTCTTTCGCCTTTCACACCCGGGAAGCCTTTTAGACCCTGCAAGAACATAAAACAAGATGTGAAGATAAATACCAGTGGGGGAAGGTGTTAGAAAAGAGCAGCCTCCACTTGAAGGCAGAGCTGCCTCCAAGGATGGGCTCCACCATGGAGAAGCTGCTGGTGGGACCGGCACAGGACCCTCTACTCTCCTTTCCTTCCCCCCAAGAGCAATTTGAGGAGAAGTGTATCACACTGGTGCAACGAGAAAATTTAGCCTTAAGCTTCTGCCCACCAGTGGGTCTCAGGCACAACTCAGGATCTCTTGGTGGATGTATAAATTTAGCCAACGTCCCCCATTTTGCAAGATATGTGCTGGGATTTTTGTACCCTTAACATTAATGAGATGTAGCCCCCACCTCTCAGAGACCATAGGGGAAGGGTTCCTCCTGGAGGGCTCCTTATAGGTGGGGGTGACGGAGATCCCCAGATGCCCCCCAGGCCAGGTCGGAGCCCCTGCAGACAGAGCCAGGGTGGGAACCACACCTGGAGAACTGAAAAGCCATGGTGGTCACCCCAGGTGTGACCCGTTTGCAAAACTGGGGACCAACAACCTTTCATGAATATGCAGAGGTGGCACCTTCCACCTGCAGAACTGGCAGCTCATCACAGGGGTGGGCATGGACAGGATGGACGAGGAGGAGACAGAGCGCAGACATTTCCCAAAGGGCACAAAACCTGGGCTTTGTCAGCCCACTGTGCCCTGCGCTGCTACTCTGAGCGCTGGGACACATCACCTTGCAAGCCCTCGTGGAGTAAGTGCCAGTCTTGCTGAGAATCAGCCCTTCAAGGATGAGATCCCAGGGTGAAACCTGGTACTGCAACCACCCTTGGCCTTCTGAGGAGCTTCATAAAGGCCCATCCTGCTTGTAATAATAGATTCATTCCATTAGAGATAACTGCCTAATAAATAAAAAGGTGTTTGTCGAAATACCAGCTGTGATCTGCGTCTCCCCTGACTCAGTCCCCTATCAGTGAAAAGGGAATTTACAACAGAAGAAGACCCTGAAATTCATGCAGACCTGACAAAGAAGAACAGAGAGGGAGTGATATTTCAGGAGGACTTCAAAAGCAGCCTGTAGATGAGTCAGCCAAATGGACAAGAGCATAAAGCAATTGTTCTCTGCATGACACCTTATGTCTCACAGCTGCCTACAGGATTTACACTCACTCATCCCAAGACAACATTGGAATTCAGGTTCCCAAAGTCTCTATTTCCCACTGAAAGCATCAATCCATTTTATTTTTTTTATTGCTCATGGGGATTTTGCTAGCCCTGGACCCACTGTTGTCCGTGCCATAAAATCAGCCCTCCATGCTATTTTAACACTCACCATCATGCCAGTGGGGCCCCGGACTCCCACGATGCCCTCATCACCCTGTTAGGATGGAGAGGTGTAGTGATGGCCATCAGCAAAGAGAAATGCAACACGCACAGTCCCAACTCTGCAAACCATCTTGCTGGGGACAACAGGAATTAAGCATGCAGAAGCCCAGATCCTTGAAGGAGTTGTCCAACCTCCATCAGGATTAGGGGCCTTAATGCTCCTATGGATCTGGATCAAAGAACCTAAAGGGCTTGAGATCATCCACAGGTCACTGCAGGTAGACACTGCAGTGTTTAGAGAATGCTGCTTCGGTCAGATTGAAGCTTCAAGTTTCAGCTTCTCCTCAGTCCCTGAGAGAAACAGGCATTTGTGAGATGATCTGCACCTGATTTAGCATGATATAAATCACTCCAAAGAGGTGTCTCTTCCCCTCTGTTGATATAGAGAGGCCCTGGTAGGACTAGCTCAGAAGAAGCCATCTGAGGCTGGATGACCTGGTGCGTCCCTGGTGTGTACTTACATCCGACAAAGGCATGTGCAACAAGGGAGAGAGGTCTGAGATATTCCTGGGACAGAGTGATTTCTCCCCCCTGATTAGAGGGCTCAGTAGCTTTTCTGCACATTCATAACTCATTGCTGAACGTAATTTCAGCAGGACTCACCACAATAAATAAGGCAGCCAGGAATTCACCTGGAACTCATACCATTGACTTTCAGAAGGAAGAGGCCACCAGTCAACTACTCAACAGTAACTTGTGCCTTTGGAGACCAATGTGAGGCTTACCTTCATGCCCAGCCGTGGTTTCCAGATGCTGCAGACCTTGTTCTGAGCCTCCCTTTAAGTGTGCTATTGGCTTTTTATAAACCTTGCTACAAGGGATAGCTGTGCTGGTGGGTCTATGAAGTCCTTTTATGACCTCCCCAGGTAGATCCTTCAAGACTTACCTGTCTTTAAGATGCCTAGACTTAGGCATTGTCCTGTCAGGCCAAATTTAGATCTCTCATATAAAGCCAATGTAATTTGAGATTCTGTGATTCACTCCAGATTTACACTGGAGTCAGAAGAGCAGAAACATTATTTCATCATTTCCTTCAGATAACGAAGCTTGAGCGAGGTTTACCCCAGACCTTTCACAGCTGTTGACATTCTCATTAAGTGTTTTGTCTCAGGGGCCTCATTGACTGGTTCTGCTGGCAGATGGGGAGTTTGTCTAAATGGATTGCAGCACAAAATCAGTTTATTCGTGGAACAGCCACAGAAGCAGCAAATTGAAACATGGCCTCTGATTACGACTCAGGAGGGTCTCCCTGGGGTCTTTGACAGAAGGAGACCAAAACTTCTCAGCAGCATGAGGAAAAGTGAACGTTGCTGCCCCAAGGATGATGAGGGTTGGTTTCCCTCTGCCAGGACAACATGAGGGAAGAGGGGAATGAGGATAAAAAAGCTGGAGGCAGATTTCTGAAGGAACAAGCTTGCAGGTAGCAGCCCCAAAGCATACAAAACCGAGGTGGTTCCTCATCAAGCTGCTAGGATTAAAACATGCAGATGTAGGGATGTAGATATTGCCTTCAATGCTCCCATCTAGCCAGCGAAAGCACAGCCAACACAGTCAGTGGGGCAGGATTCACTCGGCCATGCAGTTGACCAGTGCGATCTGTAATGCTTGAGGGTGTCTAATTATGGAGGGGATGCTAATTGCATCTTGTGGACAGATTCTGGTCAGTGCCAGCTCCAGCTGGGCATAGCAGTGTCCATCACCTCCAAATCTGCCTGGTGAAAAATGGAGGGCTCTGAAATCAGCCCTTTAGGTGTCTTCTAAGATGGGTGAGTGAGAGGTGATGGTATAAAGCTGCCTCAAAAATAGGGTAGGCTGCAAGAAGCCAAGCCAGGAACATTTATGGAGGGACCTACCCGGGGGCCAGGCAGTCCACGGGGACCTCTTGGGCCAGCTGCTCCAATGCCGATTTCTCCCTGCAGATCAGAGAATCCCAGAGGTCTCATTCGGAGCAAGGACATGACATCACATGATTGCTGATTAGTTTGACCATGATTTAAAAGTCACAAGAAGAGTCAGGAGACTCACTTCCACTGACTTTCTCCTGCTCTCTCTGGAGGATGCTCCAGCAACCATGGGAAAGAAGGGCATGAGGAGGAAAGAGAGATGAAGTGACTGGATGTGATCAGGGATAAGGAACCAGGGGAGGGCAGTGGGCTGTCCCATTGCCACTCCAGGATCTCAGCTACTTGTGACCTGCCTGGTAGGTTGGCACTGACCTTGTTGCCTTTGGGTCCAGGTGTCCCAGGAATCCCCTGTAGGGCAAGGAAAACAAAATAGAAGGGAGGACTTTGCTTTGCAAGTCATCAGTGCTCTCCTGTCCCAGTGCTCCGAGAAGGTGAAAGCACACCCAGCCCAGGTACCAGGGCCTCAACCTCTCCCCCAGCCATCCCTCTGCTGCTCAAAAGACACAGGGGCAATGTACAAAAGTCACCTCTTTTCCTGGGGATCCTGATGGTCCCGCGGGCCCAGCAAATCCATTCCGGCCTCTCTTACCACGCTCCCCCTTGAAAACAAAATCCTTTAAGGAGAACACCCTGATGGGAAAGGTCCTGCTTTCCCCCATCCGAACAGAAAACAGGAGCTGGTGCCCCCACATGTTCCCTGCACTGGCAGCAAGCAGGAGGAATAGCATCCTCGTGTGGGCCTCTTGTTGTTGAGGAGAGGGAACTCCAGCTACACCGAGACCCTGAGTTTAGGCACATTGCTGTCCCCAACCCCACCTCCAGCTAAGCCTCCATGTCCCTGCAATGAGACTTACCCATTGCTCCCTCTGTTCCCAGGGCTAATGACCCCAAAACCTCTTGCTGACATCCCCTGTGCTATTGCCACCCCTTTTCTTCCCAGCCATCTCATCAAGTCACGTCACTAAATTTAAAAGAAGGATAGGTCCCCACCTTGCTTGGAGCTCCATTGCTTTTTTTTTGAACTTGAAGGACATCCCCCTGTACCAAATCTTTTGGCCTGTTTTTTCCCCAACAACATCAGTTGGTCTAATAAATGCTGTTACCTCTCCTTTTGCAACCAGGCTTTGTTCCTGCTTCTCTTCACCGACTATGTATAGGCTCAAAGTCTGGAGACCTGGATAGGTGCGGGCTTGACCCACAGTGGACAACTGGCGTAGACAGTCTCAGTAGGGCCATCATTGTTCTCACCTTGAGGTGGCTAACATAACACATGCTGTCCCCTCACTGCACACCACCTACCTTCTGTCCTGGCATCCCGGGCAGACCTGGAGCCCCTCTGTCCCCCTGTGACCCGGGGGTGCCATCATTGCCACGAATGCCCTGGATGCCCTGAGCTCCTGGAGGTCCTGGGGCTCCTGGCTCACCCTGTTGAGTGAATCACAAGGAATTTGGATCTTAGGTGGGATTAACTGCCCCCGCCAAAGGTCCTGGAGAAAGCCTGGGGCGTCTCCTTGAATTCACATGACAGTACACAGAACTGGGGACACCCCCTCCAGCCCTGGTCCGTAAGAGAGGTCCCAGGGCTGGAGAAAGGGCTGTACCATGGCTTGCTAAGCGGGGAGCCCTTACCTGCAGACCTTCAGAGCTCTCTAGTGAATTCAAACCCTGCAGATCTGCAACATCCCAAGGGATCACAGAAAGGCATCTCTGCTGAGACCACAATTCTCTGGATTTTTTTCACAGCCTTATTTCACAGCCTGAACCCTTAAAGGTCCCTTCCAACCCAAACCATTCTATGATTCTATGATTCTATGATATTTATCCTCTGGACCTCACCTGCTTTGAAATGGCCCTTTGGAGGACACAGAGCACTCCCTCTGTCCCAGACCCATGCGATGGTGTTCCTGCCTTCCCAGGCTGGGACTGGCTTTGGTGCTTTATCTTTGTAGCCCCAGCCAGTTCTGTGTTCCACACCCAGCACTGGAAAGCAAGGACTACAAAGACAAAGACCCAGAAAAAAACAAGTGAGATCCTATCTAGAAGAGAAGAAAGGCTTACCTTAAATCCAGGTGGCCCAGCCTGACCAACAGGACCTCTGAACCCAATTCCTGGTTCTCCCTGTGAAGAGAAGAAAGTCAGGAAAAATCAAGATTGATCGTTCCACTGTGGGCCCATCGAAATGAGCGCTTGCTTCGTGCTGCTCCCTGAACACCCAGCTGAAGTCCCTCAGAGCTGATCCTACATGGAGGGTTTCTACAGAGCCCTCACTGACCATCACATCTCCTCTAGATGGTGGGAAGTCCTACCTGACCTGGAGAGACAAAGCTGCTGAGAGTATTTAAACAGCTTTAGAAAACAGGGAGCTGAGTTGCAGGAATATTGCTGGAGATGGTATCAGAGGACTGTGGGCGAGACCCTTATCTTGCGACATTACTCGTTTATAAGGTGGGTGTCCTGTCTATGTGAGCCATCTGGAGTCCCTCCCTAGTCAACAGAGATGCTGGGTCCCCAGTGAGCAACTGGCCACACTGAGCCCACAACTCAGGAGGTTACCTGGTCACCTCCCCCGAGATGGGGAGGTTAGGTACGGCAAAAGGAGGGAGAGCAGGAGACAAGCTCTCACAGTGTATGAAGAGACACCCCTGACTGTGGTACCAATATTGTTCTTTACCTTTTGACCATTGTCACCTCTGTCTCCTTTGGTGCCCTACGAAATAAAGAGAGAGTTACCAAGCCTGTGCAAGAAGTCATGTGAAGTACCACCTCAGTGCAATGTTGAGAAAGAGCGAAGGTTTCCAGTTGTGCTCATAGCCTACAGCAGCATGGAGCAACTGGCTCCTCTGACCTCCCCCTGTTTTCCCCAGAGGAGGTGGGCAGTGGCTGTGTGACCGGTGAAGAGCCAAATGCCCTAACACGGAGCCACACTGCTCCCAGGAAGGAGATGGAGTACTGGGTTGACCCTTCAGATTTTGACTTTCCTATGGCAATCTCCAGTGCTGGATTTGGGCCACTTAGCTGGTAACGCTGTCCTGCTCCAGCTGCTGATACCAACTCCACAGCTCACCTTTTCTCCAGGTTTCCCCATCTCCCCAGGCTGCCCCTGCAAGACAAAAACCATCCACCTTCCAGCCACCTCCTCTCCCTCCCTCCCTTCTCATGCCTGTGTCCCCAGGATGCTGCACCACACAGGTGTTTAAATGGTCGCCCATGCAATTACGCCTTCCCCATGGGGCTGTGCCTTTTAACGACAACCTTGCCTTGTCTGCCTTTCTCCTGAATATCTCGGTCCCACCATCCTCGCTCTGCCATTTGGTCCCTATAAGCCTTTGCTGCCAAAGCGTTCATAAAACGGTGTTTTGTGTGGCCCTTCTTCCAACCCTGTCCTCGTGCCAGGGCTGGCTTTTGCTTGTCTGTCACCTGATTTAGTTTACTGATCGTAAGAAAATGAAGAAAATGAGCATCAGGAAAACCCCCTGAATGTTTGCATTTACTCCTGAGTGCATGGCAAATGCGTGTTAGCATTGCTGGAAGGGAGGGAACAGAAACACTCAGCCAGGTTCAGGGATAAAGGTGGGACTCTGGCAATCCCAATTTACATCGGCACAGTCTCCCATAGACCCTGAATGTCCTCCCCATCAGCACATCCCCAGAGGCCTCTCCCATTCCAGTCCCTCTTAGCACAGAGAGCCTTCTCCCGGTCTCAGAGGCTCAGGCCAGAAAAGCGATATCACTACCTTTTCTCCTTTGTCTCCATGGGGTCCCGGAGCTCCCATTTCTCCCTGGAAAACAACAGGCAACATCTTCAATTGCAAACATGCATTGCTACTCTTTGGACCAGGAGGATGCTGCTTTTGTTCCTGCATCACCTTATGGCAAACCTCTGTGGAGGAACCCCTCATTTCCACCACTTGCATTCCCAAACCAGAGCGGGGATGTCCCTGACCCTGTCCCTCCTATCCTGTGCAGTGGAAATATACAGAGAGAAAACATAAATTGCAGAGTAAGGGCCAGATATGAGTGGTAAGCTGAGAGTCTCCCTGCCCCAGGCTACTGCAGGTGTTAAAAGGTGCCATGAGTTTAAGGGAGATGGGAGAAGTTCCCAGAGGAGAGATTAAGGATCCCCAAAACACAAACCCCATGTTTGGATCAGCTGTGAAAGGTTCAAGCCAGGGATCTCTGCTCATTACCAATAGCCTAAACTGTTGATTACTACCCCTTGAACCCACCAGCCCAGCCAATTTTCACCCGTGATTCCTCAGTCTCCCAATAAGACTGTTCTGGGAAGATGGATCACTATCCTGTTTCTCCCCAGCGCCGTTGGGTATCTGCATTAAAAGGTGAAACAAAAGCACTGACCTTTCGGCCATGGGAGGGTGGATCCGCTGGGCCAGTTTCCTTCTTCTATAAGAAAAGAAAAGCGTGTACAGAACAGGGCTGGGATGCGGCGTGATGGGAGAAAGAACCAGCGGCATCTTCACCACATGCAGCTGTGATAAGAGGAGTACAACATGAATGCTGTACCTTAATTCGCCTCGGGTGATGAGGGCCTGGGTATGCCTTGAATTGAAAAAGAGAAGAGGAAAGTGGGAGAGCAGTTGGAGAAACGTTTCGCCCCTAAGCCATGGAAAAGGCATCACCAAGCAGCATGTTGTTAGGCAGCTAGTGGAGAGGCTGGAGGCATCTTGTAGGGAAGCCGTGTGTTACCATAAGACCCCCATAAGTCATAAGACCCCCATCGAAGTGCCCCTGGTTGGATATAGGGTGGCCTCCAGGCTCCTTCTGATCTGCTCCAGCCCAGATGGGACATCTGAGAATTGGTGCTGTACATTGCATATGGGCTGCCAGGGTCCGTGAACCAAGAAATTTCTGAGTACCGGGCTTTTGGCAATGGCCCAGATGTCCCACCTTAACCCTGGCCCTTTAGGGGGGGCTATGAGAAGAGATGTGTTTTCTCATGGCATGGACAATCTCAGCTCAGTGCTGCCATTCCTCCTGGGAACACAGGGTGAGGGTCACTCACCATTTTCAAAGAAATGCATTCAAACTTAGGGGAAATCTGTTGTTCAGATTTTTTCATCCTTAACTCCTGGAAATAGGTCTTTCTCTCCTAAATTTTGTAAAAATCAACTTCTTTGCACTTTCCATTTCTGGCATAGTGTGTTAAAGTCGGCAATGTAATTGCGAAGGTATGTCAGAGACGTATGTGTTTATAAACACACACATATATTTACACATTTAAACACAGATACAAATATCTTCTACACTCGCAGGACACAAAATACCCTTCAGTTATGCTGCTTTCCCCATGAACCAGGTTATTATGTTCCCTCGCTGATTAAGTTTGATTTTCCCCACTTCTGTCTTCTGAGCACCACGTTTCCCTTGCCAGCTATAGAGAGAACAATCTGCTCTGCCAAGAAAAACAGCTTCTTCTGCAGCTGTTTCTTGCTTTATTTCTTAATATTTATCACTAACCTTTCACCCCCGCTCTACGTTCATCGTGACTTTGTGCAAGTGGGCAATTGGGGTTCCCCTTGCATCCATGTGTTTGAAGACACTCTTGTATGGGGTCTTCACTCACCACAGAACCAGACGGGGACTTCCGAGCTCCCGGGGCACCAGGGGGATGAATCTGTGATGGAGCCAATAAGGAAGGGTCACCGCTTCCTCCTGGATCACGCCGGTGGCTCTGCTCTTGCACGCAGGCCAGCCTGAAGCCACCACGGTGAAACGGGGTCTTTACTGTGTGTGTCTCCTGCTCGGCAGATCTCCTGGCTCTAATGTGCCTTGGGAGCGCAGAGCCATCATCTAAATTCACATTTTCCTGTGGGAAAGGAAACAACATCCTGCTGAGCACCTAATATTATATATATGGTAATAATAATATATATCTTACTTAGCACTGTGCAATTAATTTGCTGCTATTTCAAAGAAATAAAAACCACCTAAAATATTGCAACTTGGAACTTTAAATGCCTCCCTGCACCAGCCATGTCTGGGTAACACACCTGCTCTGCATTTAATGTACCCAGTATACCGAATGGAATAACACAACTATTAATGCCTATTAATGTCTACGCATTAACCTGCCACTTGGTGATGTTTGTGGTGCTCATGGTTTTGGCCAATATATATTTAAGGCACACGCAGTAAAGCTCATACAAGTAGTTACTGGCCTGGATCACAAATTGTTTGTTCTTTTCCCTATTAGCAACAGTAAATTATCTGCTTGCTGTTGTAAAAATTATAATATTCTCAGCTGGTGGATATCTCAGTGTACAGCAATTATTCCCTGAACCACACAGTGCAAGCACTGCAGTGTAGCTTTGGTGAATATTTTGATATGAAAGCAAAAAAGCAGTGAATTGATTTATAATGGAAAAAAGCTGGGCACCTCCTTGCACCCAAACCCCAACCCAGAGACCTGCCAGGAGCACATGAAGGCGAGGGAAAAATCAGAACAGTGTGCAGTTATTTAGCACTACTCCCACATTTTTTGTTGCAGAAACAGAGACCTGGATTCCTCTCCTTTAATTTCACCTAGAAGTATGTGTTGAGACTTTTAGATGGTTAAAGTGAAGGGAAAGTAAATCCTAAATGAAGGACTTCCAAGAAATGCTGGTTAGTCCAGCCCTGGACATTACGCTGTCAGATTTGCAGCGATGATAGTCCTGTTTTGCTGGATTTTAACCAGCCGGATGATAGTTTCACCTAGTGGCTAATGAACCCAGGAAGTTTCTGACTCACCAAAATACGTAAAGGAAAAAAAAAAATATTTTGATCCAATTAAAATTGAAATTCTTTACGGAAATACGGCAAAGAGACAGAAGGAGGAATAAAAGACAGATCAGTGACGTGGGAGAGGCTAGAGAAACATCTCCCAGGCTTACGCAGAGATGATCTGGGTGGATCAGATGGCACCATCAGGTGAGACTACGTGGATGTTCCCATCCAACCTGCACCGGATCACAGCTCATCTGCGTGCAGACCAGCTGTAAAACACTGCTTCTCTTTAGCACGGGTCCATGTTCAATTCGCAGACGTGTGAAGAGCGTCACAAGGCAGTGGCGAGGCAAGCTCACGGGTTGCCAAGACCTCGCTGAGGTCTTGAAGGCGACCTGTATGCATGCGATCTCATAAAGCAGCCATTTACTGGGGTGGTGGGAAATTGCAGGGGGTAATAACTCTCCTTCATTCTGCAATTCCTCTGCAATTTTAGCAGTTTCCTGCTCTGAGATGCCAGCAATAAGGCACCTCAAAGAAAAGTAGAGAGGCTGCTGCTTTCTAAAGGAATGATTTACTGATGGCAGGTGGCAGTGTAAAAAAGAAAGGAAAAGAAAGGAGAAAAGGAGGAAAGCAACAGATCAAATTAGGACAGGAAAGAGAAAAATGGAAATAAAAGGGGAAGTAAAAAAAAATGTTCCTGCAAACAAAGAGGTACAGGAAAGAGAGAAATAGAAAAGGCCAGGAAGATATCAGGTAGGAAAATTAGTTGACTGTGGGTTTATCCACATGGAGACAACCAGAGGCATTTATCTGAATTAACTCTGAAAATGAGTAAGCTTAACTGCAGGGGATTTGGGAGATGGAGGAGGCAGGAACTGGCCGGTACGGCCCTGTAATGCCAAAGAAGTGGCTCATCCACAGAAAGAGTAACCAGCCACTGCTTCTCGCACAGGCACGTGTACCAGGGCTCATGCTGCCTCTTTATATCAGTTAATTTGCTTCCCCCATTAACTCCTGACAGCCAGAAATTGCACCTCTGAGATTAAGCTCTTGGGCTATTACAGGCTGCTTCTCTCTAGGGTCCCATGAACCTTTTAACAGGTGAAATTCGTGATTACAGCTGCTGCTGACGGGAAAACAACCGGCTCTATTTCGCTCCCTCTGCATCTCCCTCCGCTGAGTTCAGTTTGGCTGCAGGAGCCACCAGGGATGTGAGGACGCAGGAGCGGCAGGGAGAAAGGGGCTGCTCCTCTTTCCCTGCCTTTGGACCACGCTTTTCCCTCCTCTTGAGGATAAAAGGGATTTAATGCTAAATGCAACCGAGGAAAACACCCTGGGGTGCAGATCCTATTGTGCTGGGGGATTTGAAGTGCCCTAGAAAACTTGTGGCACCTGTTCCACTTTTACAAATGCCCCTACAAAAATGGGGATCGTCAGATATGAAAACAGGAAGGGTGGTGCTATCTGCCCATCTTTCAAACAACTCTTCATTTGATGGGGAATCCTCTGGGCTGGGATTCAGAAAAAAGGTGTCTGGCAGTACCAGGTTGCAGGATTACACCAATAATTATTGCCAAACACCTAGGTGCAGCATTGCTGTTGGATGGCACTGATAGTGCACGCACTAGTCTATAGGGATCTTGAACACCAGCCCCAACAGGGCAGGAGATCATCTCTATAAGCTCAAAGTGCAAACTTGGCCCCAGCCCCCTGTGCTCTGCTCCTGATAACTCAGGCAGCAACAGACGGGAAATCACTGCCTTGTCCCATCTCCCCCAGCCTGCTCCCGGGGTTAATCAGCTTGAGGTCTAATTTCCCATTTGAATTATAAGTCTTCAGCTTCCTCCCTCCAGCTCTCCTGCCTTTCACCGCAAGATGAAAGAGCCCTTTAACATTTGGTATCTCCTCCCTGAGAAAGCTCTTTGATGCAGAAATCAAGTCATCTCAGGCACCCTGAGTTTGGCTAAATAATGTCTGGTTTTAGGTCTCTCGTGATAAATAAGCCTGGAAGCCAGATGGGAATCACTTTTGTGGCTCTGCTCTGCACTTCCCATTGGGCTTTAAAAAAAAAAGTGGCATCCCAAACAGGACACACAAGACTGCTTTTGGTCCTTGTGATGCAGGGATTAAATTAATTGCTTACACCCCTGATTACTGAGGACAGTTCTCCTTTCTGCCCAAATGTCACATTTGGTGTAGCCTCACCGACCCTTTTCCTTCTCGGTGCCACGGCCACGGTGTCTGGGCACACGGACACATTTAGCTTCCAGATACCAAACAAATAGGGGTCACTCCCGTTTCATTGAGGAAGAAGATGCTGTGTCTGTGGTGAGTCTGATTTATTAAATGGCTCCACGCAGGGTCACGTGTGAAGCATTAAGGAGTCTGCTCATAAAGAGCATCCAGCATGGCTAAATTCCACAGTTTTGAATGGAGCCACAGATTCAGGACCCTCCCAATTTCATGGTCTCCAGGTGCAGGTCCATAGCTCTACCTGCTTTCAAGAGTGGGGCACCAAAAAGCTCCCACCTCATCCAGGGTCCTGCAGCCCAATCCCACAAGCAATGAGGGGGTTTGGGCTCCATCCTCTGTGCTTCCAGGTCTCTCTCCAGTGTAACCATGCCCAGCCAAGGGAAATAGCACATCCAGGAGAAACAAAGCTGATGGACGCTCATGGTACAGGCCACCATCTCCAGAGCTGCAGCTTACACACATACACATGCGTGTGTAGGGGTGTGTGTGTGTTTGTGCTGGGAGCCCTCTCGTGGCTGCTGCAACAAAGGTTGTTCCAGCTTCATGAGTCAGCATGGTGTTAATTTGTAGAGCCAGCCAGGAGACGGCTAGAGCAATGGGAGCAGAAGCAAGTGTTCAGCAGACTACTCAAATTGGAGCGAGATTTTCTCCAACAGGTTCTCCCCACTTCAAGCTACCCCTCCCATTCGTATTCCTAGAATTATCCTTGCTAATACTGTTCCTAGGAGCAACTGTGCCTGTAGCTGCAAGCAAACATCCAAGGGATTTTTTTATTTGTTTGTTTCACTTTTTAAGGCTGTGGGCATCCCATCTCCGAGTACTTTCATGAATAGCATTCCCTCCATCACACAGGAGCACATTAGCATGCAAAGGTGTTAAAACAGCACTGGATGAATGCATTTGCTCTCTCCTCATCACTGAGGCTGGTGTCACTCCATACGTGGTGTTGGGGTAGGGTCTCCCAGCTGGGCTGGACTGCGCACTTGTGCTTACAATGATGTTCCAACGGGAGGGTGCTGGGTTTGGTACATGGCAGTAGAGCATGGTTTGGGCACGAATTTTCTCCTGAAAGCCCAGGAGGGTAGGGAAAAAAAAAAAAAAGAAAAAAAAAAAGGAAAGAAAGAAAAAAAACCCAGTGAAATGGGATGTTGGGGCTCAGAGGACCACACTGCAGCAACACCACAACTTATGGCTGATCAGCTGAGATGTGATAACTGCTGCTACCAGTCTGGATGCACCCTGCAACTTTGCTGAAAATGATATAATGTGCCTTAGAGGGTACGTACGCATGCACTTGTAAAGCAGCTCTAGCTCCTGGCTATGGAAGAAACCTTTCTCTCTGCTACTGTCCCTCAGCCGAGGTACACACTTCAACTTTTTAAGAGGCAAATGTCTTGCAGACCTTGAAGGAAGAGGTAAGGTGAGTCACCCTGCATCATGTTTCCTCTGGGACAGTCATTTGGCTCAGCTGACCCGCAAAGTCTTGTTAAATTACAATTTGCTCTTGTTTGTGAGTCCTCAAAAAGGCGAAAGTCCCCAAATTCCTGCTCAGACCCTAAAATCTTCTTCAAGGGAGTCAGACTCTGCAACCCAGAACTGGGCTCAGGAGAGTGCATACCAGGGTCTAAAGGACTAATGCTGGGCAGGGAAAACTGAGGGTCTGTGGACTATTCTGAGACAGCTGTGAAAAGTAAGAAAGAAAAGGAAATATTTTGTCAGGGAGCATATCTTAAATTCACTGTCTGGGGTCTGCACTGTCCCTGGAGTATTACAAGTCTGATCCATCAACTGATCAATCAGCCAAGCCCAAAAGATGGGACAGATGCTGAAACCAGACAGATTCAGGTTAGAAAGAGATTGTCCTCTTTCTTCCAACAAAGTGGGCAACTAAACACCAAAACAATTTGCCAAGGGCCCTGGGAGGTTCCCACTTCCCTGCTTGTATGCAGAGGATAAGGTTGGCTGCCAGCTTCCTGCCCAGATCCAATGTCCAAGCAGTGGTCTCCTCTGGGCATGCGGGGAAGCCTGTCCCAGGACTCAGAGCACTGGGTGAGAGATGTGCATCCCAGTCCCTTCCAGTCTATCACTTATTTTCACACTGGTCTACTGCCCAGCACTGCTGGGAAAGACGTACATGGCTGGTGTCCTGCTGTGGTTGTCCTTCCACCCTCTCCTCCAAGGACTCGAGAAGCTCCATGGACTGGTTTCCTTGCAGATCATCTTCTGGGTGTGGTGGGGGCACAGCCAAGCTCTGCAGAGGGTGGCAGGTGAGTGACAACACAGTCTTACTAATTATCAGAGTGGAAGATGGGAAGCAAGACCCTTTTCTGGGCTCTGACACTGATTCATGCAGACATCCTTACCCTTTCTCTAACAGCTTTTCACTTCAGTAAAATAGGGGCAAAACTCACAGAATTGCAATGATTTGTCCAATCAAGCTCTGAGAAATGTAACCCCTTTGCATCTATTAAATCAGCACAAATGGAAAAGTAATTAAAAGTCAATGAACAGGCATTTACATACACTGCTGAGAGAAGTGTTTGCCCCTCTTGAGTCTCTCTCCTTCCTTCTTTCTTCAGATGTTTTCTCCAAGGACTCAGGAGGGTTTCCTAGGGGCTGGTACTCAGGTTCAGAACCACCAGCAGATGGACCCTGGGGAGACCAAAGAAAGTTACTGCTTTTTCTAAGTCAAGACATCATCCACAATACACTGCTTTACCAACACTGCCATTTATTCAATAGCATGCTCAGAGACAGCAGGACAAGGCTGGAGAGCCAAGGTGCCAAGACCTCTCTTGCACCTTACTTGGGAAATGCCAGCATGGATGGGCTGGTGCAGACTGCAAGGATCCCTGGTGGGTCGGAGAGCTGCTTTGACCCCTTCACTCCCAACTCTCTGGTCGAAGCCCAGCCTAAACAGACTGGCCCAGATATGCAGAGAAGTCCCCAACCCTTTCTGCCAGATTGGGTTGGGCTCCCAAAGCCCAGTAGAGACAGCTTTGGTGTCTCTGTACCCCAAATCCCAGCATTGCTGGCTGGAGAGTTGCAGGCACACATCCAGTTTGTGTCTCTTGGTGCAAACACATCTACTGGTGAGCACTTCATCCCCTCTCAAGCCCCTAAAATGCTATCATCCAGGTTGCAATGATCCAGAAAAGCAAGATGTCTCACCTGAGATCACAGCAACAGCCTGGAGCTGAGAGGGGATGAGCCTGTCTCACCCTAAGTGCCTGAGCAACTGGGTCATCGTTGAACTGACCATAGAGGAAGATAAAATCATCAGGGGCTGGCTCCAAACACCCCCACAGCTCTTGTGCTCCAGTTAAAGACAACATTTCCTACCAGTGACCAACAAGGGTTTATGGAGAGTGAGCCACTTCTTGGTTGTCTTAAAAAGAGGATCAGAAAAGCCCCACCACAGCTGCAGGCACTATTTCCTGGACTATCTCTTATCAGGACTGCCTAGTAGAGGCAAATTAAGATCCATGACTCCTCCAGCAGCTATGAGAGGTGACCTGGATACGGCCCTCTGATGTTGTTCCTGGACGTGTGCTGTACCACATTGGAACTTGGATCCAGCATGGAGATTAAGCCTTAACATTGCTAATAATTTCCTAATTCCCATAACACAAGCTATTTGTTACTTGCAATTGCAAAGGATGCAGGTGACTAGATTATCTCTAGCAATTAGCCTGGTTACTCAAGCAAACAAGGGCTGTGGAGTCATGGCAGGGACTCCTCTCTTGGGCAATCTCAATCCAATCTGACAGCAAGATTGGATCCATCTCTACTGGGGCAGGAGAGATGCACTTAGGTTACAGCCTCCAAATAAGAAGTTGCAGGGCGAGTTCAACAGATAACCAGCACCGGCATGGCTTGAAACCAACCCAACCTGTGCTGGTTTTTGCTCAGAAGACAAGGAGGATAGAGAGAAAGGGAGGAGGAGGATCAGCAGGAGGCCTCACTGGAGCATGGACTGGGAGCTTACAGGCGGCCGGTACGCATCGGATGCGCAATCTCTTAATATTATTGCTGCAGCAGACCAGATGGACAGGAGCACAGATCTACATAACTACACTCCACCCGCTCCGCTGTTTATTTTCACCTTAGGGAGTCCTCCAGACATCGGCACAATAAACTGAGCCTCCACCTCCCAGCTCTGTCCTTCTTCTGTCACCTCGGTGCTGGCCAGGCCACCAAGAGAAGTATCAAACACCACTGAATCCTGCAACATCAAAAAAAGTGAGTTGATGTGGCTGAGAGAAACCTGAGCTCCCAGGAACCATACATGTGAAGAGCTGGATCCTGATGAGTTATTTCTGCCCACTGCCCCATGTCTCCAGCATGCTCCGTCCCACCTGGTGGCCTTTCCAAACCAAAATGGAGCGAGTAGTCAGCAATTCCCTGCTGGCCACCTCCAAGCCTTCCTTCCAAGCTAGTCCTGATTCCCTGGGAAGCCCTCTTGCTTTTGAGGCTGCCCTCGTGACTGCTTCTTGTGCTTTCAGCTGCTTTGCTCCCCTCGCACACCCACCACTCCAGCAGCCCCCAGCCCTCAAAGGGCACAAGGAGGCTGATGGCTTTGGAGGATGGCTTCTAGGCACCTCCATCAAAAACAGTTGTTTTCCACTGAAAAAAGAAAGAGTGCTTTGCAATCACATCAGTTTAAGCTGAAGATCCAAGATCTTGGTGCAAGCCATTAGCCTCTTCCAGCTTAATTGTTTCTTACAGTAGCTGCAAGTCACTGCAACCTGCTTGATGACAGAGGTGACCCTGAAGCCTTCAATGATTCATTTCTGTCTCTCATTTCCTTCAAAGTCTGTCTGCCCCCTGAGGATGACAGATGACAATACTCACGCCGTGCTTGGTGGCATGCAGAGGTGCTTGCTTTCTCCTGGATGTCTTGCTTGCCCTGGAGCCACCCAGCTGCTGCACCAGCCCGTCCAGCCCATCCCGCAGGAGCGCGTTGGAGAGGTCCTTCAGCAGTGCCAGCTGCAACCGGTGGAGACCATTAAGGCAGCAGCCCAGCGCCACCCTCCTGTTCCTGACACACAACAGTGCAAGTGCAGCCACCCCAAAACAACGACCGATGCATTTCCAGTGGGGCTTACAGAGCACCTGGTGAAGCAATGTGCTCCGACAGCCAATGGCTGATTTAAATACAGGTGTCTATGGTTTGGGCTTCTAGGAGCCGATTGATGATGCTTAAGTGGTGGATCTCCCCATCCTAAACACAACCCCTACATTTGACCAGATCAGTCAGTCCCTCCCCTCCCTCGGTCACATCTCCAGAGCTTACAGAAAGAAGCTGAAGATAACGAGCACAACTGTAAGTACCCTCCGGGTAGATCCTAAAAGCTGAGCCTCATTACAATTCCTCAGCTTGATGACAACCTTGATAGTGGAGAGGGAGGCCGCCAGTCTAGCACTGCTGTATTGTACAGTGATTATTCACTCTTATTTGTGTCATGAGCTAAGTCCCAAACTGGACTTTGCCCTAAACAGGACACACAGCATGGCCAGAGCACCCAGAGGGCTGTGTGGGTCTCCTCTTGCTGGCTGTGCAGACCCAGTGCTGAAGTACAAGCCAGCCCAGGTGGTAGCACCAAGCTCTGAATGGGTATTCGCCAAGTCTCAATGTCACATGGGTCTCAAAGCCACCATCCACCCTGTAACACAGCAGCAGAAAAGCTGTCCAAGAAGCATTTAAACATATATGGTAAGCTGTGAAAGGAAATGTAATAACCCTGCTTTCTTGTGAGTGCCAGTGCTGGACCTGGGGGAGCAGACATAGTCTCCAGAAGGCCAAAGGGAATAGATGAAAAAGCTTAATTACAATCAACTTGTCAGAAGGAAAGTCAAAGCATTACCTACCTTGATCCCATTTGCTTCAAAAAGCATCTCCAGATCCTGCAAGAGGAAAAAAGGGTCAGAACTTCTCCTCCTCTCTCCTCCAGCCCAGGAAGCTGGTCCTGTGGGTGGTGGTGCCTAAGCCTGGGGGCACACACTGGGTCCCCTCTGCCATCCCAATCCCAAGCAGAGTGGGAGGTGTTTCCAACATTAATATGCTCTATAATTTTTATTTTATTTACCTTCATTTCCACTCCTTTGCCTGGTGGACCGGGTTCTCCCTTCGAATGAACAAGAACAACTCATTAATTAAGTCATTATCCTGTTGAGCAGCAAGAAGAGGGGCTCTGAGGAGGGGCAAGAGTCACATATCTGGCCCTCACTCTGCTACCAGCCCGCTCAGTGACCCCAGTCAAATCCCCATCGGCGCAGAGAGGGAGGCTGAATCCCACCCTGCTCAACGGGCTCCTTTGCTCCTCCATCGGACACAGCTGCTGGCTGCATTCTGTAGGGCAGGCCTGGACCAGAGCCAGACATGAACATCATCAAAGTGGGGTTTGGACCAGAGCTTTGCACCATCCCCTTCTCCATTTCTTGGCAACGCACAACGTGTAAAGAAGCAAAGGTTTTTGAGGCCCCCTCAATTCCACCAATGCTGTCACTGCTGTGGCAGCTGTGCAGAGGTAGCAGCAAGGAGGAAGATGGCCAAGGTCCCACCATGGTTGGTGGTCGCTTCTGGAGGTGGCTGTGGTCCCGGTGGCCCTCCATACTGCCACAGGCAGTCTGGGTCAAATATCTCCAATGGGTTGGACTCCCAACAGCAAGTCCCATGGACGGGCTGTCCGTCTCTTCTTGCCCAGCGTGGTCTGGCTTTCCAGGTGAGCGACCCTGGGCCATCGTTGCGGATGAAACAACAGATGAGCTGCCAACGGCTTGGGAACTCCAGTGGTAGGGCAAGGAACATCTGCTGAGGTGGGAGCCGACCTGCCTCTCTGACGGGCTTCATTCCACTGAAATCTGGTTTCTCTATTGACAGATTCCGGTGGAATGAAGGGCGCCAGGAAGGCCCCAATGGCGCTGCATCTCCATGCCAAGGTGTGCCAGGGCGAAGGAGCCACGTTGTGGGGGTGCACTAGCTGAACTGGGTACATCTGAGGCACAGTCCATGCATGTCACCTGGATGAGTCCTTGCCTTTGCAAAGACCTGGATCTTGCGGCAGTCAGGAGATCCACCTGTACTCGCTGATGCTGCCTTCTGCGGCATTTTCCTCTCCATTAAGTGAAGGGGTTGGTCCCACCTCTAAAAATCTCTAGATAATGTGTGGTATCAGAAACCTTTTCTCCTTCCATCACTTTCTGATGTGCTCTTCAACTTCCAGGGGGAAAAGAAAGGAAGGAAACATCCCTGAACATTTTAGAAATGTATCCCATCTGGCTCCTGAACATCTTCCTGCCTAAATGCTGTGTATCTATCTGCTTAATCAAGTTGTAGGACTACAGCATCGCTGTGACCACAAGTTTATGAGCCCAGCTCAGAAACTCTGCTTTGAAAACCCAATATTTTGTGGGGTCAGAAGAGATCTGAGATGGGTGCTCTTCCCCCCCTGGCCAGCCCAACACAATGGCACCAACACAAAGGTGTCTCCATGTATTTGGGACATACCTTTGGGCCTGGAGGACCTCTTTCACCTTTCAAGCCATTCTTTCCACGATCCCCCTGTAAGCCAGCAGGAACATGTTAGTTCTTCATCCCTTCTAAAAGTCCCATTGGAGATGCTGGTTTCATCATGCATTGTGGTACTTCTCACACACTGGGCCCAGACTAACAATATCTTTTCCACATGGACCAACCAGCCTTTTCTTGTAACTATCTCAATGATTCACATAAGTTAAATTTGGAGCAACCCTCCTCTTCACTTGAAAGGTGCTGCTTAAATAATCACATATTCAGCTTCAACACACATCTTCTCCAGCAAGGAGATCTTACCTTGTCACCTTTCAGGGTGATGGTGTTCTCCAGAGAAGACATCTGCCAAAAAATGGAAGAAACCTTGCTCACAAAATGAATGATGATGTCTTTGATACAAGATCTTACCTCTATGTGTCTTTTACCCCCATTTGCCCTTATCCAGGGGCACACACCCAGCTGCTTTCTCCCAAATCAGCCAGCAACCTAAACCTCCTATGTTTGGACTCAAACCAACAGGGAGCTGGTGCAGCATCTTTGCTCTCACAGGTGAGAGATTCAGGGTGGCTGTGATGTTGGTGTCAACATCTGCATTTCCAATGAAGTCCCTCTCAAAGGGAACTGGGTTCACACAGACACCACTTCCCCGCTGCTCAGGACATTGCTTGGGTCCCTCTCTGACATGGGCATTTAGTGGGATATTTGAGTAGCTGGTTGGGTAACTACATGAGCGAGAACAAGCCTTTTGGACCCTAAGACCACCTGGCTGGGTGATGGTGTGAGATGGTTATGCACTAGCAGAGGAGGATCTTGCCGTACCCTGGAGCAATAAGGCTCTTCCCAGTTTTGAAGGGAACAGGGGGTGCTTGATATCCCCATGTCCCACTCCCAAACATACCAGAGTCCAAGTAGTGCAGAACACACGAGAGACGAGTGAACAGGAGCCCCAGTAGAAAATAACACCTGAAAATGGGGCTGGAACCACAAAATGAGGTAGTTTCAAACAGCGTGTTGGTAGGGTTGGGAGCGGAGAGCTGCCATATATGGAGAGAGGCATCCATCACCAGAAGTCAATGACTCCTTGCTCCTGGCTTGTCCTGAGTTCTGAAGTCGGCAGAAACCACCGTTTTTTACAGGAATGATACTGCTGAAGGTGGTCGGTAGCATTTTGCCCGCTTTGAATCAGCCCCTTAGATCCTGCCAATGCCTCATCCGTAGGGATGGAAGATAAAGTCTAGCACAGCTCTCCCAAGAGGCTGTGGCTCCCAGTCCTAAGGCAGCGGTTTGGTTTTGCACTGGGGTGGCTTTACCTCCACCGAAGCCAACGGGGTGAAAAAATGCCTCCTTGCACATTCATGTACTGAAACACCTTCCTGATCACCTAAATGACCTTTCAAAATCTCTTCCAGCCTTATTTTTGATGAACCTGAGTTGAGTTGCTCGCTATTCATCTGACCCAACTTGATGTTAGGCCTCTTTTATCCAAAGGAAAACCCCATGCAAAGGCACAGGAGAGTCCTGAGCATGAAGTCATCCCATCTACCTAAGCACCTTTCCTAGAAGGCATCCATCTGTCTGTCTTGACTATAGAAGGGGCCCAGATGCCTTGATTACATGACAGGTAGTGATTAAAGCTATCAGGTGGGTTCATAGCTAGCTTTTAGTCTCTTCTGTGTCACACTGTCCTTGCATCATCGGCAACAAGCCATTTGGGGTGGCATTCATGCAGGTACCTGTAGAGGAGCTAGCTGCACTGCTTTGCACCTTTGATAAGGCTAGCAGGAAAATCCACTCTACAACATGCACTGTTGCAAGCAATAAGTTCTAGCAACATGTCCTCCGTGGTACCCAGGATTTGCGGTAAACATCAATATATCCCTTCCCCAAAAAAAAGTGTAAGACAGAATTAGGCATTACTCACAATGCTTCCAGGAGTCCCAGGCAGCCCAGGCTCACCCTATGAAGATACAACATGACCATACCCCCACCCCCAAAAAAATAGTGAGTAGAGCAATTCAACACTTTAGTCCCTAAAGAGACTCTCTCTCATGCAAGGGTATAAATGGGAATGTGCAAACCTACAGATTCGCCTTTGTCTCCCTTCTCTCCAGCGATTCCCTAGGAGATGGAGAGGGAGGCAGGATGAGAACAAGCCATGGTAGGGGAGGGGGTCTCAGCAGTCTCCCCTATTCTTGCCAGCTCAGCATCTGACAGACTAACAAGCCCCTCTTCAAGCAGCTGAGCTAATGAAATCTGGATTTCAACCTCTCTCCCATGGAGGAGTTCTCTGATATTTAATAAGGGGTGAGATTATTAGCCTCTTCCTCAGTGGGTAGGCTCATTAGGGACTTTCCCCTAGTCAGCTGCTCAGTTTCACAAAGTTTGTAGAAACACCATGTCTTTGAGACCTCTGGCAACGTAGGTGATCTTGGCCAGCATTTTCCAAAGCTATTAGAGGGAGATCAGACAGACAGAGCGTAAGTGCGTCATTTCCCTTCCTCACCAGACTGAGACAGTGTTAAGCATTTCATTTCCAACAGTGTGGGGCTGGGGAAGTTTTTGCACACTCAGAAACCCCCAGTGCACAGTCCTGCTATTTATCTTCTGCTCTAGCTAATCAAATAAGAAGGGAGAAACAGCTCTAATCTTCCCTCTGAAGAGGAGACCCCCTCCCTGGGAAAAAGGGAGGGAGCTTTCTATGCCTCGCAGACTGTAAGGCAGAAAAAAATATGGTTGTTTCTTTGATTGGCATTGCACTATCCCAAGTCCTCCCTCTCTCAACTGCTCCTTTAGGGATTGCCTTACATCCTTTCCAGGTTGTCCTGTGTCGCCTTTTATCCCCTGCTCTCCAGGCCGCCCTGGGAGTCCAGGCGGACCCTGCAAGAAAGGATTCAGAGAAGCAATCAGAAATTATTTCTGAGCACATCCAGCAGCTCAAAAAAGTAAAACAAACAAGAAAAATGCTACCCCTCTATGATTTTTCACTCAGGAAAGAAGTATTTGCACACGGACATTTCTAAATGGGGCCTCTCTTTGGGCTGGAGAAAGAAGTCCTCCCCTCCTGCACAGACCAGGGATGCCTGGGCAGCAGCTCAGTAGCCTCCCCTGATGCCCCACCACTCACCAGGGCAGAAAATTGTAATAATAACAATTATTACCCTGATTCCTCTCTCTCCTGGTTCTCCAGGTACACCAGCTTCTCCCTAAAAGAGAGGAGCAGGAGCTTCTAAAAGCTTTTTTGGCCTTTCTTTTTCAGCCTTTAGCTTTGGAAGATGAAACCAAAGCTAAGAGAAAGAAAAGCCAAGGGCAAGATGAAGAGGATTCTTCGTAGTCTCGTCTAACCTAAGGACAAGTAAACAGGAAATAAAATGAGCAGGGGTCAGCTTCAAAACAAATCAAAGGGTGTCGTTTTCCAGCTGCTGCTTAACTAACCCCTGCAATGCCTTGCCCAGGGGGTTTGAGGGTGTTAAAGGTTTTTGTGGGGTGACTAAATTCATGGAAGCAAAATCTACCAAGAGCTATCAAATCCATGAGACGTCCCCTCTTACACAGGACATCCTGGTTTTGCATTGTTCCCAGGACCTCCAGGGAAGTTGGTCACTCTAGGAGGCGAGATGCTGGGATGGATAGACCTTCACTCTAACTCAGTGCAACCTTTCTCCTACGCTGCTGTACCCAGAGCTCCAGCTGTGAGTGAGCCTGCTGTGTTTGGTAGCTATGTAACTCTGGAACGTGTGGGGTCCCCGTTGATTACCTTGGTCCCAGAGGTGCCTTTCTTCCCTGGTTCTCCCTACAACACAATGCAAAAGTGCTAGGTTACATTTCCACCTGTGATCAAGTTTTTTACCCTAATTTCCTAGGTGACTCTGAAGTCAGGGGTGTTGGGCAGCAGGGCCTCCGGATCAGAAACACGGCTGCTTCTTCTTTTTCAAGCCTTCCCTTGGTGATCCTATTCCACTTGATGTTCAGGGATCAACTCAGCCCTTTGAACTGAAGAAAGGTCTTCACTGACTGTGGTTAGGAGAGGCTTTCCTGAAGCCAGTTATGATGCTTTTCTGAGGGGCCACCTTGTTTGATTGTAAGAGGGAACTATTACGGCCAAAAAAACCCGCAAGCCCTTCAGAGCTGGTGTGGCTGCGCGCCATGCTAGTTCCCTGCACATCAGACAGACGTGACTCAATGATGAAAGAGTATGACGTTGAATAAAAAGTAAGAAATGCTGTGTCCAGGCAGTGTAACACAAACACCGTGGTGCCACGCGCTTGTTCCACGTGGACCAAGGGTAAAGAGTACTGCCCCAAAACATAGCCTAAAGCACGCCCTAACGACAATCTGCAAAGGATCTACTTCCTTGCAATGAAAGAGCAGACAGAGCAAATGAGAAGTTAGATCCCTTGATGAGCAAACCATCATGCCTAATTAAAGGTAGTCTGTCCAGTCTCGTTTGTTGACCACTGTTGTGCTGAGACCTGTCTCTTCCCCAGCTAGGCTTGTATAACATGCATGTTTCTGACTGGTCTCATCTTGTTGCTTGTTCCTACTTGCTACTGCAAGGGCATAACCTGGAGTTGTTAGCTTGGTACAGAGTGGCGTACCAAGGGGTTCAGCATAACCATCTAACTGGACTGTTAGCTTCTACTTACATCTTTACCTCTTAGTCCGGTCTTGCCTGGTTTCCCAGGTAATCCTGGTTCACCTTTCTCTCCCTTCAGTCCTATATCCCCCTAAAGAAAACAAGACTGTTGTTACGTTCCCCTTCTGCATTTCATAGTCCTCACATTTTAGACATTGTGGGGCATGTTCAGACAGCATGCTAGGCCCCATGGCCACGCAATTGCTTCCACACTCCAGCCTGAAGCTTGGGCTCAGAGTGTCTACCCTACGCTAGGAAGGGCTGTGCTTATAGTATTTGCTTAGAGCGCTAACCTGGAAAGCATCCATCTCTAATGTAGTCCATCCAGACTCCACAATCAGCCTTGGCAGACACTGCAGGACAGACTCTTCTGAGGTTCTCCACCTCCAGGAAGCTTTGCAGCTCAAATGAGGTGGCCCATTAGTGGAGACCCAAGGGATGGGTCCAGTCTTGAGAGCACAGTGTGAACACAGGGTCAGTTCTCCCTCCGTGTTTTAACTTCTATTCCCATGTAAAATCAGTTGAGCTCTCATGGATGGGTACTTATGCATCTGCGCTGCTTGATGTTTGCACAAGAGACCTTCCTCATGACTCAGCCACCTCACCATGCCTTCTCCCAACCCAAAATACCTCTTGCTGCCTTCTCCACTTTGCAACTGCATTAACACACCTTGTTAACACATCCTGTCTTGGATGTATCTCATTTGTCTCTTTTGACATCCAATTTCTCCATGCCCATGAAGCTGATCCAGCCTAAATATTCCGTTCACTATGTATCATGCTGTAACTTTTCCCAAATCCATATGCTCCTTCAGCCAAGGCTGGGGAGCAATGCTGTTTGAGAAATGTACACAGAGAGACAGATTCACTGAACAAACATCACATTTGGGGTGTTTTCCAGACCTCTCTTGATCAGTTTTGAACCTTTGCTGGGAGGAATCCTACAAGCCAGGCTTTGCAGATGTTTTTAAAGCCTCATTAAAGATGCAAGAGCATCTTTTCATTGTTTTTCTATGCAGGGCTCTGTGTGTCATATGGAGACTCCAGCAAAGCAGAATTTGTTCAGACCTTTCAGCTTTTGAACACTCCCCACGTTTTGACATTAGCCCCAGGGCAAAGATAACACCCCACTGACTCAAGATGCTTTGGGTGACAGAGACATCAGTCATGAGACAATGCTTTATGCATTGCAATCACCGCATAGACTCACCTTCTGACCTGGTTTGCCAGACAAACCTACATTTCCCTGCAGGAATACAGACCGTTAGTCACATGGCAAGAATGATACAGGTAGGATAATTTCAAGTGAGGGTCCTCTGTTGTATCTAAAGGGTGTAAACCCCAGACTCAGTGCTGCAAAGCTGCTCTTTGGTTGCAGGTATTAGCAGCTGAAACTGCGTAGTAAAATGCATAGAAGGGGAAAAGAGACGGTGTCCTGAGAAGAGAGTGGCTGCTGTAAGCACACACTGTCTAGATGCATCTGTCTTCCCCACTTTTGAAGCCATTAATACTTTGGTGACTAGCTTTGACAGAGGGGTGGGGACCTCAAAGATGTTAGGTTTTGCAAGTTTTTGCTGGTTTAAAATGAAAGGGACTATTAATATCCCTGTAGGAGGGAACACCAAGGCATTAACCCAACCCTTACTAGACATCAGTGAACTCATGTGGGATCCACCAGAAGCTTGCACCTTCTTAGACACAAAAGTCAGGAAGATAAAGGTCAAGTTCACCTTCAGGACACAAAGCCATTGGAAATGGGGCTTTCGTGGCTTTGCTGTTCACAGAATTACCAGTTGAGCATTGACGGTCTGTGCTTTCTTCCAGACTCAGGAGCAATCCTCTCTCTGCATTTTGGAGGAGCTCTCCCTTTGCACCTGACTGTGGAAGACAGTGCTAACTACCCCATCACCCAAGACCACCACCGGATCACCAACTGCAGGGTGACAGCTCAGCTCCTTGTCACCATCCCAGTGTTAATTTCCTCAGGGGTGAAGGCCAGCAAATTCACACGCATGTAAGTGACAGAGATATTTTTGTCTCTGAACCTCCTGATTTGCCTCCTTAGCCCTCCCCCTTCCACATCCAGTGTCTTGCCCCACTCACCCTATCGCCCGGGTCTCCCTTTAGCCCAGGTTGACCAGGAATGCCGAAACCTGGACTTCCCTGCAAAAATCAATGAAGGTGCGTGTCTCAGTGTAACGCTTGGGGAGTTTTTCCTCTCTGCAACTCTACGTATGACAGAGACACAGCGAGGGCTAAACTCTGCGCTGGTACTACCTCCCAGTTTGTCCTTATGGCCGCCACATGGTCCCTCTCCCTTCCTAACAACACTCCTTGCTGCCTCTGAGAGATTTTATTGCGGAAAGCCAGCTTTCACTGGAGTGCTATTTGGGGAACCCAGGATGTGCTTCGGTTTCCCCACCCAATCTTGCAGATCTTGGCTGCAATTTGTCCGTTGCCATGCACAAGCTGTGGTGGCATGACCCTGCTCCGCTCATTATCTCACTCTTCGGAACATGTCCTATGCCATGCTCACTGCTAGCAGTCTTCACCCCACCACCATTTTGCAGCCTGCCTCCCATCCTTGCTATAACTGCCGGGAGTTAGTTGCCAATGCTGTGTTTGGTGCTAAGCAAGATGTAGAGGGAGATACAGTGTCTTGCCAGAGCAGCTTCCAAGCTCAGGACATAAATCTCCATATCTGAAGCTAGCAGGAAAGGACAGAGCAGATCCTAGGCATTTTCATCAACCATGGGCAGCTGGGTGAGCTGAGCATTGGTAACTCTGTGTCTCTCACTGACTTCCTTTCAAGGAGCTTTTGACTTCTCCACATGACAAGTCTGCCCCTGGCTTACAGCACATGGGTGCTCCTTGTTAGCACGAGGAATTCCATCTGCCTCAGAGCTTCCTTTGTGGACACAAGCAAAATAAACCCTTCTACCCATAAAGGACGCAACAAGAAAAGCAAGCACATTACCTTCTCTCCTTTGTCTCCTTGTATTCCTTTGTCTCCTTGTGGTCCCAGGGCCCCTGTTGGTCCAATATCTCCCTGTGAATAAAGACATCCCCGAAACTAATAGTATCATGCAGGAAAACAAGCCCTGTTCATGTGGCTTCCTAGAGCTGCATTTTGCACTTTTAATACACTCTGAAAACCTTGCCAAATCCACCCATCCATCCATCTCTGGGTTTACACTTAAGCTTTCTCTGCGGTACCTGGTCTTCTGCCATACAAAACCCATCACGGTAGTTACACCCTCTCCAGCCACTCAACTTGTATACTGTAAAGCACCATGTGTGCATTTATAGTGGTATAAGCAGGATAAAATTCAGGTCCCAGGTCACTACTTAAAGGCAGCCAGCCTAAAAGAAGAGAGACATTTTTGCTAACCAATGTTAAGCACTCTGGACAGCAAGACCAATGAAGGGAATTGGCTCCAACATTCAAGGCCAGTGAAAAGGACAAACCTCATTGTCTCTAAGGGGCGTGGGAGGTACAAAGCACTGTAGGGTATTTTATGAATGCCAGCAGTCAAAAAGCCAAGAGAAGTTACCCCTGCAGTAAATACTCCTTACAAGGATAAGGGAGATCCTTTATTTCTCTGCAGATTGGCAATAAGCTATCAAGAATACAAAAAAAATTAAGATATTCCAGACCATGTTGCACCACAAGGCCTCTGCAAGAGTGAACTATATTCACCTTCCTATAAAGCAGATGTACAATGTGGACAACATAGTCAGGGAACACCTCTGTCTCAGAGATCTCCCTGGTTTGAGAAATTCAATTTCCTCCAGTCACAGGGAGGACAAACACTGGGTCAGGGACCCAGAGAGGTGGGGAAATCTCCATCTGTGGAGATGCTCAGCACACAAGGTCCTGAGAAACCTGACCCAGCTTTGAAGTTGGCTCTGCTTTGAGCAGGAGGTGGGACTAGAGACCTCCAGAAATCCCTTCCAGCAAAGCTGTGCTTTGATTTTATGTCAATGCCTCCCTTGGCTAGAAAGTAGCTTCTGTGAGTGGGCTGGATCTGTGCTTCAGTGATCTCTACCTTCTAAAACTAGTACATGGAAATCCCAAATTTCTCCACGGTCTGGGGCTAGAAAGAGAACGGCAGGCACAAAATGGTAATAAAAGCAAAACAAATATCAGCAAGGCAAGACTATTGCTACTTTTCCAACATCCCCTCTCCAGTCAATCACAAGGGAGGTATGATTCAGATGGTGAAACATGGTCCAGTCCTCACTTTTTCAGGTGAAGGTCTCATCTAAGTTTCAAGCAGTGCTAATTAATGGACTTACCCTGACACCTTTCTTGCCTGGAGGTCCCAAAACCTGAGGATAAAAAGAAATCACAGAAATGTTCTCTTATTTGGGGAAAAAAAGATCTCCCTTTCAAAGGAGGGTCTATTCATGTTACCTTTTCCAAAGCAAGACAATCTCAGCCTTGTTATAGGATAGGAAACCCATCACCTGCACTGGGTCATAAAATGCCAGAAAGGTCTACAAGCCAAATCCCAAACCCAGTGAAGCTTGTGAAGGAATCCCACCAACTTCAGCAGGTTTTAGCTCCAGGAATGGGACTGAATGATCACTCACATGCAAGGGGTACTTGGCAGATAGCTGCTCTAGCCTTTGCTAACACACACCAAGGACTAGCCTTTGGACAGCCATGAACCTTAATGACTGCACTACCACCCTGCAAAGCAGCCCTGAGCTGGGTTTAGGGACTACAGAGCTGTCTTCCTACGTTGCGTCTCCAACACAACTCTGTCAGCATTGCTAGGAAAGAAACCTAAGGTACCCTGCTCATTCAAGCGTCCTCCAGGACACATCAGTCTGTCCTGGTGGTGGGTCTCAGTCCTTAATGCAACCTCCAACTGCTCCCACAGCCCTCGCAGCAATGCTGTGGGGCATGCAGAAGATGGCCACCACCAAGGTTTCTCCTTAAAGCTGTCCTAGCGTGTGGAGAGACATGAAGAGGAGGCTGTAGGAGCCCTGTTTCCATGTGGGAATGAGGCAAATGAGACCTGTCAGCAGCTCCTCTTCAGCAGGGACCAGCACAACCCCATTGTGAATTGGGAGCTTGAGTGGGGGACAGGCCTGGAGCACAGGGCTTCAGTGGTGGGAAGGCTTTATCCTTATGTTTCCTGCACAGCAGTGAAGCTTCTTTGAGGAGCCAGTGGGCAACTGTGGTGCAGGGCTGGGAATACAAGAAGTAGAGCAAGGGAGCAGAAGACATAGTTGTCTGGAGGGTCAAGGAAAAGGTCAATTAGTTCTTTCTGCAGTTCAGTGGGACACATCTCTCTTGGTCCTTGGTCTATTCGCACCGTTGGTGGTGATGCTGCACAGCTATAGCACAAGAAGGGCTGTAATCCACTCATAGTTACCCCCATAGCTGGAGCACCTGGAAATCCTGGGTTCCCCTGCAAGGCAAGAGAACATAAAATGAACAATCTGGGGCAATGAAAAAATTCTTCTCATTGCTCTCCCCATCCATTCCTTAAATCAGCTCAAAACTCATTTCAGAAGCACAAGAGCAAAACAGAGAGGAGACGTGGAGCTCAAGTGCATCCCTGCTGGCTTCATCTCTGCATAAGCCCCCCCCCCAAACACCCTCAACTGCGTTTGCAAGAGCTGCGCACATGGGACAAGCTGGGAAAAGTCAGGAAACCTTCACCTGAGCTAGTCAAACATGTTGTTCTCTTACTGTTTGACTTACTTGGTCTCCCTTTTGCCCTGGAGGTCCTGGGAGTCCCTGTAAGACATCAAAAGAGAATTTCCACTAGACTGAAAACAGATTCAGCACTTTTGGTCCCTGCTGTAGTGAGAAGCTCCCAGCCAGGGGAGCGAAGGAGGAAGCGCTTCAGCCCAATTTTTCACCAACTACAAGATAGCTCTGCCAGACAGCTATAAGGGCTCTTGGGTGAGAGATGGAAATCCCCATGCCTATCTCTAGCACACCTGGTTGCCATCTACCAGGAGACCAAGCACAGAGTGGCAAGCTCTTATCCCAGGTAAAGCTAGCAAAGATGGGCCTTTGTAAGCAAGAAAAGCTATGAAGACAGCATGGGAGCTACCAGACCAGGTCAGTGTTTTGCCTAACCCAGCCCCAGGACTCTGCTCAGAGCTGGAAGCTGCAAGTACACATACCCGCCTTGTTCCTGCAAGGTGCACTGGCTGGAGGAGGACTGACAGCCTATTTCCATTTTTCACTACCATAGGTATTCTTAGGAAAAAATGCTGCCGCCTCTTTTGATCTTTGAGGTTATAATCAAATGTATGTGCAGAACAAGTGCAGCTGGGGGAGCTGTAAAAACAGCAAACCTGAAATACAGCTCAATAAAAGCAACCTGTGAACACTCAGTATGAACTGGCAAAGAGTATTCAAGGTTTGTTTGTCAGTGTTTGCTAGCTGTAGACTGTCCCCGGGGATTTACCGTTGGTGCAAGGTCTATCCCACGCATGAGAGCTCCTTCAGCAGCAGTGAGCTCCTGAACCTTGTGGTTATGTGGCGTGTAGCTACGTGGCCCAGTAACATCTGACCAGACTGGGAGAAGCCTTTGGGGGCACTTCAAATTCCCTCCCTCTGGATCTCCAACCAGATATCTCAACTGCTCTATCCTGAGCCTGAAAACAGAGCCAGCGCTTCTTCCCCTCTTACTCCACGCTCCAGTGCTGGCCAGTCTCACCTTTTCCCCTTTAACACCACCTTGCCCTTTGTTACCCTGGAAAACAGAAGATGCTTTAGTTAAGACAAGGCTCCGCTGGCAGAGCAGGATGAGCCTGGAGGCTCGCACGCTGCAGAAGAGCATGCTGAGCGTGTTCCCTGCACTGGAGATTATGAAAACAGGGGGAAAAGCAAATAAAAAAATTTTAAAATGAAGATTTTTACATATATGTTATATATATGGTATATAGCATATGTTATATATATAGCCCAAGCTTTTATATATTGTATATTGCATATTAATTACCTGTATAGTATCCATAATATATTAAGATACCTTGTATAATCAAACATATTACTATATATACTTTATATATAATGCCTAATATTAAACTGCATGCATATAATAATATATAGTTACTATATAGTTATATCAAAATCATTTACTATATAATATAACATACAGATATTACTATATGTATATAGGGAGTATCCTGAGCTTGATCAGTCTGTTTCCTCCCAAGGGGCTTGAGAGCTGAAGATGAGACAGTCTCTTGGAAAAATTGAGAGTTTACAGCATAGATAATGTGAAGGTCTGGGGTTGTGGGATGGGTCCAGGCTTAGCTCAGAGGCTGAGTATAACCAAGAGGAGCAAGGTGAGATATTAGTCCAGGGCCCAATTACTGTGGGTTCTATATTTACATATAGTTTCTTTTATCTTAATCTTTAAAACTTGATTCTGATTTGATTAATGTAGAGGCACACCCTTGGCCCAGTCGGTTCTTCTTCCCCAGGTGGTCCTGGTTCACCCTACATGAAAATGAACAGCTGTGATTGCCTCCTGCATCTTCTGCTGTCAACTCAGAAAGAGCTCATGAGCAACATCAACAGTTACCTCACCAGGGAGTACCCTGCCAAATTTTGCTCTTTCTCCCCATTGCTTTGTGCAGGCAGTCCATGAAACACCCAGCCACAGACCTACATTTGTGTGGATCAGGACTGGGCAATTCAAGGAGGTCTTCTTGCAAAGAGCAACACATGTGCAGCAAACTGGCCGTTAGCACTTCTAAAGATTTTACAGATTTAAGATTCTCTTCTATTTTATGAAATAAAAAGGCACCACTGCAAAGGGAAGCAAACCACTTTGTTTCGGGCTGAATGAAACATTTCCTTGGATATTATTTTTTCCTTCATTTTCCACCTCTCTTGGAAGTATGAAAATAATTTATCTTGGGGTCAACATGGACATTTTTTGAGCTTAACGGATGTGAAATAAATCAGTGACTCGGATCCATTTGGCCATCAGCAGTAACTCAAAGAGTATATCTTGAGTTACACGGAGAAGGGGGTGTGCAGAGAGCCATACAACCCAATCCTAATTGATTGCTCCTCCAAGAGCCCTAACAACCTGGGACCATGCTGAGTTGCCCTACGTACCACCTAAACCCACGCCTGGCACTCCCCGTGCCAGGGAAAATTCAGACTCCTGAGTCTTTCTCCGGTGTCAAACTTCAACATGAGCTCAAGCCAGATGTTTCAGGAAGAGGCAAATATCCACGCAAACCCAAACTGAGAGGCATTTCTCCTGGCTCAGGAGAAAGTCTCCTTCCTCCTACAGCAATCTTCCCTGTACATGCCAAGATCAGCTGATTCCTCCTGCACCTGCAGCTTTCCAGGTATTTTGTCACATGGAGAAGCCCTGGAGTTGAACTCCCACATCTCTGTGAATAGCGAGAGCTGGGAGATAGGCAGCAGTCTGCAAGAAAATCTTCCTGCCTGCCATGAGTCCCTTCCTGACCAGTCCTTGCCATGCATCGTCTTCCCTGGGTTCATGGCAGAGTTGCCAGATTTGGACTGGAGCTACATTTGTTCAGTCCCTTTCCTCTGGCAGCACCCGGACACCAAAATTTTTCCTCCCCAAGACCCCAGGCTCTTAAGCAAGGTGAGAGAATTGGTCAAGTCAAGGTTTCCTTTTCCTCCAACAGTTGGATAAAGACGGGCACTTCCAGAAGAAAACTCAAACTTCAGGATGGGCTGTATCACCTCTCACAGGGCTGGTCTTTCTCCACTGGAAATGTGGGAATGAATCTGGGCCTGGATGGTTCAGAAGAAGGTGTCCCAAATGCAGATGTGAGGCAATCTGCTCCTCACATCTTCCTCCCAAAACACATTTAACGTAAACTACTACAGTTCTGGAGAGTCTCACTGGTCACAAATTTGCCATTTACTATTTTATTAAAATATTGCACCTTGCTACCATTCCAGGTCTCTGCAGCACCCTGCAGCAATGACTTCCACAGGCCAGTGACTGCTGATGTTTAAAATTATTCCCTTTCATTGTTTTTGAGTAAGGAGTCAACATTCCCACAGCCAATGATGATGGTTAGAGCTAGATGCTTTCCTTGGCACCTGAGTACCAGGCACAAGGACTCAGGTTCAGCATTTCAGTACCCACCTTTGGTCCTGGTACTCCTGGAGGTCCCATCACTCCCTGAAAAAACAGAATAAACAGACTTTAAAACCCAATGTCTTCCCTTCTCTCACCCTTTTCATTTGTAACCACAGGATGTGCCCTTCAAGGAAAACCTAGAAAAGAGGTATTGGGGGAGACTTTAGAGACACTGAACCCTCCAAGGGGTCTTTAGCTGCAAATCTCACTGCAAAATTGCCAGCCCACTTGCTCTCCTTCTTCCCCCTTTGGGCCAACAGTGCCAGGGATGCCAGTTCCTGCCATCCCCTGCAAGGTAAGCACAGCATTGCACTCAAGAAAGCCGACCCCAAAAATTGCAGAGCATATGTCCTACCCAGATATCCACTTCAGAGCTCTGCTCTTAGCCATCCTGCAAAGCAGGAGGGGCAAAATTTGCTCTGTAACCATTCGGCTAAGACATGTCTAGCCAGCAACCTTCAGGCAAGGTGCAAACAATGACTTGGAGAAGACAATTAAAAACAGGGGTCTATGGGTGTTTTAAGTGACCATTTGAAGCAGGGTGGGGGATTCTGTGAAGCAGCCCCATCCAGGGCTTGGGCTGTGTTTGGGAGCAGGAACTGCAGAGATCTTCCACTGCGTAGAAACATGAGGACTGTGAGAAAAACAAGGGCTTGGATGGAGATGGAGCATCTATCCCACCATGCACAAACTCAAACCTGTACAAGCAGGGAGTGGAGGGGAATGGGGGAAAATCTCAACCTGCCTCCACTTTATTTGCACTGTCTACCCTGCTATTACTTTATCTCAGCTATTCTCAGCTCCCCCTTGGGTTGATGGATCCTGCAGGCATCTGATATGAGTAATGACCTTTTCTCCCCTTGGTCCAGGCAGTCCAGGAACACCATCTAGCCCTACAGGGCCTGGCAAGCCAGGTTTCCCCTAAAAAGAAAGATACATAATCAAATCTTTTTCTTCTAAACTGTGGGTTACCAATCATACTAAAGAAAAGGTTTATTTTTAAGTCTGCAGAAACACAAGCCGAGAAACGTATATCCTGATGTGCCCAGTTCCTTTGCAACTGAGGATCTCTAGAGATGTTTATGTATTCCCAAATTTCCTTTTTCCCCACAAATAAGCTATGGATCACTGGCTTTACTCAGTAAGGGAAAATAAAGATATGTTTGCTTGTTACATGGGAAGACAGAGGCTGGGTACCCATGTTGATTTGGCAGTGGCTGCCTTCTCCAGTGGCTCTTCATGGCTGTGTTGCTGTAAGCGTGACCATAGTAATGCTGCTGGTGTAGAAATGGTGAAGACTGATATATATGGAAATGGATGGTCTATGGAATATAGCTCTACAGTATGGTAAAGGTAACAAAAAAGGCACCCGTATATAATGATGGACAGTAATAGGCACCTTGGGAAGGATGCAAGAACAGGACATACATATAGTCCCTGAGTAATCTTTCAGGTTTGAGTCATTTGTAATGCGGGGACTTCCCAAACCAAACATGGTTTCTTTTATTCCTAGTAGTCCTAGTGGACTTTTTTTCTTCTCTTATCTCCCCTTGAACTCCAATTTCCTACACCCCAAACATGCTTGTGGGATTTCAGCGAAGAACCACCTCCTTTCGTTTTGAATCTGCTGCCAGCTCGGTCCATTTGCTGTCCCACATTTTCGATCCACCTTCTTGCCCTCCTCTGGACCCGCCCCAGTTCTTCTCCATCCTCCTGAGACCAGGGTGTGGGATGTAGGAAGGAGCAGAGTTACACTCAGCTGCTCCATGGGTGGTGGAGACCGTGGAGGCTGAAGTGTGAATCACTGTCACTTTGGAGTAGCCTTCATCAGGCCACATCTGTTATCATCTGCCAACATGACTGACTACACCACAGAGTTTATCGTCATGGTGAGCACAGCAATGGATGCACTTCTCA
Organism: Fregata magnificens; assembly: GCA_013389945.1. NCBI lineage: Eukaryota > Metazoa > Chordata > Aves > Suliformes > Fregatidae > Fregata > Fregata magnificens. Next base: position 277,822 of record WAAD01020605.1, read on the forward strand.
CAGCTTTGCTCTGTGCCACGAGGAAGAGCATGTCCTTGCTTTTGGCAAAATGAAAGGCTGTTATCTCATATCTTTACTGGGTTTCTAACATTTCTCTTTTGGCAATTCCTGAGTGATGGGTTAACAGGATGAAGCTGACAAAGTGAGAAATGCTTAATTGGCCCTGCTTAATCTGCCAGCCCTCATCAGCAGAGTGAAGCATTCCAAAGTGGTAACTGATGAGAACTGGCAGTAGACGTTGTCCCTCTACAACCACCCCTGGTGGCAGAGGGCATCCCAAGGCCAACAGCCCTTTCCCGCTGTGGCTGGCAGCTCTTCCTTATCAACTGGCCATCGGTGGACCACTCACCGGCTCTCCCACACCTCCTTTGTCACCCTTGGGGCCGTTTCTCCCATGAGGACCCTGCATGAAGCACACGACAGTCTTACTGTGTGTCCCAGCAGTCTTTTTGGGTCTTGATGGACATTTGGTAAGTATGGAAAGCAGAGCCTATTGGGCATCTTAGAAATAATAATAATAATAAAAAAAGTTTCTCATCACATGCAAAAGTGAAAGCCACTCTCAGGTACCTACCCTGATACCTGAATCCCCTGGTTCACCCTGAAACACAAAAGACAAGGAGAATTACCATGGGGTAGTAATTTAGAGAGGGGGTTCTCTCTAAACTTAGTCCTAGCAAAGAGCTCCTGCAGGCTGACAAGCCCAGAGACCAAAACTTCCACCCCCAAGGGAAGACAGAGCTTTAGTAGAGGTGTCTGCTATTTTGCATGCTCCAGACATCCCAGCCTGTAAAATCTGATGACAACCCTCCCTTAGGGTAGAGGAGGGGAGTCTAGGTCTCTTGATCTCTGGTAAGACTTTTTGACCCACCCTCAGTGCAAGGAGACATTTGGTGACAACCCTCAGTCTGGTTTTGGCTGTGCACAGCCGAAGTGATCCTGGGTATTTCACTCCAGCCACCAAACAACCTTCCTAGGGACCTGGAGCTGGAAAAGTCTTAGTGGCCACTGAATCTGGTCCCATGTCAGACAAGGCTGACCGTAACCTTTTCAAGCTCCACCACTGATTCCTGCTGTGTTGAACAGCAGGACCCTGATGATGGGAACATTTTGCAGAGTTCCTCCTTTTATGCCTTAATGGGAGAATCTCATGATGGAGAGAAGAAATGTATGTTCCCAGGGCCCTTGAATGAACAGAGTATCCAGGGACCCTGGACTATGTCAGGTCTCCTCTTTCTGTTGGTACAACACCACAGAACCATGCTCCAAATAACCATGCTCACCTTGATGGACATCCCTGGTGGCCCTCGTGGCCCTGGTAAACCTGGTGGTCCTGCTACCCCAGGAACCCCCGGCTGCCCTTTCTGTCCCTGCAACAACAAAAACCAGGAGAGGGAGGGATGTGGGCTCTCTCCCACCTCTCTTCACTTCTCTGCCAGCCCTTGAGAGGCTGAAGGGTCCACCACACCTGGGGTGTGATACTCACGGGGGGGCCAGGCTGCCCATTACGGCCAGGAATCACCTCCACTCCTCCCAGGACATAGCCTGGTTCGCCCTGCACACAAGGGGAGGAAGACACGTGCTTAGCTGCATTGGGAGGTCCAGGTGCAATCAGGCAGTTTCATAATTTAGGGGCAATTTCATGATCAGCGTAAGTAACTTGTTGTAGTTTAACCTGGCAGGCAGCTAAACACCAAACAGCCGCTCACTCACCCCCCCCCCGCAGTGGGATGGGGGAGAGAATCGGAAGGGCAAAAGCAAGAAAACTCGTGGGTTGAGATAAGAGCAGTTTAATAACTAAAGTAAAATAATAGAAATAATAATAATAATAGTATTGATAATAATAATATTGTAATGAAAAGGAAAACAACAAGAAAGAGAGAGAGAAAGAAAAGAAAACAAAACACAACCGAAATAGGTGATACAGCCGCTCACCACCCGCCGACCGAGGCCCAGCCAGTCGCCCAGCAGTGATTCCCCCCGGCCAGCTCCCTACCATTAATACACGGAGCATNGCTACTATAAAAAGAATTAACTCTATCCCAGCCAAACCCAGCACAAACCAAACAGCCCCCCCCCTACACTGCAAACCCAAACCACCTGCTTGCAGCAACTCTTTTGCAGAGGTACCAGAAACCACATGGCCATTAAATGAGCTTTGCTTACTGACATGGCAGAAAATTAATTCTAGGGAAAAAAAGGAGGTTGGCTTTCAGCAGGATCCACTCCCTGATCTGTAGCCATACAGACAGCTCAGGTGGATGCGAGGAAGGAGGAGGAACGTGCATTGGGGGATGGGGGAAGGACAGGACAAGTGCTCCTGGGATCTGCCCACAACTGATCTTGAAGCCTTACCTTTCTGCGTCCTAAATGTATGCAAACAGGCTTGTTCATAGTGGAAACTCAGAAAGGCAGAATGACACAACCAAGCAATACCTCCTTCTGCAAATAACCAACTGAAATGTGCCAAGGGCCTGAGATAAGGACTGAGCACTTTTCTCCATAAAGACGTTAGATTCCTCCTAGCAAAGCTGAAGGACAACTCCCCAGGCTGAAGACTAGCAGTGTAGGGCTAGTTACATATAGCTCAGAAGTTCATATTCACCAAAGGTCACTGTACAAATGCTTAGAAATTAGAGATCAGAGCAATACAATAACTTTTGCCCAGTGAAACCCAGGAATGAAACTCACTCTGTCTCCTTTTGGCCCCACTGGTCCAGGATAGCCAGGAGATCCCTGGAATTAAAAATAAATCCTGCAGCATTAAACAGCAAAGCACCCGAAGACCATAATTGTGGGATGTTCAAGTTACAGACCTGTCTCTAACAAAATTTCATTCACTTTTAAAGTGGTCATGAAAATAGGTTCCTAGAAGTGGATTTTGGTCCCAGCATTGATGAGAAATATATATGTGTCACCCGTGAGTGTGTTATACGTCCCTCCCTAGTGGTGGGTGCTTGTAGGATGGACATCTGATGTAGTGACTGTGTAGTACATTCAAGCACCATGGGATGCTGTGAGGAATGAGGGGTTGCTGATTATTTAATCCACCAGGAGAAGGTAAACGAGTCAGAAGGGGCATTCAGTGGCTGCAGTGGTTTGTGTCGGACCCCAGTGATCCATGCAAACCACGGCTCACAAATGTCACAACCCTTGTTATAGGTGCTACCTCATCACAGACACTGGCAGTTTGATCCAGATGCCCAAACATGGGTGTCCTGGGATATCTGAGCTATCCCCAGGTACCCAAGGCACAGGGCTGGTAGGCATGACACAGGATTTATGGGAGACCTGTGTCCTTTTGGAGCATCAGCTGGAGGATGGGTGGGATAACAGGGCATCTCAAATGACACGAGAGGACTCTTTAAGCAACTGAATCGAGCCCAAAAGATGGAGTTAAGTTCAAGATGGCACCACTGAAATGTTTCTGCACAAGAGCTGGCTGTTCACACCCCATTGCAGTCTATGGATGTCAAGGGCTCAGTTCCATTACATGTGCACCGGTGTCTTGTGCCATTTGTGATGCTCCCTGATACTTGCTGGCCTCCAGCTCTCACTTCAGAAGCGTCCATCAAGTCCCATATTTTATCAGTCCTGCATGGTTGCCTTGGAAATCCTAGGGCATCTCAGATGACCTGGGCAACCCGGTACCAGCCCCTTGTCAATATAGCCCTTGGAGCCAAGGGTGATTTAGCTGGTCAAACACAGTTGTCTACTAATAGAGCCCTGGTAAAAGCAAGGGAGGGACATTTGTGACTGCTAATCTAGTGTGCAAAGCTGTGCCATCACCAATGACATCAACAGCATGGAGCAATTAGTACAGCAAAACAAGGGCACATGAGGTTTGGCTGGTCTAGCTAGATGCATGTTTTCCAAGCAATGCTATGAACTGTTGCGTGAACGATTTGTGTATGGGAAGTCTGTGAGCAAAAGAGTTGCTGGTGATTATGCAGTAGGACTGATATATCACAGAATCATAGAATAGAATCATAGAATGATTTCGGTTGGAAAAGACCTTTAAGATCATCAAGTCCAACTGTAAATCTAGCATTGCCAAGTCCACCACTAAACCATGTCCCTAAGTGCCACATCTATATGTCTTTTAAATACCTCCAGGGATGGTGACTCCACCACCTCCCTGGGCAGCCTGTTCCAGTGCTTGACAACCCTTTCGGTAAAGAAATTTTTCCTGATATCCAATCTAAACCTCCCCTGATGCAACTTGAGGCCATTTCCTCTTGTCCTATCGCTGGTTACTTGGGAGAAGAGACCAACACCCACCTCACTACAACCTCCTTTCAGGTAGTTGTAGAGAGCGATAAGGTCTCCCCTCAGCCTCCTCTTCTCCAAAGTAAACAACCCCAGTTTCCTCAGCCGCTCCTCATAAGACTTGTTTTCTAGACCCTTCACCAGCTTCGTTGCCCTTCTCTGGACACGCTCCAGCACCTCAATGTCTTTCTTGTAGTGAGGGGCCCAAAACTGAACACGGTATTCGAGGTGCGGCTTCACCAGTGCTGAGTACAGGGGGACCATCCCTTCCCTACTCCTGCTGGTCACACTATTCCTGATACAACCCAGGATGCTGTTGGCCTTCTTGGCCACCTGGGCACACTGCTGGCTCATATTGAGCCAGCTGTCGACCAAATAACCCCAGGTCCTTCCCCAAATATATACATATATATATATATATATATATGACAGAAGGCAGAGTTCATAGTCCTTGGCCTTCTTCTGGGCAGCTCTGGTTCCTTGAGGGTTACTTGGCTAGAAATGTGCCCATGTTGCAAATATTGCATTATTTGCCAGATCTCGGAACAGAAGGAAACCTACTCGGAGGTATTCGGTGACAGCAATAGCCCCTCATAAAAGCAAAATGGGTCACTTGGTTCTCCTGTCCTGCTCAGTGCAACTGGCCTTTGAAAGGCTTGAAAAGCAAAGCTTTAGCATCCACCGTATTGATGATCTTTGCTGCATTCAAAATACTTACAATATCACCTTGGATGCCAGGGAGACCCTGCAGAACAGGAGAGTGAGATTTGAGAGCCATGCTCACTTTTCTCTTAAATGGCACTTTGACAAGCTTTGTTAAAAGAAATACTTACCATGATTCCAGGGGGACCAGGAGGACCTATCCGCCCCGGTCTGCCCGGCAGCCCAGGAATGCCATCCTTCCCAGGCAGACCCTAAACGTATGGAAAGTAACTGCATGCAGGTTATGGCCCCAGACCTGCAAACCCAAACAGCTTCATGCAGCACTAGCCTTCTGTACCACTTGGGGGAATCCCCAATTGCCAGCACACACACGCACATCAGTTCCCTTTTACCTGATTTTCAAACCCAGCATGGAGCAGGATATATCAAAACACCAACATAAAAGATCTGAAGATGATTCTTTGCTAGATCTCTTCCTTGGTTCTAATCATTTAGTTGCATATTAATTAACCGAGTGGATGGTTCATGCTGGTGGACTCACCCTCTCTCCTTTCTCTCCCTTTGTAGTAAAGCTGTATGGATCATAGCCTCCATGAGCTGGTAAGCCCCTGAAGCTCTTGAAAGGAAAAGGAAAACAGAACAAATGATAATGAAATTATTATCTGCCAAAGGATGGCAAATAAACCTAAACCAGGGTGACCATGAAACGCAGACTAGCACACCTCTTGGCTTATGCAACAGAAGAAAGAAGCAAGGTTGACCATTCAGGAGACCTGTTCGTATCCTCAGACTATTTAAAGCCCCTTGGAGGTCATGCTTTATTTATCGTGTCTCTGGCTTGTGTCTTGAAATTGGGAGAACAGGATGAAGAACACAGTTGTGTGTGGACAAAATGCAGTCAGGGAGCATATTGATGCTTCATGAAGTCTTGGCCCATGTTACACCTGCAGTTCAGGATCTCCTTTTTGGCTCAGAGAGACTCTAAATATTCTTGGTTACATATCTGCAAGACTTCAGGGTAGTGTCAATGCAATTCATGGGAGAAACCATGGAAAGGAGTTTGGCAGAGATGCAATAAAGACCCTGATTCAACCATCGATGGACAACATTAATCTCACCTAATTTTAGACTGGCATAGCATAAACATCACCATCTGAGCTATTCTGCCAGTGGGGACACCTACCTATGAACTGAAGCATGACCAGATTTTGCTGACCACACTGAGTAGCTGTCCACCAAATACTACGGAGACTCATTTTCTCCAGTGAAGCTAACATGCACTGTTCAGACTTGCTGGCTACAGCCACCTCAGTAAACTCACTAGACCAGCACATGGGCTCTGGGGCTGTCCTACTGTTCTTCATGTCCTCTGGCTTTCTGCTTGGTAGGAGGAGTGGGTAGATTTGCCTCCCAACATTTTTATTTCTGAAGTAAGGAGCAATGGCAGCTTGGCGGTCTGTTCAGTGGCTCACATGGAGTCTAGAGCTATCTGAGATGCCACAGAACATCTGGGACATCTGTGTGGGGCTGGCAGATATGAAGCAGAATCTATGGAAGACCTGCATTTCATTGGTTTGCTGGGAAGGAGCACAGGAGGCTGCTGCATTTCCCATGCTGAAATGGCAGCTTCTAGGATGACCTCCCAAAATATGGACATGATTTCCAAAGCTAAAGGTCTTGACACTGATATAACTCCACTGCACACCACACAGGTATGAGAACTGACCTGATCAGAGCAGTGATCAATATGTTTCTTTGAAATATAATCCCCTGAGCAGACACCAGTGAACTAATTCTCACCTTTAAACACCATGGACCACAAGTGTCCTCTTCTTTTTGGATATGTGGGTCAGCTGATGATGGATCAGGGATGTGTGGCTTGCTCTCTGTGTCACCAAATGGCACTTGCTTGTCGGCTTCATGTCTGGCAACCTACAGCATGAAGTTTGCCTTAGATTAGTAATCCTCCAGGTTTTGGAACCAGACATGAAACACCAACCTTCAACAGGTCTCAAGAGATCACTGCACTTTTATATCACCAACCTTTTCATTGAAAGAGCCTTAAAATATCACTGTTGGAGATACTCTGCAAATGAGCTCACATTTGTACCAATGACCCATCGACCAGAGTTAGAAAAGGACAATGAATTTATAATACATCCAAGTGCTCTGCCCCTGCAGTGGCCTTATGCAACAAAACTTTTGAAGCTGTATTCTGGCTTCCCTGATTCCACTCCCTTGATTTCAAATATTTTGTTCCTTACCTCTAGGGTTGGACAGTAAGTGACATCAGGATTGGACCCAGTGTCCTAAATCTGTTCTGACCTTGCTCTGAAACTTTGCTCGGGGAACATTGCCCTTGTGCATGACCTGCGCAAAGCAAGCTGGCTTATATTCAAAGGGCTGAGAAGCAGCTCACCTCCCCAGATGGTAGCTGGGCCCCTGAAGGCTGAGGATCAGAACAAATGACTTCTATCAGCTCTCGGAGGATCTGGGGGAAGTCGTCAAATGTGCTGACGTAGAAAATGTTCTGGAGGTTCTGCTGCAGCAAGATGCTGTTGAGCTCAACGGGGTCAGCTCCTGAGACACCCACAGCAATGACACGGATCCCTGAAACACATTGCTCACTCAACGGAAGCAAACATGTTTGAGATCAGAGTTTCCAAACCCCTCATCACAATCTTCCTGTTAATAACCTCTGCTGGGGTTAGGTACACCAGTAGCCACGCGAGAAGTCACCTGGAGCAGCATGTATGAGTTATAGCAAACCAAGACACTCAAGCTAGGAACAGAAAGAAGAAAGGATGAAGGAGTGAAGAAAGCCAACTCAAAGTGCACACATCACATAATGTACCACCCTCAACCCCCTGGAAATTCATGGAAAATCAAGGCCTCAGGGAAATGCAACAGGGCAACTCTTACCCAAAGCATGGGCTACTCTTGCTGGTGGCAACACATCATCCTGGGATCGCCCATCAGTCATGAGGACCAGGACATGAGGGAGATCTGGTCTCATCCCTCTGGAGGATTGAAATATCTCCTTTAGCATGTAGGCTAAACCACGACCTGGGCAAACATGGAGAGGGATGGTGTAAATCTGCCTGTTAAGTCTGCGGATGGGGACTGTGGGTCTCCTTCCACAGATGGAGAAAACAGGGCATTCAGTGTGGCCATAGATGGATAGTAGCTCCTAGCATGGGGCGACATCTTTTGGGGGAAGACAGCAGTAAATCAGATTGGCTGAAATGATTCAGGCTGAATCGAGCTGATAGTTTTGGAAAGGTAAAAAATACTTCAAGGGGATTTGAAGCATTTTCCTTGCATTTTAGGAAAAAAAAACCCCACAGAATTCTCATTTCCAAATCTCTTTAGAAAGACCAGGGAAGTTTCACAAAGAACTCTCCCTCAAACTGAAATGGTTAAGAAGGCCCAAAACAGTACGGGAAGACTCCTATGAGGGGTAAAATGCCTCTATTGACACAACCGCCATAAAAAGAAAGATTAGAGGCAAGGTTACCTAGAAATTTGCAATCTGACCAGTTTCACACCTGCTTTCCTAACCAGTCCCATCAAAATTCTTGTATTTTGGTCAGCCCCGTTTTTCTTTGTTCCTGACCAATATCACTGAGCCAGGACAAAGTATATAAGGCTTCAATTAACATACATGGGTGCCTCAAGGCTTCCCTTTATGTTGACTGACGGGAATACATTTAGGTGAGCCTTTTAAGAAGGGTAAAGTTAAAACTAACTACCTTCAATTTAATATTATTGCTCATGTACCTTCAGGGAATCTACTGTCCTGCTGGGAATGAGTAGGTGGAAAGTGCTATCTGTCTCTGAGCTTTTTAACTACATAAGAAAAGTGTCTGAATTTCCAAGATGCTGAGCTAATGAAGAGCTGTGTTATTTATACAACAGAGGTGAACAAAGGACATTTATGTGATGACACACCATGAAAATAGGATGGGGCACATTGTTTTGTTGTTAGGGTAACAAGGCAATGATTGTTGGAATTTGCTGATTAAAATGTGCATACAGTGGGCAATAAGGATGTTCCAGCACCAACTATCCTTACCTAATGTTTATGGGCTTTGTCTCCAAGCCAGGTACAAAAACCTCCCTCAAGTGCTGGCAAGGTTATAAAATAACAAAGAGAAACCCAGTAGTAAAACTAGGACATGGATAAAGGACACCAGGCTAGTTGGAAAGACCATCCCTGGAAACAAAAATAAATTCAATCCTCTGTTCTCCAATTCTGAAGAACTTTGGGCCATAACTTTCTAAACAGGTAAATGGGTTCAAAACACTCAGACAAATGCTGTCCCTGGTCTCCAGCCTCTGTCTTGGTCCAGAAGGTCCACGCCATGTGTGCAGCTCACCCATACACACCTGTTTTTGTATCGCCTCCAGCATAGTGCAGTCCCTTGACGGCTTTCAGGGCACTGTTGCGGTCTCGGTGCTGGTTGAAGTGGAAGGCTGCCCTGGGCTCCTCGCTGTACTGAGCAACAGCAACCTGCCAAAGAAAAGGGGGCTAAAAAACGTGGAGGGCTCAGGCGCACAGCGAATGTACCATCACTCAATGAACTGCCTTGAGTTAGATAATACAACTAGTTTCAGTGCAACAAGAGTGGAAAGAGGTTATGTTTCTTGCAGACTAAAAAGAGGCACAGAAATGGCTGTAAGGTTGGCAGGCACATAGGGCACAATCCATATGCTTAAGCATGGGCAAGGTACTATTTCAGACTTTCTAGGGCATCAGAGATTTCTGCACAGGGTGGTGGATACAGCACAGGACTGATGGGAGACCTGCGCACTTCAGGCAACTCATGGTTGGGTGGGAGCATCTCCTGCTGCAGCAGCTCCCATGGAAGCACTCCTCCCTCCGGAATTAAACCCTTGATCTCCATTGAGCGCAAAAGGAGGCTAGCTACTCAGCTCATACTGTAGCCATCTAAACCGAAATGTCTTTGTTTCCCCAGAAATATTTGTTACCCCAGGATAACTTCATCATGTGCCTACACCTTCAAGACTACCCATAAGTAAAGAGTGCAAGAAGCTCCCCATTTCCTGATCAACTGAAAGTAAGCTATGCAGGTCTCCCTTTCAAAGGCCTAGTTCAGATATTGCATTAATTAAACACAAATGACCCAAAATAAATTATCTACTGAGTCTTCCAATTGGCTTTGCTGAGTTGTTGCTTAATGCTGTAGGCTTCATTTGCCCTTGAGGTGTTTCACAGCATGGCCTGGGGATCTGGTCCTCTGCTTGGAGGACGCAGCTGCTGGCATGTGCTGCATCTCCCACCTGGGCCCCCACCTGGGTCTCCACCCATTAGTAGTCTGGATGTGGGCAGAAACAGGGTCCTAAAGGGGGATCCGCACCTGACGCATCCCTGGACTCCATAACCTAGACAGCATTTCAGTAGGTCTGGGATTTGCTTTATTCCTGATGACTCACTCTTGGAAAAATAACCAAGAAATGGAAATATATCCAAATGAGTAGGCTGAGATTTAGGACACTTTTATTCATGTATTCGTTGGACATACACATGTCTTTAGGCAAAGCACTTAGCCTTTCTGAGCCACAACATTTGAGTGAGCAGATTGCTGTCATCGCAGAGGTGAGCAAAAGGTGAACACTTGGAAGGAAAACACCTTTAGGAAATAGAATAACAAAACCTTGCCTGTGTCCCTTCAGGCCCAATCTTAGGGAAATAGGAAATGATCCGGAAGAGGAAATCCTTCACTTTATTGAAATTGCTCTGGCCAATACTCGAGGACTCGTCCACCAGGAACCCAATGTCTGCTTTGAACTTGCCACAGACTGCAGAGGGAAGAGAGAATCTCCGTAAGCTGGGGGGTCCTGAAGCAGTTCTTTGTGTTCAGAGCAACAAAACAAACCCAAGCATAAATACCTCTTGCAATGCCAAGTGTTGGTGAGTGAGCAGGCAGCACCTTCACCCCACAGGGTAGTGCTGAGAGCTTCGCTGCATTTTATGGGGTTTGTGTCTTCCCTTTCCCTGATACTGTCCACTCTCACCACTCAACAAATAATCACTAGTTTTGGCTCCTGAGATCAGGAAAGACCATGGTCCCTGGTGGTTTTGATCTACTGCTACATCGTCATCAGATCACACATAGATACACACTCACTTGGCCCAGGGAGAGTTTTCAGCAGTGCAGACACTACAGTGGTCAATAGTGGGGTCTCTGGGGTTGCTAGTAGCTTTGTGGTGGTGGCCAGTGGAAGAGGAGTGGTCCCCACACTGTTAGGAGATATGGATGGGGATGTCATCATATCCAATTTTGCAGAAGTCACTGGAACGGTTGGCGCAGGTGAATCTCTGTGAGGTCCCACTGTAAGAGGCAAACAAAAAACGGTGTTTGTTAAACCTCTTTTAGTTATGATGCCTCTACCTAGCAAAGCATCAGAAGGGTAGAGAAGCCAAGAAATTAGCCTCAGTAGCAGTTACCTAGGTAAAACCGCAACATAAGACTCCAGCCTTCATACCTGTTTGCCCAAGGAGTGTTGTCTCTGGTCCCTCCATATCTCCAAAGACTGGTCTTATAGAAAACAAATAGATTTTGTTGGCGCTCAGTCCTGTCACTCGATATGATCTAGAAGCTGCAGATAACAGTTCCCGGGAAAGATCAGAAGCTGTGAAAAAGGAAGAAATGTACATTGACTGGGAGCCAGAGAAACTCAAAATAACTCCCATGTCTGAAGCATCCCATCTTCTAATGACACCACCTTTGGCAAACGGGAGCTTGGGGATGAGACGAGTCCTGGGCTTCGGAGCGGAGGCTCTTGGTAAGACATGTTTGCAAAGTGCAATGGTCAGGGGCTAAACCAGATGAAATAAGGTTGTTTGCATCTAACAATGGAGTTCTTGAGTACATGACCGGGAAAAGAAAATGGGAATTTGTATAAGTGTTTAGAGAGGGCATTTGGTCCAGGTGGTGTCTGAGGCTGAGCTCTGTGATAGACCAATGGTTTGCAGCGGTTAGCATGTATAGAAACAGGATTATTTTTTGGTAATGAATGGGAAGTTTGCTGAAGAGTAGAATCAAACTTACTTGAGAAATTTGGCTGCATACAATAGATAGTTTTGATCTAAAATAGTGATAGGAAAAGTCTGCGAAAATGTCATAATAATGTTTTGACATTTTATAAGTGTCTTATTTTGGAAACACTAAATGATGAGTTTTGACGCTGTTCAAAGTGAAACTTGCACCTTTTGATTCTGAAATAGCATTTTCCCTTTAAAAAACAAACAAAAAAGAGCTTAGTTTCTATGGAAAGAAATTAAATCGGTGTAAGTAATCTCTTTCATTTTCATTAGATGTTCTCAATTACCCCCAAAAACGTTGGAAGGGAGGTTTCGCTCCTTTAAAAAAAAAAATCCCTCTTGCAGTTTGACTCAAACTCTTCTACGCCCCTCCCTTTGGGTAGACAAGTCAAAATAATAATAATTGGTTTAGATGCCATGTTACCTTGTCTGAAGAGATTCGCTGTAGGAAACACAAGCTGACAGCTCTGCTGAAACACAGATCTGTGGCAGCCCACCACCCACCCTGCCTGCCCAGACCCCGCAATGGGCAAGTTTAGCTACTTTTCCTTTTGCAGCTATGTCATTGTGTAGCACTAAACCCATTTGTTTCACATAATGGGTCTTTCACACAATGAGAAATAGCGTATGGTTACCACACTCGTACTCTGGGACAGAAAGAAGACTTTGATGGTGGGCTGAGGTAGGAGGTACCTGGATCATAGCCAGGGAGGGATGTCCAGCACAAGACTGGCAAGCACATGCAGGAAGAAATCTGCAACCTTTGGAGATGGAAGATGGTCTTTGCTGGGGACAATTTTCTATGAAGAATGAAGCTGATGTTTTGCAAGGGACAATAGACTGTGAGGCTCAAGGTGCAAATGCAAGACTAAACAAGCTTCTATTGATTAGGTGGATAAGAAAACCATGACTTTGGTGCTCCAGGAACAGTCAAGAGAAAGTAGAAAGAAGAGAGAGGAGGGCAATGTCCAGCTGAACTTCTCCAAGGTCCTTCCTGTCGCATGGGGGAGGAAGGCTGGCTCTGGATGGAGCCCCATTGACATACACGGGTTTGGTTTTGTGTAACACTGGACAGAGGAGGTCTACAGCTGGGATGACCTCAAGCTGCATAGAAGGGGACCCAATCTTTTATAGGGCAGCCTGGCTAGAGTCAGCCGGCAGGGAGGAGGGCATTAAATGAGCTTAAAAGGGGGGCAAGGGAAATGGGTAATGAACGAGTACTCATTTAGAAAAAAATCAAGTTGCAGAGAAGAAAATTAATCAAGGCACCAAGAGACAAAAAAAAGAGACAAAATTCTTAATTGCTTTTATACACTAATGCTGGCAGCCTGGATAATTAAACAAGAGAAATTGGAATTACTCACTTACGAGCATAAATTTGATCTTGTTGGTACTATTGAAATGTGGTGGCAAGATTCATCTGACTGGAATGTTAAATCAATAGTTTTAAACCTATTTCAGAAGGATCGATCAAGTGAGGGCACAGGGGGACTGTCAGACATGGCATTATCCATTTCTGAGCCCCTGACAACTCCGAAACCAATGATTTTTGAATACTTACAGATCGATATTTTAACAGCATGGCACAGGAGGGGAACAGTTGCATTAGATCACTTAAATCACCCTAGAGAACTGAATGTTCAGTTCCCTGATCACTTATCCATAATATGTAGAGCAAAAAAATGATGCTACCACAGGAGACTTCATCCTGAGTGACATATGCTGCAAGTCTCAAGCTGCCAATACCAAAATGTCCTTGGAATTAAAAAAATTAAAGCTGATGAACTGGTAACTCAAAAAGCACTGCAGGGAGTGCAGGGGAATTGTGTCAGATCCATTTTCTTTATTGACTTGTGAAGATGAACCGATCCCTAGCAAAAAGTTAGGGGCTGAAGCAACAATGACAGGAAATTTGCTATGTTCAAAGAGGTTTAAGCCCACTCCAGGAAAAAATAATATAGCTGGTGCTTTAAAAGGGCAACCCCCATAAGGCCAAATCAATTGGAAAAAGAAATACACACTAGAAATTGTGAGGAATTATTAAGAAAGTTTTGAAAGCTATTTACTATATAGCAAAGCTTTTAAACAGATAAAAATTAAGGTTGTATAGGTGATAAAAACCAACCTTTTTTTTGTTCACTGCAATTATCCCTGATGGACTCTAGAGGAAGAGATGCTGATAATGCCAACCAGCAGGCTTTTTTCTAAGCAATTTTCACCCCTCCTTTTTCTTCCCCTAAGGATTTTGCAATGGCCAAATGGGTCATCTTGTGAGCTTCCTCAGTGGGCCAGCTTCCATTTTTTTCCCTCTTTTTCACCCAAATGAAGAAGCTGAGATGAAGGGACATGATGTATGGAAGCCCCCAGGGTCAACCCTCTGTTCTCCTACTAAACAGGGTCCAGATGGGTTCAAAAGAAGGAACAGCGTTGGTGCCATCAGTGATGGCGTCATTTACCCCAGGTCAAACCGGGCAGACTTGGAGACATAAGTCATGACACTTGAAGGAAACAGCAGCCACTTAAGGCTGCTGGTGGAAGGAAATTTCCCCTTTAATACCAGCCACTTGCATCTTCTGCAGCATCAGCTGGCTCTAAGACAAGGTACCGAATCAGACCACAGGGCAAGCCAGACATGTCCATGCTCCATCCTCAGATCCCCTTGGGTGACAGGGCAGCTCACACAGGAGAACACCAAATTACAAACCATCCTTCATTCCCCCACCAAAAAACCCATTACCTGAGGACAAGCACCATGTTAATAGGTACGTGGATGCCCCAGGAACAGCCATCCAAGTCAGCAAAATGCTGGTGTCTGCAGCCTCCTGCACTGTGAAATCAGTCACTTTGGGTAAATCCACTGTTAGAGAAGAAAGAAACAAAGCTTAGGGTGGATAGAAGCCACCACCGGGAGCTTGCCGGAGCTGAAAGGACGCTGATGCATCCTTTGGGAGGCTCAAATCCTGGCCCCACTGAAATCAAAGGCAAAAATTCCAGATAGAAATGATGAGCCTGAAGCACATCTCTGCTACACTTATCCACAGCAGTGGACAGCTCCAGCTGCTGGTGAATCTCTCAGATGATATCTACCCCAGGGTGCAAAGATGTGTGTGCCAGGAAACACACCTTAGCCTGCAAACAGCTTTGGAGACCCTCTGCTTCCTTAAATACCACATTTCTTGTGAGAGGAAGGAGTCCCTGCAGCACTTCAGGGATTTTCCAGAAAGCTGTATCATATCAGATCCTCAGCTGGTGGGAGCTGGTGGAGTTTTAGCAAATAACTGTTGGCAGATCTTCAGCCTGGACTGCTGTGTGTTTCTCTAAATTGATTGTGAAATTTGAGTTGTTGAGATGGGCAATAAAGCTTTTGCTTGCTCACTTGTGCCAGATGCTAGTGCTCCCTGAAAGCACAGCGCTGGCTCCACACCCCCTATCTCCTCCACCACTTGATCTCCAAATCTGCCTATTCTGCAGCATCAATCAAGTCGCATGGTGCCATAGCATCATGAGTGGTATCTACTGGAAATGGTCAAGGTATTGTAACTAAAGAGGTAATTCCAAGATAATGCGTCACAAAAATAGCATCTCACGGTGATTATTGGCAGGGGAAGAGAGGCAAAGTCCCAATGTTTCTCAGTAATAAGAAGAAAGGACCAGTGCATGTTTTCTGGCATGCTGGCTGGTGGGACCTGAGAAGTGGTGAGGTGTCTAACAGTCAATATTGTTCTTTTTCCATCCTCACCTCCCATCAGAGCCCCTAGGAAGAGACAGCCCCCAGCACTAATGTGGAGGTGCTCTTGTCCTTACCCGGTGGTTCTGTACTCACAAGTTTTGGCTGTGAGGAGTGTGGGGCTTCCCTCCTGTCCCCCAATCATTGCAGACATGCGGATGGTGTAGGTGGTGCTCTCCTTCAGTTTGGGGATCATGAAGGAGAGTGTTTCTGCTGCAACCACCTGGGAGGTTTCCAAGCCACCTAAGAGGAGCCATTCAAAAAACCCCAGTGTTACATAGAAAGGGCAGGGTAACTGCTATTAACAATTATTGTTACAGCAGTTTCCTCCCACGTATCTTATGGGACCTCGCCAGGGAGGAGTGTTATGTACTAATTTTGTATATGGGAAAACTGAGGCACGGGCAGGTGAGAGATCTGGTCACAAAGGCATCACATATGCTGCTGGAAGGGAACAACTTCTCTGACTTCCCAAATCCCAACTATGCCTATATCCAACGGATATGTTTGTTAGCAACTAAAACCTGGCTCAGTTACAGGGCTTCAACTTGCTCCCGTAGACATTAGAGTCGCCATCTACCCCAGTCATCTGTGGGAAAAGGAATGAGCCGAGCTAAGCTCCTATTTTCTGGGGTTCCTTGTGCTCTGTCCTCATACCGCACCTCACTAAGAGAGCAGGATGCTTACCATTGAATGGCACCCAGGATATCTTATAATGAGTTACCCCAGGAAGCCTCCTCCAAGACACCTTCAAACTATTTACGCCAGTGTCAGTAATTCTCAGATCTTGAACGGGCTGGATGGGGTTGGACTCTGCAAGAGACGCTGCAAAAATTAACCAGGATGAGATGTCTGAAGTAACAGCCCAAGTTACGCAGAGGTCATGGCTCTAAGCTATGGCACTGAAGAAAGATTTGGGTATTTATGCAACATCTACTTTCCAGACATTATCCAGGGATGCCAGGCTGCATTTCCTAATTAATCCATGGAGAGGAGCACTGTGTGGTTAAATTGAGGGATCTCATCCACATCTCTTACCGCCTGCGCCAAACCCTGGTGACACAACACAGGGACATGAGGAGGGGGCCAAGAGAAGACAGACCATCCAGATGCATCTTCAAACACCATGGGAAACTGTGGTTCAGATGAACTCACGTGAAAAAGACACTGAAAGGACCCAGGACCCCAAGTTTGAAGAGGCAGAGCCACAAATCAAGGAATGGCAAACCTCAAGAGTGCATGCTGGTGAGTTGACCCTGAGTGGTGCCTGCAGAGAGGGTCCTACCTTCCTGAGATGGCTGTAGATAAATAAGACCGGGGAGCATGTTAATACATCCAGGGTTGCCTACCTATGCCAAGCCCGTTTAACATGCCAGAAGGATGTGCCCACTCCTACCCATGGGAACAGCCGTGAATTACTGCTACCAGCTACGAGGGCTACCCATGTCACTCCACCATCAACATGCAATGCACAGGACCATGAATCCAGCCTTTGCTTCCCAACATAAAGAGGGTTGTTCCACCAGGACATACCTGTGTGGTGAGTCAGAGTCACCTCTGGTCCCTCGGTCTTGCTGAAGACAGCTCGAACACTGACTTTATACAGGGTGTCGGGCAGCAAGTGGTCAATCTGGTAAGCCAACACCCTACTGCCCAGGTACTGAGTCTTGGCAACCTGTTTTTCTGTAAGAAAAAAGGAATACTTCAGAGCCTATAGCTCACCAGTGAGGCTGGTGGCATCCCCTCCAAAGGAAATAGTCATTCCCTGCTGTACTACTGTTTCAGAGCTTTGGGGATTATCTTCATAAATAGAAGTGCACGAACACAAACAGGGAAGGAGCCATCACCAATGGACGCAGGCTGAGGACCATGTTTGTCAATAGTGAGATTTCTTTCCTACCCCAGGCAGTAGATCAGAAGTTTGGAAAGGTGGCTCCCATGGCCATGGCATGGATTTGTGCCTGGAACAAGTCTGTGCACCCTTTCTCTCCTCACCTTTGCCTGCTCCCACAGGGCTCCAGGTGACTTTGAATTTGGTGGCAGCTGCTGTGGCACTCCATGCCAGAGACAGGCTTGTGCTGGTGTAGGACATCACATTGAAATTGGAGACGTAGCCAAGAGGAGCTGCAAGGTGAAGACAGCATTAGACTACTGTCCAACAGGGCTCATCGTTGTCAGTATAATGAGGCCAAAATTATGTAAAAGAGTTAAAAGCGGTATCTCTGATTATCCTCAGTGTCTGATCATCCTTACCTTGTGAGACACCGGTTTGCACTGCTTGAGGTCTGGGCCACATGTGTACGCTCTACCTCCCTTAGCACTGAGGAGCATATTCTGCGCTAGATCCAGGTGGGAGCACCTCTGCAAACCCAGGACAGGCAGTACAGGGATCCAGGGAGCTGTGAAAATATCCCAGTGCTCCCAGGGTGCCTGCAGGGTGAAACAGCCACCCAGAGCTCCCATGGGTGCTGAACATCAGTGTTTGCCTGTGCCCACTCTTCACAAGGGTCAGCCCATTATCTCCATACTGTATTCCAGGGTTGCTATTCACCTTCTGCCACTTTGAAACCTCTCCAAGGATACATCTGGTACTGTACAGATCTCACCTCTGCTTTCTGATCACCACACTCAGCATTGCTGCCTTCTCCCCACAAGACGTGGCCACCTCAAAGCTTGCCGTGGGAGGACAAGCTCCCATGGGGGGCCATCAACTAGACCACCATTCTTCCCCATTTTACATGAAGAATTTGCATCTGCTGCCTCTTGTCCAGGCAACCTGGACAGTCCTTTGTAGTCCCCCTTTCTTTGAGGCAGGGGCCAGCCACCAGGCAGAAAGGACCACATTAGGATGTTCCTCTCCCTTCATCTCCCTATGGCACCCTACAGCAGAATTTACCCAGGTCTCGTCTCTTTTCCAGCTGGACTCCTTGACAATGTTGAAGACTTTGGCCATTGGTCTGGATTTCGGGATGCCTGGAAGCTCAGTGTGTGCAGATTGGGCAGTTCATATCTGAAGCTCTGCCCAGCCCCATGGCACATGAACAGATCCACTGCAGAGCACATCGGCTCCAGTTTGCATCTGAAAACTCCCAGAGCCTTTGGGATTCAAGGTCTCAGCTACCAGGCACAGCAGGTCAGCAGGGCAAAGGACCACCACCACAGTGCCCCAACATGAGGTGATGGGAGTGGGGTGCTGGAGGCATTGTGTAAGGGCCTTGTAGGGATACACAAGGTTGAACCAGCCACACAAGGGTTGTGTGCTGTGGTAGCTACTTGAACGTCCTGCCTGTACTCACATGTCCTGGCTGAGGTTGTGATCCCTGGTCCCTCCACCGAGCCAAAGAGCACATAGAGGGAAATCACGTACTCGGTGTCATGGACCAGGTTGCGGAGCTGGTAGGCTGTGATTGACTTGTTGAGGGCCAGCTGGCGAGGGCGGTCTTTGCCAAAGAACTCTTTGGGAAAGAGAAAATAAAATAGAAGAGGATAAAGACTGAAGAGTCTGGAGAGCAGCTCTGTTGCATACTGGGAAAGACACCATGTTTTCTCCGGTAGTTCACCTCCGACCCAGCTGAACCTCTGTTGTAGGACACCTGTATATGTGCTGGGGCAAGAGAGAGATTTCCTATGGTTACTTATTTGGGAATTCAAATGACTAAAGGATCCAAACCAGCTGAGAGGAACTAAAGGAACCAAACCACCTCTCACATCCAGGGCCCACAGTAATGTGGTGCAGTCCGGGGTGGCTCCAACATGTGCTCTGCCCCTCCCCAGCATCTCCAGGGAGTTGCAAAGCCCCTGTGCTGGATGACCGGGAAAGGTGGTGCAGGACTCTTGCACCCACTGGGACATGCGTTGGGCTGGGGTCAGGCTGAACGTAGTTGCTGCAGGGACCCTGCCTGCTAGCATTGCAGATCGGGTCCAGGAATAATTTCTGGTTTCAGTTCATGCCCTGAAGTTGTGGGAGAGGCTGCTCAGACCAGTTAATGAGCTGGACCTGCCCTTATGCCCACCACCTCTGAGGCGCCCAGTGCCTTACCTCCCATGCTACAGAAGGAGGTGGAGGTGATGCAGGCTGGAGGAGAGCAGGATCTTACCTGGTGTAGGACCCCAAGTGACTCGGTACCCAGTAGCCCCAGCAACCGAGTCCCAGGAGACCAGAGCGCTGTTGATGGATATCTCACTCACTTTGAGCATCTGGACAGTGCTTGATGCCACTGCAAGAGAGCAAAGTTGTCCAATTGCATCAAGGTCCCAACAGCTTCTAAGTGGCCACTGAAAGCTGTGATGAACCAGACTGCTTTCTGCACTGAATGACAGACAGGGCGGTGACTACAAATGACACCAGCTCTATGCTGCCAGCACAGCCTGACCCCCATCTCTGTCTGCTTGGGCTGGCTCCCACCGCTGCTGCAGGGCACTCACCCGTCGTTGCTCTTCCGCTCACCACTGGCCCCTCAACATCCCCAAAGATGGGGTTGACGGTGACGGTGTACTCTGTGCCAGGCTGCAGCCCCTGGATCATGTAGTAGGTGTAGGTGTTGCTGAGGTTCACATCTTGGATACTGCCCTCTGCAAAGGGAAATGATGTCTGGGCTCCCTTGGGTTGGACCAAGGAGAACTATGCTCCTTGGGTCTCCTTGTCTGGGAGGGTGGCGGGCAATCACGCAAACAACCACTTGAGAACTACACAGTTGCGTGAGACTGAATGGCATTTCATCCTCCTTGCACATGTGCTGCCAAGGTCCTCAAGCCAAAGATAGTAGGGATAGGGCTTAGCGCAACAAGCACAAATCTTGGTTGAGGAGCTAGTGTATATGCAGGTAGAAATAACCCACAGCTGCTCGGGCAGACCTCAGCGATCACCAACAGATCAAGGCAGCTCAGGGCTTTGCAGGCCAAAGAAAATAAATCAGGTAGCAACACACAAATGGCCACGTACGGGTCTGCAAGTAGTCCCGTAAGAGGGTCCACACTCTGCCCAGCCCTGAGTGACTTGGTGCTGGAGTCATCTTGCCTTCCCTGCAGGACACTGGAGCCAACTGATGCCACAAAAGACATTTTCTCCTTTCTGTATCCTTGTTGTGGACTAGACTAGACTGCTCAGCTAAACCTCTCGGCATTGCTCTAGAGGGAGGCACAGCAGGAAAAGAGTTAAAACCTAATCCCTGGGGATGGCACCCCGTTTTCAGAGGGGCAGAGAGGTGCAAGAAGCAGCAGGTTGGGTTTGGAGGAGGGGAGGCTGCCATTTGCAGTTTGGTCACTGGAGGGTGCCATGTCCCCATCTTCTGCTCCACCAGCACCCTGAGCCCCATCCCCCTTCTCCCACCCCACGCCATGGACCTTCTCTCCACATCAGCCACTTGTTTATATTTATCTATTCTCTGTCTTAGAAGTCAGAGAAGAAAAATCAAACCCCTCCAGTGCCTGGGACGGCTGCACGGGGATGGGCAGAAGGTGCCTCGATCCCAATGCCACTGCACCCATAACGCAGGGCCCTGGGATGGGATGGAGGGTGGGAGCAGGACCCCGCAGGGCCCAGTGGTGAGGGTGGGCTGCCCCTTGGGATTTTTGCCACCCTTGGATTTGGGGTGAACCAGTATCAGGTGAAAGAGCTGCTTGGAAAGAGCAAACCTGGAGTGGAGGTGATGTGCACTCGCTGCTTCATCTGAGGATGTCCCTCACTGTCCCCTCAAGAAGGGGTGTCCCCACTCCAAAAATGTGGCAGGCTGGGGACATGCATGCTCCATTTCTAGTTGGAGTATTGAGCAAGGACTGGGTAAACAGCTGAGTTTTGGGATGTGCCTTGATTTTTTTTCCGGAGAACCATTCATTACAAAGCAATAAAAACAGTTTATATCTTCCCTGTAAAGAATTTTTGCATCTGATGACCTTCAAAGCTGTTCTCCAACTAACCCCCCTCCCCTGATGGGAGATGTCTCCTTATTTCATAACCAGAGGAACTGAGCCAGAGGAGAGTGTGCTATTTATTCAAAGCCTGTGATGGAGCCCAGGTGTCCTGACATCCCATCTCGTCTTTGAACCACAGAAACATCCATCTCCCAAGGCCAAAATATGCCATCAAAACTGAATTTCTAACTTCTGCTCCCCCACACCAGCAACGAAAATATGTTTGGGTTTAGGGCAGGGGAGAGGCTCCAGCTGCAAATGCAGATCTGTCTTCAAACACCAAAGTTGGTCTGAGAATGAGGATGCATTATGGGATGCTGGGGGATGAAGCCAGGTCTTAGTGCTGCAGAGAGAAAAGCAACAAGCACAGGCACTTCCACTCTGCAATGTGGTACCTGTCGCCCCAAAAAGGGGGTAACCCTAGATGCTCAGGGGCTGTGGGATGTACAGCTCTGCATGGAGTACTTTACCAGCTTCTCTCCAGCTATTAATCCTTTCCAGAGCTACTCAAGTCCAGTAAATCTGGCACTAATCCCGTGTTAACAAGGCTAGATACCTGTTAGCCTGCTTTATGCAGAGCCAGAGCAGGTATTTTTGCATCCATGGTGGAGTTTACCATCAACACCTATGGTATGGCTCTCTGTTGCAAGCTGCTGATTTATGCCTGTGTGCAGAGAACTCCACCTTTCACAGACCCAAAAAACCTGCTTTCCTCCAACTTCTTGTTGCATGTCTGGACACAGCAGGTGTCAGTGCACCCAATGCCTTGGGGACCTCACAGCTCCTGTCTCTATGTCCCTGCTCACTGATGCATGCATCCCATTCCTCAGTCTCTACCTGCTGATGTCCAGGTGAGTCTGTACCCCGTTGCTCCCCGGACAGGGCTCCACCTTGCCTGGAGCGTGTCGGTGGTCTCATTCTGCAGCAAGATACTTTTCACAGGCAGGAGCTTCACTGGAAAGAGGACAGGGAACAAACCTTTCAGAGCACCTACTTGCTAGTGGAGGACTTTGCTGGCTGCCCTCCCTGCATCGGTCTTTCTCCAGCCTGCCTGCCAGCAGGAGAGGCATTTACAAGGGCTCTTGCCCTCCCTGACAGGCTGAAGGCATCTCTTAAAAGCAGTGGTGAAAACAACCATATCTGTGACCATTGCTTTCCAGGACCAATGCCTCTAATGCACTACCTCACTTGCTTTATGCAGTGCGGGTGCAAAACAGGAGGGCAAGCGAGGCTCTGGCAGGTCTCCCACCCTTCTTCCCAAGCAGCGTGATGGTGTTCGAAGATGTCCATGTCTGTGTCCATGCATGTGATGGGGGAAGAGCAGGGCTCAAGGTTGGAGTTAGGAAGGACCTGTTGAACGCTGCCCTTTTGATGCACATGTAGCTGCAGCACCCACCAACTCTGAGGTGCTTATCAACAGCAAAGGGTGTGAACACAGCGCCCAGGGCAAGAAGGGACCAGGCACAGACTCAAACCTCTTACATGTTCTCCCCACAGCAGCCACAGGCTGGCTTGGCCCCTGGGGGTACACTGCATAGATGCTGATGCTGTATTCTCTATCCTCCTGCAAGTTATCCAGCATGTGGGAAGAGACATCGCCCCTCAGAACCTGCTCGTACATCATTCCTGGTCTGTTGGCTGCAAAATCAAGAAGAGTGATGGTGAAGCCTTCCCAGTGCCTGAGGTCTACATCCCATGGCGATGTCTTCACAACGCGGTGAAGAGCATGCACAGGAGCTGGTTCAAGTGCATGGTTGAAGTCTCCCAACCCACGTGATGTTGCTGAGGGTTACATCTGTAGCTAAGGCTTGACATATCCATGCTGTCCCCAGCCCTCCAAATCACACAGAGGTGAGTGTGAGCCATACTGAAGGCTTGAACTCACCCCACATCCACACCAAAGCAGGCACTTGAGTATGAAAAACATCCAGGGCAGGTCTAGATGTGACAGTGCAGATGGGTACAAGGCATCCACAGCACCATCCCCATCTTGTCCTTCGAAAGCAAGTCCTTCAAAGGACTATCCTCCATCCTGGAGGAACCACACTGTCTGGAAGAGGCTAACCTGGTCTCCTTCCAGAGTAATGCCAGGAGCTCTGTGGTGCATTGTTCCTTGGACAAAATGGCACCTTTCCTTGGGTCACTGCTCCTTTTAAAGCAAACTCCAAGAAGAATTAATAAAATCTGAACTTACCTCTGGGGATGTAGATCTTGTAGCCCTCCAGCTTGCCCAGCGGAGGTGTCCAAGCCACCTTCAAGCTAAAAAGTCCTTCTTCTATCACACGGAAATTAGTGACTGGAGGCACAGGTGCTTTGGGGTACAAAAATATTGCAGAAATTGATGTGACAGTGCTGTAATAAAGTGCCATGGCAAAGACCCTTGGAAAATCTTTTGCTTTCAAGGACAAAGAGACACAAAGGTGAGCAGCACAAATTCTCCCTATTCTCTCAGCTGAATCCTCAAAAGCAACCATCCCCCCTCTACCAAACCCTTGCCTGCTTGAAAAGTGAGCTGAAAACCCCCAAGGCAGAGTGCCTGTGGGCTTCCTCTTTGAATGGTGTTGGGAACTGTGAAATATCTACGCACAAGGCATTTCCTCCTGAGCATAGAAAACTCCGCAGTGGTTTCATGCAGACTGAGCAAGGACACATGAATCAAACGCTACTTGTGCCTATGGATGCAACTCTTACAAAGAGAAGCCCATTTTCATCCAGCCAGCCATGGCAGACAGATTTATAGCTTCTGCCTCTGGCTTCATGTTTGGGGATAATAAGAGAAGAGATCAAATGACTTTATTTCCACCCATAAAGACATTTCATCTTATTCCTGGCAAGTACATATGAGTCAACCTCATTGAGGCACTTTATTTATTCATCCTGTAGGAGATCTTCCCTCAAGAAGACAAACAATTCAAGACATTGCAGGAGGTGGGGAAAGAAACAAAAGACAAGGAAGAAAGGAATAATTCTTTTCAAAACCCCTTGGGCAAAGCAGACTTGGCGCTTCATCCAAAACAGGGAGAGGAGCAGAATTAGTGCACCCCTTAAACTCTTAAAACCCCTTAAACCCTTAAAGTAGTGCAGAGACTTCTGCAACAAAACCTGCTCCATCCATCACATCTGACCCAGTGTCTTGCACTCCAGGGTTTGGCCAAGAGCGAATTTGCTCCTTTGTTTCCAACAACTTTGTCATTACAGCCAGCCATGTGACAGCAAAGGAATTTGGCACGGCAGACTGCAATCCAGAGGAAGCCTAGATCATTTCATGGGACCAGAGATCACTACTTGGGGCATTTCCTAAGGGCCATGATCATACTACCTAGCTGTTCATTTTGCGTGAAATGAAGCCCTAAGCACATGCACAGTGCCAACCCAAACCTCTTGGACCATCCACTTCTGAAACAAAGTGTTTAGAATACAGTTCTCTCCATAAAACTCGTGTCTGTTTCTCAACGTGTGGTCTCCAAAAGCTTTCTCATCCCAGGCACATGGATGTTACATTAACTGAATCCCAGCCTGGATTCGTTAAATCCTGCTAGTTATTAAATGAGGTGATGTGAGCTATCCCGCAGGCTGCACCCTCTGCTTTGAAGTGAGTTAACCACATGGGTTACTCTGCATCCACTCACAACGCTGCACCCCACACCATGGACATTTGCACAGATGTTCCTCCTACCCATTCCTACCCATCCATCCCTCACTCCTCGCACATATGGTTTTGGGGTGTGTTTTTTCCTGTGCCCACACAGACAAGGAACACACAGGGATGACTGCAGAAGAGACACTCACTTGTCTTCCCCTTCACAGCTGCTGACTCCCCAGGGGCATCTGCATAGACGGCCCTCACCGTGAAGACATACTTGGTGTTGGGTTTCAGATCAGTCACCAGCACAGTACTTTTGTCACCATCCACCACAATCTGTCACACAGGGGGACAAAGGACATCATTATACCTCCATGACAGTAGAAGACCCCCATGTTTGCAACAGGTTAGGAGGACAAGAGTTCACATCTGATGCAAGGTGACTTCCATCAGCAGAAGGCTCTTAAAACGTACTAACTCAGAACACTACGATCCTCAAATGATATCTGGGTTTACACTGGACATAGCACTGACACGGGACAGTGCCAAGGGTGGGTTTCATGAGTTAGCCCAGAAAAAACTCCATGAAAACAAGAGCATGCATGAGGGTGAGGGTGGTCCCCAATCCCATTTAAAAAATTGGAGGAAAAGCAACCATCTTTAGCAAAGAAAGTTTCTTTTAAGCTTATAGTGGGAGATTTCAACGTAACCTGAGGGTAACAGGGGTGGAGACAACTTCTGTGTTTTCACTATGTTCTTATGAAATTCTGATGCAGCCAAGGATGATCATTCTTGTTAAATACAATCTTAATAATTAATACAATTAATAATCTTAACCTTAATAATTTATGATTTCATAGCTTTGTTCTATTATTAGAAATCAAAGCTTTTAGGCATACATCTTCTATCTTTCAGTCTTGTTCTCAAACTTTGTGCAGTGACCAAGCTGAACCAGAGTGAGCTGGCATACACGGCAGCATCCCTCACACAAGGACATGGCAAATCCAAACCCAAAACACACAGAGATCTTACCAAGATGAACAATCTTGGCAGCAAGAGGAACAAGGGATGTTGCTAGGGAAGGTGGATGGGCTTATTTGAGACGTGGTATCACAGAGGTAAGGAGAGAAAGAGTGCTTCCCATTGACCTGTTCTTATCAATCCCAATGGAGTTTGTGCCAGTTTGTGCCACATCCTTCTTCCACCCTACCTTCTCCCCCACCCCCATCACTCCCAGAAACTCCATCTCACCACAACAGCAATGCCAAAATTAGCATGAGCAATCAACACACCTGCAAATCTGATGGTCTATCTATAGACCTTCATTTCAAGCAAGAACCTTCAGGAGTTGGCGCCAATGCACTGGGCTGTGACCAGGATGGCTGAGGGACATGGTGCTATCTCCTAACCAGGCTGTGCCACCAGCAGCCTCAGCAGAGGACTAACACCTAACACCGGGACCTACAACTGGTGCTCTGCAAAATGGGAATGCAACTCTACCTGCCGCTGGTCCTCCGAAACCGGCTGCCCCGAAGGCAGCAAGGGATGCAGATGGACACGGTACCCCGTCACCCTCCCTGTAGCTGGCATCCACGTGAGTCGCAGCGAGCTGTGGCTGTGCTCACTGATGTACAAATCCCGGGGGCCGATGATCTCAGCTGCAACAAGAGAAAGGAAAGGCCTTTGGTTTGGACTGTGACGGCACCAGTACTGGACATGTGCAGGCTGTTCATTGGTGGAGTCAACACATTCAATGCAGAGAAAGCCTTGGGGTATAGATGGCACTCGCTTAGACTGAGAGCACAGGAGCAGCTGGGATCTGTTTCCAGGCCAGAGCCAGACAAGCAGGTTTTCTTTTGGCAAATTGCTTGACAGCACGAGAAGGGAAACCAAAACTGGTTCTGGCTACATTTCCCCTGTGAACGCCTGCTTAATGCACAGGGCATCAGCTCCTTCCTGCCCTTCTCCTTACTGCCACCAGACAATATTAATCCAGAAAGCTTGAACTCTCCATGAAACATCACAGGAAGCCCGGAAGTGCTACGGAACCACAGAGGAAGCAAAAAAAGACCCTCTAATGACTTGGATGAAGTTCCCCCAAGCTCTGCCCCAAGCTTTTAACTCGTCTTCTCATTAGTTTGTGGGACAAGAGGGGGGCAGGAATTCATTGCCACCGCCTCTTGATTTGCTGCAACATCAATATCTGTTTGGGGAGAGATCTAGAGGTCTTTGGAAATCTCTTTGGCTGCTCTTAGCATCTTCTGCAAGGAATGAAGTTCTTCCTGAGACCCTGAGCTGTGCTGCCAGAGCTCACCATGAGAGGTCCATCATGAAAGCCCCCAAGGGGCAGAAATGCTGCCACAGCCCACTGCTGCTCCTTTTGTTTGAACCGGCAGCAAGACTTTCAGGATCCGGTATCACCAGACAAACCATGGAGATGCAGACACAAGCAAAATACACAGGACCACTGTCCCCATGCAATAGATGCTCCATGAGCTGGCTGCTCCTCTAGGGTCATCCAACTCCTAAAGCTCCCCTGTGATGAACAGAGGGGATGTGGGAGGTCCATCTCCGTGGTGTGGCTGGCACATCCAGGGACTGGGAAGGAGCTGGTTCGAGCAGGTGGAAAGCAGGATAAAGGGAGAGCCCTGACGCACCTTGCACAGTCTGTTTGATGGGTCGTGGTGGTTCTGAGGCAGTGAAACAGAGCCTTCGAGAGAGTTTGGGGGCCACATTGTGCAGCAGGTGGAAATCTTCAATGTAAAGCACATGCTCTGTAGTGGGCTCTGAAGCTATTTTGTTCAGTTCAGTCTTGTCAGCATCCTTAATTCCTAGAAGACAAAAAGAAGAGGAAAGGAGGACTTCAAGCACCATCCCTGGGGTGGGCCAGGCATTGGCAAGGGCTGTCAAAAGCAAGCGGGAGCAATGTGCTGGCCTTTGAGTTTTACGCCAGCTTTGCAGTCATGCTGCCCACGGTGAAGGATGAAACAAGGAATGGAGACTCAAGCTGGATGGACAGTGGTGAAGTGGATGAAGCCATCAAAGAAAAGAGTCAAGGTTTTCTCCAGAGGCATGTTAGACATTGACTCAGGGGATTTGGCTGCTAATGGGCCAAGAGGTGGAAAGCTCTCTTGGGGTGGAGAGTGAAAAGGAGCAGGGCAGGATCTGGCCTCATTCTTCCCATTGGATACAGAGACATTTCTGCCCTTCTGCTGGATGAGCAGACAATGGGACTTTGGGAGGCTGTGTGAAAATTGCAGGATTTTCCTGTGGTTGAATTAAAAAAAGAGGGGGGGGGGGAAACCCCTAACAAACCAACCCTCCCTAATTTTCACGTCACATTTGTCCAAATCGACTTAGTTGCTCTCTATAATGAAACACCACCACCATCCCCTTCTTCTCCCCTGAAATGTTTGGTGAAGGGAAGGATTTGACTTGTAATAAATGGCTATATTTAGCTGTTGGGGGCAGGGAGCTGCTGAAACTTTTCCTTGCCCATGAAATTATTCTGATGGACATTTTTAACGTAGCTGAAGTTGGTCTCTGAACCCCATGAAGAGAAAGCTTCAAAAGTAAAAACATTTCATTTTTGAAAATGTCACATCAAAACATTTTGACTTTTATGAAACTATTTATTGAAGTCCTCCTGAATTTGCAAGTAGTTTTGACAGATGCAAACCTGCAGATTTCCACTGACTAAATCAGCTATCGACAACAACAAAAAGTACCCAAGCACAACACAGATGTGATTTTCCTGTACTTGCAGTAGTTGCTAGTGGCTGAGCCTGGGGATGGGTGCAGCTTTTAGAGGAGGGGGATGTTGTGCATTAGGAATCTTCCCCAGTGTGTATATGTGTGTTGGTGCACACGCAGTATTTGGTGGCAATGCTCCATGTAACTTAGCATGTCCATACGTACCTACAGCAAACACTGTCACCCCCCCATCCTGCAGGACCCGGGCTTCATCTTCAACTGAGTCGCTGGATTTCCCATCCGTGATCAAAACAACTACCTACAAGAATTGGCGTAAGAGCCAGAGGATGAAAGAGCACAACATGAGGAGGTCATGGACAGTTGCAGGATTTTCACACTGACAAGCCAGACCTTGGACGAAGTCCCTCTCTCTAAAGGGATGGGCACTTGAAAATAAATCCTTCGATAGCTCACACCTCAGGGGTAACTCACATAAAATCAGCTTTCATGAGCATGAGCTGGGAAGGAGCAGAGCATTAAATGATGCTGCTCATGACAGCATCTTCTCTGCATGTCTCCTCCTGCTTGGCTGTATCTCACCCCTGCTTGGGGCAGTAACTCTGGCTCCAGTAGGAGATTAACGCCAGCACAGAGAGAGGATTCACCTCTACAAGTCCGTAAGAGCAGCTCTTAAAGGAGGACTCAGCCGCACCCTGGACTACACACTTGGCCAATGGCACTCGGGTGGTGCTATCAGGTGGTAAGAAACTCTCTCAGCCACAGCCTGGGTTTAAATGACAGCCGACTCAGCAACCCCAGACCTTTCAAGCTTTTTGAGCAGTCCTGTGTCAGATCATGTAGCAGGAGACATGGCTGGCGCATGGGATGCTATAATGAAGACACACCCTGCTGCAACACCTTTAAGCAGGTGGTTGAGGTGGGTAACACATCCCACCTGTAGCATCATGTTCTCCTTCCTGCTCTGTGACTCAAAATAGGTCTCATCATTGACCACCCTGATCACACCACACTGATCGCATGTGTCACACGGACCACATTTGGCATGCAGGATCTCAGAGCAAAGGAGAAGGTGCAGCACCAAGCTGCAAATGTGGGAGGTCCATGGGAGGCGAAAGCTGGCTGTGATAGTTTCAGACTCAATTCACGGGGTGTAGCCACTCCCCATGCGGCTGCCCCCTTCTTGATTTCAAGACCGTCTACCATTGGAGCAGAGTGAACTGTTTCATGCAGCCTGCAGAGCAAACCAGAATGCAGCACCTTCTCTTTAGCATCCTCAGTATCCTCAGAGCCCCTTAGAAATTACGAATAAAATAATTTTTTAAAAAATGATCTGAAGAAACCAATGACCCAGAACTAATGTCTGAAAGGTAAAGACACTGCAACATGTCTGCTTTTTGAGTAAGATGCTAACTGTACTGCCACTCTCTGTAACCAGAGTGGATGCGTGCAGACTATTAGCAACAGCTACCTGCACCAACACCACAACTTGTCTCCTTGTCTTAATCATGCCTTGAGCCTGCTCAGTTAGCTTGTGCAGTAAGAAGTGCCCTGAATTTGGGTACTCATCTGGAGGCATTTAAGACTAGAGCGCTGGGTCCCTCTGCAATCCATAGGGAAATACGAGCATTTTTAAAAAGTGAGTCAGTTCTTGGAAAATCTGGAGGTGCCTGTCTCCTTCTATCAGCAATAAAGTGACCTGAAGACGAGTGAGCTCCTAAATGAGGTATCTCAACTGCAAGCCAAAAATCAGATGGCATGAATAAAAAACAACTGGCTCATTCATGCCTTCATGTAAAGAAGTTAGAGGCCTGATCACTACCAAGGATGACACCAGGGAAGTCATTACAGAA
This sequence comes from Fregata magnificens, assembly GCA_013389945.1. NCBI lineage: Eukaryota > Metazoa > Chordata > Aves > Suliformes > Fregatidae > Fregata > Fregata magnificens. The sequence goes on from WAAD01020605.1 coordinate 308,607, forward strand.
GGTCACTTACCTTTGCCGCATCCTCTCGCAGTGTGTCCGGGCGAGACATGGCGTGAGCCGCAAACGCCAGAGCTGACCCTGTTTTTAAGCTGCCACCTTTGAGGGAGAGATCCTGAATTGCGACCAGCATTTCTTCGATGGTCACGTAATCCGTGAGCTCAATACTCATCCTGGGAATGAGAAATGGGGGAGTATGGGTGAATAAGGAGCAAGAAAACACTGTTGTTACAGCAAGGATGCATTGCTAATAGTAATGACCAGCAATAATACTGACATTTAACTGGTCACACTAGACTCATATATAGGCAAGGAGTCCTCTTCACAGTGGTCAAGGGAGTCCAGGGTATGAGCCCAGAGACCTGTTACCATAAAATGCTATCTAAAATTGGATGGTGAGGAATGTCTTGTGGCTGCATTAAATGCCAGCCTCCCTGCCCTGAAGGAGTTCCCCATGGCCGAGCACCTCTAGACTCTGGTGACACTGCTGGGGGTTGAACTCTTGCTCTGCTCTTGTAATGGTTCAGCAGAGCAGCAACAGCTCTTTAACCATGGGGACATGGTTACCCATCTAGAGCTATAGGGCTATAGAAACCTGGGTGCTGATGGTAGAGGATGGACTGACCCACCTTGGTTTCTCCCCGTAGAGTGCCACTGCCAGCCGGATGCCTCCTTTGCCCATCACCACATTCTCAAAGGAACGTGCCATGCTGATTATGATGTCCTTGACCAGCTGGGAGCTTTCCCTCCCTGCGCCCTGTGACTGCCCCACGAGGAACAAAATGTCGGCCACCTCCGCCGTCCTGCACGCTGAGGGAAAAGAGGGGCAGGAAGGCTCAGCCCACACCATGCAATGAGGCAGCCAGGAGATAAACCCCTCTGAGTCATGTGAACCCCCGAGATACTGCAGCTAAGGAAGAGAGACGATGCTTAGGCCCAATGAAGTGGGTAATCATGGGCTTCCCAGAGCAACAGGCTGCTTTGTTCTCTTTAATTTCCTCCTAATTCCCCATTTTTCTGTTCTCACCCAGGGGAAGATTCTCATTTGAAGCACAGACACCAAGACCCAGATCCATCAAGGCATGCAGGTCTGTAGGACATGCTGGAAGCAAGCGGATGCCTGGGGGTTTCATACGCCCAGAGGCAGACATCGACACCTGAGCCAGGCACAACTGAATTTTGGGAATGTGGCAGCTCTGCCACCCCACCAACCATCCCAGGCTTCTTGCATCAGGGTGTCCAGAGCCAATGTGAGCCACCCATGCAGACATGGGGCCACCTGGCCAGCCATGCTCTGCCAGCCCTAAAACAACCAAGTCTTCCAGTCTTGCATGGAGAGAGCTTCGGAGACTCCACGCATTCAGCTCTGCAACGCTCCCCTCTTGCCAAGCTGCCAGCGGCCCCAAGCATGAAAAGTATCTTGTGCAAAGAAGGAACAATTTGAGTGTTTTTTCTGTACAAGCCAGAGTTATCTGACGACAGCTGGCAGGGAAGGGACAGGTGTACAGGGAAATTTGTTTAACGAACATCAAGGCATATTTCCCTTTACAGTGTTCAGTCTCAATTGAATTTAATTTTCTTTAGGCATCCAATAAACATATTTCATGGACAGAAATCTGATGACTTTTAGGGATGCTTAAATTAATGAAGGCTCTACAAGGGAAGCTTCCCTTGCAGATAGATGCTGAGTTATTACTGTAGGGCTGCTAAAAAGTAGACCGTGCTGACTGCTGGAGGAGGCCTTTTTGTGTTGCAGACTTGCTCACCAGGACTGGGCTCAACCTCTTTGCATTTTTTTTTTTCCATTTTGTGTCACTACTGCTTTGGACTTCACCTGGCCACAGCCTTGACCTTCAGCTGCAGGTCTGGAAATCAACTCACGCCCAACTAGGCTGCAGCAATTGTTCTAGTTTGCTGGGGAGATGTGCTAGGTGGGTTTCTCATGCTTCTGCTGCAATGGAAACCCTGGTTTAGCTTGACCTCTTCAATTTACCTGACTTTTACCCCATTTCTATAAGCAGGCTCCCCAAGGGGCTTGGAAAGATGCAGGTTTTGTGCTTTCTTTCATTGCTGTGTCCCTGATCAATCCCCTTTGGCCACCCAGTAGGACAGGATCATTTGCCGGCTGCAGATGGATGGCAGTCCAAGGGTCTTTGTTACCCAAGCCTCCTGACACCGAGCTCTTCATGACTTAACAGTTCTGTTTACTGCAGATTGGCTCTTTTTGGTTTAACTTGTACTCAGCTGGGAATATAAAGCACTTTCCCTTGACAAAAATGGGAGACAATTATTTCAATTTTCCTTCCTAGAGCTCTCTGTTGAGATCTCCCTTCCCTTCTCAATCCTCTGTCAGTGCTTTTCAGCTGACATGTCAGGGGTGTCTTGGAGGCAGCTCAGCTGCTAACAGCAGATCACCAGCTGATTCCCGGCTGCCGCTTCTATTTTGGATCTACCCCTTTTCCCTAGATTTGACCTTGATATCCCTGTTCCCCCAGAAGGACTTGGAGGGAAGGCAATGCCAGTCCTTGTCTCTGACCTCAGAACTGGTGGAAATCGTTCAACAGCTTCCCAGGGTAACCACAACCTGTATTACCACAAGAAAATCCCAACAAAGGTTCAACAAGATGGAGAAGACCATTCACCAGCCCTCTCAAAATCACCCACCTCTTGGAGCTACTCAAGGCAGTGTAGACAGCTTTTCCTGGGAGACCTGCATTTTTGGCCCTGATCTGGAAAACATGCTCAAAATGCCATTGGTATCAGAGAGACCTTTGGTACCTACCTCTCCACATCCCAAATCCCCAGAGAGCCTCCTCCATCCATGCCTGGCCCCTGGGAGTCTCACGCACCCCGCACAATGCTCCTGCCCTCATTGGCATCCAGGGATAATGAGGAGCAAGACAACAAGCAAGAGCTCCATGGGATTAAAAAGGGCAGGATATTGCCCCTTTCTCTATAAAGAGGCAACCAGAGCCCATTCTGTGAGATGCTGAGCCAGGAGCTCAGCACCTTTCCAGAGGGGCCCAGCTTGGCAATGAAACCCGAGAGCGTTTGCTGCTTGGATCAGGTACCTGAAGCTGTCATTGGAAACATGTGATATTAAGCATATTTGGATTGGTACCTTCTGGAGAAAATACCAACACAGACAGCTATATTAATCACAGGAGGATATGATTTTATTTGAAATTTTTCATGCACCTCCAAAATTACCACATTTCATCAATCACAGGTTTGCCAGAGACATCTGTAAACGTTGATTTATTGCACTGTTCCCAGCTTTGAATTAAATAGCATTATAGTCAAGTATATTGGCTTAATTGATGGACAGGAACTTAATCCAGTTAATTTTGTAGCTGATGTCAAAGCTTCCATTAACTCCTTGTTGAATTTACTGAATTTAGTCCAGGTGAATTTACACCTTCAAAGCCTGGGGGCTTGTTGCTGCAGAACAATTCAAAGAGGGAGGACCCACTGGCTCATACCCAGCCCTGTGACAGTCCTGGGAGCTCTGGATTAGCTCTGTAGGATGCTCACAAGGAGCCTCCCTGTCCTGCAGGACCCTGAGGCTAGAAACATGCCATGGATCATGCTGTAACTTCATGAAGCTCTTCTCTGGGGTCCTTTTGTCTCCTGTCTTTTGGCTCCAGCCCCTGCTCTCCAAAAGCTCCTTGTGGGCTTGCACAGGCCATAGGGAGCCAGGGTGAGGTGAGCCCTTGTGCCATCTCAACTCTCTAAACAGTAGCAGGAGGCTTCAAGGCTTCCTTGAGGTCTTTCCTCTCATATCCTCTGTGTGGTGGCTTGTATCAGGTCTTGGAGATCAGAAGAGGAATCAGGAGGGGACACGTTTTCCCCTTCTCCCCACCTTCCTCTGGAGCAGCTGAGGTGGAACAGCATTAGAGGCAGGACACTGAGCAGAGCCCTGATTTCGCCATAAACCCTAGTGCAGCAGGTCAGGTCCTGCCTGCCTTTTGGGGCCAGCTGAGATGGTCTCTTAGCCAGATGATCCCAACCTAAGAGGACCCTGTGCAGAAGTTAAAGGCATCAGCACTACAGCTCCACCGTGACAGCATCTCTGTGTGTATATATGACATTAGCAAAAACAGCTGCTTGGGAAAGGTCTTTTTCTCCCTGATGTGTCTTAGCATCATCCCCAACTGCTGCATTCATGGTAGCCCACTTGTCACATACCTTCATGAACGGCCATGGCTCTGTACTGCATCACAGCCACTGCCAGGGCAAGGATCTGGGCATACAACATTTTCCTTTTCCTTGGCATGAAGCTCCTTCTTGGTTCCTGGAGTCAGCACACAGCCTGGAGAGTCATTCATCTGCAGGAGAAAAGAGGCTTTAATGCGTGCCATCTGAGTATGATGCTCCCACCTACCTATAGTGGCAAGGGAAGCTTTTCTCCAGCTACAAAGGGTCATCTTGGCTTAGACAATTGGCATTAAAGTCCATAAATCCACTAATTCCTTCATCTCTTTGCTGATGCTGGCTGCAGGGGAGAGCTCAGCTTTGCTCCACCAGCACCTTTCGCTAAGAGCATCCTTCTTCAGGCAACAACCACCTTAGGCAATTCAGCCTAAATGTGAATATTAGTGGTGTGATGAAAGAGGGAAGCATCTGCTGCCTCAATTACACAGAGAGGAAAGATCACTAGAAGATCACTGCAGACAGCAATCACCTGCACTCAAGTCTTTATTAGCCTGTTTTGCGACTAACCTTCAGGTTCCTAAATCCAGGATTAATTGCCTTGCACTTGCTGCCCTTGGAGATCCAGCCCACCATCATGGAGCAGCCAAAGGGGGCTGAAAGCTCTGGTTACTGCCTATGGACGGTTTAGTGACTCCCCAAAATTGCTACAGAAGTCTCCCTCTGCAAAGCAGGGACTTCTCTCTACGAAGCAACAACTGCAGCAGAAGTGGCGTGGCCAGAAGGGGTTTTATTCTTTTTCAATGGGCAATAAAAAGTTCTTCTCCTGTTCTGAGCCTCACCTGCTCGTCTCGGGCTGAGCAGATTTCACAGGGAGACATGGACTATTTCCAGGGTGGAAATTACAGACGTGGGGAAAAGACAATCTCGATGACTTCATCCAGCCTAGCTCTTTGCCAGGGCTGGATTGTTCCTTCCAGTTAACAACAAAGAACCTCAAAATCACATTGCATTATAGATCGGGTCCCTTTTGGAAAACAAGTCTGGGTTCCTGTGCACAGCCTGGAATAACTCCACCTAAATGAATTCCCAAACAAGCAAGAAGAAGGTCAAGTGCCTGGAGCAGCCTGGTGTGCATCTAGACTGCAGGGGCAGCAGGGCTATGGTCACCTTGCCCATCATGTAGCTGCACCCATCTCTGAGACCCTCAGAACTTAAGTCCCCCTAATGTGCTTTCTGTTTCATACTCTCCCTCTCTCTTCTCCTAATTGCTGGGTTTACCTGGATGTAATCAAGACTTCTGCCGTGCAGCAGTTAACCTGTGCTGTGTTCTTCCTTCGTAACTCCTGCCAAAACTTCTGTGCGGTGCTGCCATTAGTTGCTGTGGAGATAGTTTCAAAGCAAAAAAACAAAAAAAAAACCCCAACCCAAAAGCAAAAAAAACCCAAAACAAGCAAATGCAGGCTTTTTAACAACAGAAGTAAACAAGCTTCTAGAAAATCAAGTAATGGAGGAAAAGTGCAGAGCTGAGACCCAAGAAAACTAGGTTTTACCCCCACCTCTTTTGCAAGAGTTGTGTGATGAGTTTTGGCAAGATCACCCCATCGCCCCTCAGATCCCAGCATCCTTCTTGCAATGCCAACCTGGCAGCATCCCCTTTTCCCTTCCCATTTAATCCTCAGCTCCGTAGGGCAGGATCTGTCCTGGACTATAACAAACCCTCCATGGAGCAGGAAGGCAGCAAAACCTTTGACTGGGTTTCTGAGCAATGTGTTAATATTATTAAAAACATATGTCCCTCCAGAAATGTTCCTGCAGAGACCCTTCTTAGAATCATAGAATCATAGAATCATTAAGGTTGGAAAAGACCTCTAAGATCATCAAGTCCAACCATCAACCCAACACCACCGTGCCTCCTAAACCAGGCCCTGGAGTGCCACATCTACACCTTTTTTGAATGCCTCCAGGGATGACTCCTCCACCACCTCCCTGGGCAGCCTGTTCCAAATGCTTAACCACTCTTTTGGTAAAGAAATTTTTCCTGATATCCAATCTAAACCTCCCCCGACGCAACTTGAGGCCATTTCCTCTTGTCCTATCGCTGGTTACTTGGGAGAAGAGACCAACACCCGCTTCCCTACAACCTCCTTTCAGGCAGTTGTAGAGAGCGAGAAGGTCTCCCCTCAGCCTCCTCTTCTCCAAACTAAACAACCCCAGTTCCCTCAGACGCTCCTCATCACACTTGTGCTCCAGACCCCTCACCAGCTTCGTTGCCCTTCTCTGGACAGACTCCAGCACCTCAATGTCCTTCTTGTAGTGAGGGGCCCAAAACTGAACACAGTATTCCAGGTGCGGCCTCACCAGTGCCGAGTACAGGGGGACGATCCCTGCCCTAGTCCTGCTGGTCACACTATTCCTGATGCAAGCCAATTATTTCAATGTTTTTAAAAAAGTGCCTCCTTCCATCCTCTCTTCTCTTCCTCCCATCATTCACACCTCCACACTTCCTCCTGCCCAAAATACAATCCAAGTGAAAGATAATTTAGCTTGTAAATACAATGCACTGCTCTGAGGATTTCCATCTCTAAAATAACATCAGTAATGCAATATAATATGTACTGAGATAGCTAATGTAAATCCTTCGAGAGCACATGTCCATCACAACAGCTGGCACTGAAGCCTGCCCTAATGGTCTTACTGGTCTGTACAGGGAAGACTCCCCAGTTCCTGCAAACGGCACTGAGACCAGCTCACCCAATCCTGCCCCAAAAATACTAGCTGCCACATTGAGACAGAAGAAGATCCTCCAAAATGCTGATTTGCATAAGTGCCTCGTGGATCTCTGGTGCTGTACCTGAGGCAGAGGAACCTGCATGTGTTAGCACGTCCACTGCCACATGTCACCCCAGGGGGTCCTGCCTGGCGGCAAGGTCCTCTAACACACACACCATCCCTGGAGGCCAACAGTGCTCATGGCCCTCATTGCCTTTAGCACCGTCACTAATCCATCCCATCTAATTAAGAGAAGATAGGCAGTAAATTAGCAAGCTCCAAACTCACTGCCTTCACAGTAGGTTTGTAAGTATCCTCTACCTTCAGACAGGAGGCTTGATGTTGAACTCAAGCTAAATCATACCTCCTGCCTTTCCAAATGTGACATTTTCTCCTCTCCCACCTCATCCTCTCCATTCCTGCCCTAAATCAAGGATGAAATTTCCTTGCTGCTTGAACCCTTGGGATAGACTGAGCCCAAAACTCGTGGGAAAAAATAATTCAGAAAGCACTTAAATGCTAACAGAAATCTCCACTCCTCTTTGTAATTCCAAGAAAATACTGGTTTATTCTAAAAGGAGAATAAGAAAGTCCATATATGACAAGGCATGTGCCAACATCATCCTACAGCAGGTCTACTCCAGAGCATCGGCTTCCTTGCACCACTGGCCAGAGTGCTGACCCATGGGGCAGGAGTATATACTGCCGTGGTGATGCCTTGAGAGCGATATGGAGCCAGCGAGGGACAAAGGACAGAGGAAAAAGCACCTCTGAACCTTCAGCATTTGTTGCCCAAGTTCACACATATGCAGGAAATAAAAAAAGGCCTAAGCAACAAAAAGTAAGTCTAAGTTTCTGCAGTCACTTCAGGCAGCTAAGCCAAAGCATGCTTTTTGCAGATAAATATTGGACATGTGATTCTTCTTTTTTTTTCCAGGTCTGATATTGTTTAATGTTTCAGCAGGGAACAAATACAGTAAAAAATGCACATTAACATAGCAATAGAAAAATAGTCATATAAGAAATAAATCCTAGAAGACTCTGCAGAGGCAAAGAAAAAGCATGGTGAGCCCCAGGCCTCCAGTGAGTAAATGTTAACATCCACAAATGCAAAGACCTTGCAGTGTAGAAAGGCTCGAGCTCAGAACAGTCACACCTTGAATTCACATTGCAAAGGTGAGGAAAAGGATGCAGAAGGGTTTCACAATCTGGGTGCCACAAACTAAAGACATTTTCCGGCAGACATTAATTCATATATGCACATGTGCATACATGTTGAAGATTTACATGTTAAATTTTTGAACATGTTGAATATTTCTAATTTATATTACATATATTTTTAACATTTTAGTTAAAGCTATGCTCTGCCTTCTAGCAGTAGAGCTGCAGATGCTCACCCAGGGTGAGAACTCACCCAACGCCTACTGCTGCGTTGCCAGCATGGGTCCTTGATGGATGACTGCAGCACATCCAGATTACAGATGATCCCCAATTCAAGGGCGCTATTCTCTGACTTTGAAAGGAAAATGAATCGTTTTGTCTCTTGTTTCTCCCCTTCCCGATTCCTTCCAAAATCCCACTGCATTTAAGAGTTCACCTGGCTATGAAATACCAGCCCTAGGTGAGAAAAGGCAGTGTGGGCCATTTATATCCGGGTGAGGAGCTGCTCTGCAGCTTCCAGACACTCACTCCAACGCCTCCCTCCATCCACAGCCCACCAGTGGGCCAAGATCACACCTGGGTTTGCCCCTTCCATGTGCTCCTTCTTTCAGGATATGATATTTTGGGTAACAAGGCTGAAGGATGACTGCCATTTGCTCTACCATCGTTGTCCAACTCAGGGCAGCTCAGTTCACTTAGAGCCACCAGCTCACTTAGGTGCCACCACAATGCTCATTATATACATTACATATTAGAAAACTTAAATCCAGCAAGTCTTAGCTGATCTTTGCAGACACTGGCTGCCATCAGTCCCCATCAAAGACCTCCTAAACCGCTACAGAGAGCTTTAGAGAAACCTGGTAGGTGCAGGGAAACAACCCCATAAACTTCAGGGTTTTGCAAGGAATCCCAGCAATTTCCTTGATCTTTTACTGCCCCCCGGTAAATAATTTATAGGGGCAACTTCTCCGCGTTTTACAGTTCCTTGAACAAATTGCATCCAAACTCCATAAAGTTGATGGACCGGGTTCTCCCTTTACCTCACCTGGATCAGATGACAGAGCTGTGGGAAGCCTGGCAAGATGCAGGAGGGTAAGAGAGGAAAAAAAGCAGGTCTTATATACTTGCAGTAGTGCCAGAGGCTGGGCTGTTCCCCTCCATTTATTGTTCCTGTGTATATGTTTGCAATAAACTCTTCTTCCTTTTTTTTCCCCAACAGATTTTGGGATAAATAAATAACCCCTGTCAGTAAGGTCTGTCTAAAAGGAATGAGAGCCAGTGGATTTGCAGTCTCATCTGGCTGGTGCCTGCCTCCCATTTGCCTGTGGCTCCAGCTGGATCTCACATCTCCTGCCCCAGGATCAACCATGCCAGATGCTGCTAACTCCATCCACCAAATAACTATCTCTGTTGCACACAGACACAAAAAATACATTACAGAACTGCGTCTGGGCATGCACAGCCTTCCCAGGGGATCCGTGCAGATCCACATCCCAACACCCACCACTGTGCCATAGCAAATATCACACAAGCAGACAGACCCTTTGCCTCACGACCTAGCAAAATCTCGATAATTTCAGCCAAATCTGACAGAGGGAAGCTGGTCTCAAATGTTTTCATACAAATCTCCTGAAAACAGCCAGCTGGACAGAGGAAAGATATCCTATTTGCAGCTCTCTCTGAAAGACTGCAGGCTGAGCACAACTTTATATTAGCCAGCAGAGAATCCACAGGGGCGCCTCCTTATGAACGCTCCAGCTGAAGCCAAGGCTTCAGCTACATCTCACCTTACTAGACTCCACTGTGCACAGCTCAGCACCCCATGGCTCCTGTTCATGGAGCACTGCCAGGCACATCATGAAATCAGACTAGATGTAAGACTGGATATAAGGAAGAAATTTTTTATGATGAGGGTGGTGAAACACTGGCACAGGTTGCCCAGAGAGGTGGTAGATGCCCCTGGAAACATCCAGGTCAGGTTGGACGGGGCTTTGAGCAACCTGATCTAGTTGAAGATGTCCCTGCTTATTGCAGTGGGGTTCAACTAGATGACCTTTAAAGGTCCCTCCCAATCCAAAACATTCTGTGATTCTATGATTCTATGATAAATCCTAAGGAGAGAGATCCCAGAAACCCCGCAGAAAGATCACACTGAAATGTGTAATTGAAATATAGAGATTGGCCTGAATGGAGAATTAATGGGAACTTCAGGATGTGGAAGCACCAGAGAGACTGGCAGGAGAAGGGTATGGAGATGGTCCAGGTATTGACGGTATCAGTATTAACAGGTCACCAAGATCCCAGTACATCTACATGTAATTTTGCACGATATTTGGATGGGGAAAAACAAGGCACAGACTGCATCAATTAAAGCAAAGGACAGATTCAAACCATTGAATTTTGGTGGCAAGATGAAAAATAAGAACAGGGGCTTGAGGCTTAAGACACCAGCAAAGAGGCAAAGGATGGAGTAAATCCCAACAGCTCACAGAGGTGGAGAGCAAAAGTCACAGCTCTGAAAAGGGACGGACAGCTCATCCAAAAGCAGCATGTTGTCACCAATGTAAGAAAAACTCAGGAGACAGGATGAAGATGCAATAGCTGGTGTCAATTAGAGGGTCTGCCCATTTTGCAAGCAAATGTGTTCATAATTTGCTGCCAGGGAAATGCTGGTTCTCTCCTTTGGCTTTGAAATGTTCACATGGAAAAGCCTGGTTGGGGCATTTCTGCAGCTCCTCTCCTGTGATTAGGCACCATTTGCTGCAGGGAAGTTAAAGACATTTTCAAACCTCAAGGAAAATGGTAGATTTGGATGGCAGGAAAAATCTGGTTAAACACAGGTTGTTCCTCCCTTGACAGAAATAAGCCTCAGGGGGTCAAAAGTTTACAGTGTCTTTTTTAATGGAGTTAATAGATTTTTATGGTAATTGATTTCTCTCTAAATCCCTTGAATACAGAATTTAAGCTGTTTTTGTAAAGAAATATGAATGCATTGACTTGTTGGTAACTGGAGGCACACTCCTGAAACGCGTGGGACTCTCCAGGAGCAGCTGGAAGAGCTGATCCACTGGGAGGAGATGCTCCCTTTGCAAGCAGAGGTGCAAAATGGTACCAAAAACCAGAGCTCAAATCAAGTCCAAAGGCGCTGGGATTGCCCCCAGTCTTTTTGAAAGCCCCTTGGACACCTCCTCTCAGGCTAAAGTAGGATTACACTAACACAGTCGAAACCGTTCAGAATTAATTACATGGATCAGGAGCACTAACTCTGGCTGAACATACTCAGGTCCCTCAGCTGGCGTGAGCTGGGAATGGCCATGTCCACCCATTTCGTGCCGTTCCCCTTGTGTGGGTATTCACACCCCTTTGGGGCCATTTTCATATAGGATCTTCCATTTTCTGGAAGATGCCTTTCACTACAGTAACAGTGAAGTTTTGGCCACATGACTAGGAAAGGAAAAATGGGATTTCCTAAATTCTTAAAAATACCAATAACTGATATCAAAATAACAAGACAGTACATCCAAACCAGGCTCCAACCAGCAGTCCTGTGGTCAGCAGAGACTTTGGTAGCTCCTAGGTGGTGCATAAATGTGTTTTGTCTTTCCTGCCCACCCACTGATGCTTTGGGGTCTACATCCCCATCATTGAGTCAGTTGACTCAGCCCAGCACTCATAAGCAACTTTATAACACTGGGAAAGCAAGCTACCATCTCATGCAACTCTTATATGAACAGATAGCTTAAAAATCAGTGGGCCTTTGGTTCATCTGTCTCAACATGACGCTTACCCAGCTAATTCCCACCTCAAGTTTCTCCTCCATACCACGCAACTCTCCTGCTCCAAGATTTTGGGTGCCAGATGCCACATGTGCTTCGACTCCAGCACTGGGCTCTCCAGGGAGTCAGGGCAGGGTGCATTGCTGGGTGGCTCTGGTTCCTGAGATCCCTAACATCAGACCATCTAGTAGAAGGGGCTGCCAAGAAGTGATCTGATTTTTGTTTGCCCCCAAAAGCAAGCTGCAAGCCCTGCAGCAATAGGTGTTCCCTATGCAAGGCACCTCTGTCCCCCGGGACCGCTCGCATCCCTGCCCAGGACATGCCGCATGGACCTCTCAGGAGAGGAAAGAGCAGCAAGCTTGGTCTCAGAGCCAGGAGGTCCCTCGCTGGCACATGATGGTACTAGCACCATGGAGCACAGTACTGCAGCTGGACTCTCACTCTGGTTGCTGAGAGGAGGGACCAGAGCAGATGGATCCTCCAGAAATGCCCCTCCAGTCTCAGAGCTGCCACATGGCTTTCCAGACCCTATGTAGATAGCACTTTGGGTAATTTAAGCTCCATCTCCAGGACATGTTTGTATCTACACCTTCACCAGCTCTCCTGGAATGACACAGCGATGCAGGCTGGGATCCAAGAACCTACTTCATTTCAGCTAAGAGAGGAACACAGGCATCCTCAGTGCACTAAGGAGAGCATTTTGCATAGCTCCCATGGTTACCCTCCCCATGTCCCCTATTGCCATAACATCTGGGCAATGCACAGCCCAGTTCTGCCCATTACCGGCTTGGCCAGGGCTAGTAGGTTGGGCAGAAGAGAGGAAGGAGGCTGAGCTCCCCAAAGAGTCACGCTGGGTCCCTGGCATCCAGCCGTTGTGCAGATTTGGTGGAGAAAATGTGATGGTCCCTGCACAGCAAAGATGACCACAAAGCCCCCTAGGCTTCTGGTTGCACTTCTCTCCATGAGGGGCTAAATGTGACTTTGCCCACATGACAACCATCCCCTGATGCCCCAGGTGGCTGCACTTGGCCACATGTGCTTTTTAGACCAAAGCTTGAATTCTGATCCAGCACCATCCTGGGTCAAGGTGTGCCCAAAAAGAACATCCCAGAAGGAAGCCAGAAGAGCCAGGAAGAAGCTATAGGAGCATGGGTTAGAGTGTCCCTCATGTGGGCACCCATGCAGCAGAAGCTGTTGTCAGTGGTGTGGTAACAGTGTTGGAGGCAAGGGGCGACAGCTCTGGTGGCCAGCAGACCTCCTTGGAGGCCCAGCAAACACCACGTCCTCAGAGCTGCACCTCCCGTCTGCTTTCTGAAGATGCATTGATTCACCTTGTTCTCCTGGAGGACCTCCCTCTCAGCTCCAGGCAATTCTGCCATGAAATGCAAGAATTTTAAGGCAAGGAAGCCTTTTCCAAGGAGCATTTTTACCCGCACGCTGCAGCGTGGAGTCTGTTTAAACAGCAGCGTCAGCAATCATGAGAAACTGCTGCTCCTTGCAGAATGGGTAAACGGCTCCCCTCCCTCTCTCGGAGCAAAAGCTTTGAGAAAGTGTTTTGTTGGGTCTTTTTTTTTTTTTTTTTTTAATAAATACCATTGATTTCCTGATTTAAAGGGATTGCACTGCATAGTAATGTTTAACAGAGATGATGGGGAGAGAAGGGGGGTAAATCTTGTGAGGCTGCTCAATAAAAGAAGATGAAGTGAGAGCTGGGGGAAGCCTATTTTCTGCTTCGGCACCCAGCTGAACGTGCCTGGTTTGTTCAAAGGCAGTGACCCACAAGGGCTGCTGGCCTCCCAGTGTCACCAACTCGAGGTTTAGACCCCAGAGCTGTTTTTTCCCCAGGAAATGTGGGGAGATGGGGGCCATGTATAAAAGCAGCTGGATTAACATCTCAATAGGTCTCCTGAGAGCATGACAAGGGTTGGCTATGCTCTCCTCCTGGGTGGGATATGTGGCATGGAGAGGTTTCTGCTCCATCCTTTCCCCATCCATCAGGCTCCAGCACAGCTCCAATATCCTCCTCCGCAACTCCTGCAGTTGTTCACGTCGGGGTCATAGGACATGGAGCAAAGCACAGGTCAGGATTTGCTCAGATCTGATGGAAACAACCAGTTAAGGGCAAAACTTCATGGAGGAGAGACGTCCTTGGGTTTTTGGCCATTCCCCACTGGGGAGAGGGCAGCAAGGCCAATGAAAAGGTGATAAATAGCTGGAGATAACTGGCAGGTGACACCTCTTCCCCTGGTATGGGACAACTTGCAGAGTCATGTCCAGTTGGGGCTTGTTTTGCCATCTTCCACCTCCTGCAGAAACTATCCAAGCAGCATCTTGGAGCGCTACTGGATGGAGAATTTCAGCTTAGAAGCACCAAGGAGAAAAGCAGAAAAATACCTTATGAGTCCTGGAAATGAAACCTAGACCCTCCTCTCCTTTCCTCCACACCATGGTGACTCCCCACACATCAGGTTTTCACATTAACAATAGTAAAAATACCTTCTTAGCTAAACTTAGAAACCTTTCCATGCAGAAAGTTACAGTCGGATTGTGGTTGTGAAGATCGCCTCCAGCCAGTCTCTTTCTTCTTCTCCAAGAGACCCAGTTTGAGGGGGGATTGATGTTTTTGCTTGCACAGCTGTTGCAAACAGCAAAGGAGGGTTTGCTGCGCACCCCTAATCTCTCCTTCTTGTAAGAAATGGCAAGAGCGCAGTGAAGCTTTGGGGTGGATAACTTTGAAAGAGAGTTTTGCTGGAGATCACCACTTATCAGAAGTCTACATGAAACAAATGGCTCTGCTTCAACCCCAGCAGCCTCCCCACTGGGCTTCTGATCCTAATATAGCCTTTCATAGCATCACCTGGGCATGCACCAGCTGAGAAGCATCACAATGTGAATCCTACTTAAAAAATGAATAACACACTTGAAAGTGAAAAAGCTAAAAGAGAGGCAAGTAGTAACGGTCAAACAGTCACTGGGTACATCCCCAGAAACAGGGAACACCTCGAAACCAACTTCAACTTCTTTCTGCCACCTCCGTCCAGTTTAATGCTCAGCTTTGAAACAAGCCACCCTGCTTCTGGCTGCAAGGCGAGGGGGGATCCCTCACGGCGTGTGGGACGGAGACATAAACTGCCCACTGAGCAGTCTCACAGCTTTAAGTATATTTGCAGTTTCTTCACCCTACTGCCATCTGGGGCATTCACCAGACAGTGCTCATTCATCTGTCTTCCCATAACGAAGGTGAAAGTTCTGCCCCGTGGGATTACGTATCGACGGAGTCAAAGGCAATATTTCCAGGTGGGCAGGCAGATGTTACAGACAAGGAGATCAAGGGTGGTGGAAAAAGAGAGTTAGGAAGTCAATTGATCAACGGATTGACTGCTTGGCTGGCAGCCAGGTCTGCATTTCTCAGGTTACTCACACTCAGGCTGGATGTATTCCAGGAGGTTATTCACATTGCAAAGTGCTCCTTAGCATGCCTGAGGGGACTGGGAGCCAGGACAAAGAAAACAAAGATCCCAGTCCAGGTCCCACATCCCCTGGGAGCCTCTCAGTTTTGTGGCAGGATAAATTCTCCAAGCTGATCCTCGTTGCTGCTGGGCTGATGCCATTTCACCGCCTCCAGCTGATTTGCTTCGCTCTTGGCAGAACAGGGACCACGGCTGAGCAAGGAAAGAAGGGCTTGTGCATGGGACTTGCATGCCCCCATCTGCTCAGGACCCCCTGCAGGAAGCCTGACCCTGTTAACCTGCTCCTCCAACCCCATGCAACCCCACAGAGACCCCCCAGGACCTACAGCCTAAGTCTATGCCCCCTGCCCTGCTCAGGAGTCAACCTCAGTGGGGTACCACAAGCCCACCATAAAAGATGACCCCGCCGGGGCTATCTCTGTACAAAGCCTCCTATGGTGAGGATGGGCCCTGAATCTCCCCTGTAGTCTCTTGACATGATCATAATGTAAATACCAGCTGCCCTCCTGTGTTGAGAGTCCCTGCTGAAAGGAATGGAGCCACCATGAATCTCAGCTTCCGTTTCTGTTGAGCAAGTGAAACCCTTCCCAATGCACCTTCCCATATTTCCCTGGCATTTTCATGCTGCTGAGATGGTGCAACTAGATAGGCATCTTGATTTGGACTATTTTTGTCTCCCAGGTCTCATGTGCAGCGCTGGCTGAGTTGCTGGGGCATTGAAGCAAGTGTGTTGGGACAGACAGACATCTCCCTAAACAGACAGCACTGGCATTGTTTGCCATTTTACTGTATGCCATTTTTTTTTCCTCTCTACAAACTTGCCATCTGGTGCAATCATATTTTATACCCACCATAAACTGGTGTTAATGGTTAAGGAAGAGAGAACTGGCTCCCCATATCCATCTAGACAGATTAGGCTTTTATTGACCGACTGTAGAAACAAAATCAGTTGATGAGGTGCTGAGGGGTACGCTGATGGGCAAGTTGTACAAACAGGAGGGATCAGGCCATCGCAGCAGTGAAACCTTCCCAGAAAGCACTTACCCGTGGCACAAGGTCACAACCTGGTCCCCGCCCTAGGATGTCCTGGTGACTCTGGCCCACTTGCACCACTCACTCCTCTGGGGCACTGCAGGATGCTCCCACTGAAGCTCCTGTGGATGCAGCTAAACCCATTTTGGATGTTTCCCTCTGTTCCTTGCACTCTCCCAGAAGTTGCTGCTGCGTGTGTGCTCCCTCAAGACACAGGGGAAAGAGGATTTATGGACAGAGAGTTGGAGAGGCTGAGCCAGAGGCACCCACTCCCCAGCCAGAGCAAGAGCATCTTCCCCCAGGAGGGGCAAGAGCACCCAGTCCCTTAGCTGGAGCCCTCAGCAGCCAACCAACGGGGTCTGTGGGAAGATTTGAACCTAAATCTCTCACTTTTAACATTAATTTCTTTATTGCCTTCCTTCCACTCGAAGGTGAGGCCCGAGATGAAGACATCACTCACCTTTCACCACCACCTGCACCACCTCCCGGGTGCTGCAGCAAGCTTGAAACATCACTCATCCCAGTAAACAGTCACACTCTGCAGCTACACTCACCCATCCTTCCCCCGCTCGCCTGACGGGCTTTCCCATTTACACAGACCTGTGCTGCCTGTTTGAGCAGTCCTGGTCCCTGCCAGCTACAAAATGGTGTCCCCAGGGAAAGTCCTTTTCCAGAGCACAGACCTGAAATGTCCCTGAATTATATCTTTGCTCCGGCTCCCTCCGGCAGTGGTTGCAGGTCTGCTCTCCACCATGGCTGCAAAGCCTTGGGTGGTGACAGGGTGACCTTTCCTACAGGCAAGGGGACATCGTGCCTGCATCATTGCCTGGGGCAGGGGTCCACGTGCCCAGACAAGGGAGTCAGAGATGTCCTGCTGCATTTCCTTGTCCTCTTTCCTTCCACTTTCCCTTGTCCACTATCTGGAATGAGCAGGGTCAGAGGAACAAATCTGGTGTGGAGGCACTATTTGGGACAGGAAGATCTGAGAACAGCTGAAACATGAGAAAAGCCGTGCTTGGGAAAGCTAGGTGGAAAAAGCAAACAAGCTTTCATGCACATAAACCCTCTTTCAGTCGTGAGCCCCAGTGCACCAATATTTAAGACCAAAGAGAGCTGACAGAGCTGCTCCAGTGAGGAACCCCTGAGCAGCTGCCATTCAAACAGCCTCTGGAGAGGAAATATCACCCCAAAAATTCCCAATCCTGCACTGTATAAACCTCACACCCTCAGCCAGGCTGAGAACAGTGCCAGGACCTGCAGGTGAGGACATATCCCCATATTCATGTGCCAACCCTTCAAACACAGCCTCAAGCACCTCCTGGCCCAACACATCTCCCCATCCACAACCTGACCTGATGCTGCTTGGGGCACTGGAGAAGAGATATCTGCAGAAGCGGCCACATTGCAGAAACATTGGGGACCCCAAACAGCATCATCCGTCCCCTTTCTGCTCCTCCTGATGCATGTAATAATGTGATGCACGGAGCAATTTCTGCAGAATCCGTCCTACAAACCAACCTCTTTGTTAGAGCCACAAAGACTTTTCAGACACCCCATGAATCATCTGCCTGGTGGCTAATTTTCTTCTCTCCCCGGAAGAAAGGCACTTTCTTGTAATTCTTGATTGCAAGCAGAAATTACATTATTTTGGGCCTGCGATGGATAGCAGCCAAACGAAATTGTTAATCACCACTGTTCCCTGCTGACATCATTTCAGCATATACAGGGGGAGGCGGGAATGGGTGGACTAATGCCGAAGGATCTCAGTCACTGTAACCGCTGGTGCTACTGAGGCAGGAAAACCTGGGTTGTCTGACTTGTTGCTGGGTCGGGAAAGGAGCAGACCCACAACTCAGGGCTGCATGCATGTCGTTTGCACCCGAGCGGTCACTGCATTCATTGCAATGCTACAACCTTTGCAGACCCAGTCTGGCCCAGCTGTAGGAAAGCAGAGTCCCACCCTGAAGTATGTAACTTCTCCCCTTGAAATCATCTGACTTCCCCAGCCAGGAATGGCCCCAGACCAACCCTTTCTGCTGCTTCTCCCATAACCCGCTGAAATATTCATTTTGTCTGGAGTTATAACTGGTCCCAGGGGGGTCTGCTCCGTTGTTATAGCTTCGATCCAGGACTTGTTTTCAGCACTTGCTATTTTACCAGCATCCACCTCACACAATCCAAGTGAACAAGATTAGAAGAAAAAATGTAGCTCCTTATTCCACTGGTGGGAAGTTTACTGGGGCCAGATTCTGCCCAATGCAATGCTTGGACCTCCTGGGTGCATCAAAGGAGGCAACAGGAACTTGCTTCCTCCCAGAAAGCCTCAAAAAAACCCCAAAACAACCCACCATGTGCTGCACACGACAGCACTAGTTCACAACATCTCCCTGCCTCTGAGACCAGCTGATGCCCCTGAGCCACCTCCCATCATGGGAAGTGCAAAGTCACCCCAAAATTCAGAGTTCAGACAGGTTTGCGGCATCTCAGGCACTTCTGAGACAGTGGCAAGGGGTTCGTTTGTGCAATGCACCAGGAAGGTGGGAGGCAATTTGCAGCCCTGGGGGCTGCCGCCTCCTCGTCCTCCTCATCGCCCCCAGCCCGTTCTCATGCCTTTCACACCACGGTTCATTTAACTGCAACCCGAGAATGGGGAGAGTGAAAAAACCACAACAGAGCATACAAAACCCGATACCTGGGCAGATGGAGAGCTAGCTACAGGCGCCCAGTGCTGCTTACCTGGGCAAAGCTGCCATGTGTTGGCTTCTCCCCGCGGGCGAGAGGGTCCAATGGCCCCAGTAACGGGCGTCCGCGTCGGTTGGGCTGCAGTGAAACTCCCTGCACGCTTGGAAGAAGTTATGAGGCAGGAGGAGGGGCCGCTCTGGGCACCCCCCCCCCCCCCCCCCCCCCCCCCCCCCNTCTCTGCGGGCCGGCAGCTGGGACTGGGGCGGTGGAGAGGAGGCTGGGACAGGGGATGCCACCCTGCACGGTTTCGGCAGGAATGCAGGAGCGAAGAGGGGGAAGAAAGGGAGGGGAGGAAAAAAAAAAATCTTTACCTCGTGGGCACAAAATAATAATAAAATAACTGGGATGTTTGCAAAGGAAGGGGCCGGTTTGGGGAAAGGGTTGGGAGGGGAAGAGAAAGTCTCTGTTTCCAGGGGGCCAAAGGGTCTAGGCTGGTTATCAGCCCCTGGAGATGATGGGGAACACCAGAAGTGGGGTGCAAAACTAATTTATGGCTCAAATACAGGGATCTGACACTGCTGTGTGGGTGCTGGAATGGTCTAGAGGGGCACAAGTCAAGACATCTCAAACAAAATTGTGACTGCACTTTATTTGTCTCACCTCACAACACCACAGAGCTTTCTAAGAGATGGTCTCCTAGATGGAGGATGTTAGCATTGATATAAACAGGCATCAAGAAACTGAGGCACGGGGTGGTGAAGGGAACGCAGGTGTCTTTGGTGTCCAATTCCCAGGTTCAAATATCTGGGAAAGGACCCTGAAAGGGACACAAGTGCCACACTTGCCTCCTTGGTGTGGGGACGGTAGGGTAACCATGAAGCTCTGGGTGAGATAGGCGGACTCCCTTCGTGGGGCTGGGAATGGGTGAAACACTGGTGGATGAGGCCCCCTGCTACTGGGAGGGAGATCAGCCCCAAAGAGGGTCGCAGGAGCACATCTGACATCCCCCCTACCGGGAGCACAGGGACTCCCAGCTCCAACCACCTCCTGCACCCATCAGAGGCAGAGGAGCTGCACCCCACGCAGCCCAGCAGCAGGGTGAAAACCCCCTCCAGCCACCCCCAGAGCTTACACCACATAAATAGAGGATATTTTGGCTCAGAAAAAACTCAGAGGAAGAACCAGGGGCCCCACATCCCAAACAACAAACAGTTTTGCTGCTCAAAGTCGGGGATCACCTCGGTCTCCTCCCCACACCGCCGGTTATTTTGCAGTGCCCAGGGTCCTGGGAGCTCCAGACCCAACGAAGGGCAGGTCTCACCATGGTAGATCCTAGCCGTCCCTGCAGTTAGCGATCCTCTGGCCAAGAGATAAACAGGCCAAAAAGGTCAAAGACAGAAAGGAAGAGTGAAAGACAGAAGGCCCCAGGGTGCACAGGAGCACACTGGCCTGAGATGCAAAGTGCAAGTGAATCCCAGCCCCATCCTGACCCAGGAGGTCCAGGTGAAGCCAAAAGGGATGGGGGAGCGAATAGGATGTACAAAGTGTACTCAGGGCTCCACATTTTATTACTGCTTATGGGACCATCACAGCCCCATTAATAAATACGAGTACTCTCAAATGGCTGCTAAAAGATATTCAAATTATTAATCAGCCCCTGCTTCCAGCTGTTTAGGCACAGGTTTAAAAGTAAGGATAGGTGCAGTGCAGCTCTTCCTATCCCTCCACACCAGCTTCAGCCCGAAGGGAAATACACCTAGGCTGATGTTTCCCCACTCCAGTAAAACATCGTAGGAATTAACTGCTTCATGTCCATATATACTCAGAATTTTTTCCCCCCACTCAGACCATTCCTGCCTGAAAACATCACCCAAAGCTCTCCAGGATTACACCACAGTTTTAAGCAGTAGGATTGCCTGCAGACCGCAGACTTCAGAAGAGCACTCCATAAGGCTCAGGCTTAACAATTGAATCTAATTGAACCATATAAAACCCCCAAATCCCTGAATGCCTCATTATTGGGCTGAATAGGCTTAATTGCAATTGTATCTGCATTCAGCAATTAAATCTATTCACAACCCCAGAGTGGGGCAATCAGGAGATGTTTGTGCCACACAGCTCAAATGCATTTACAGCATGAGCAGGGCTCTGATTGCCATTTGGAGGTGCCCAAAGTGATGGCAGGCCACCGAGTTCTGGTTTTAATCCAGGTCCGTGAGGGTTTCTCCTGGACATATTTGGCTTCTTGCTATTCAGTAGAAATGCGAGAAGCAACCCAACAGGCTCTCTTGCCCTTCGCTGTCTCCAGGATCACTAATGATGAGGCAGTTTCGAGCACAATGGAGGTCAGTTTCATCTACAACCTGCAACAAGGGTTACAGTGCTGATGAGGCTGGCTGTCCTACGTGTCCAGACCTCATAGTTGGCTTCTCAGTTGTCTAGTAAAAAGTGAACACACAGTGCAATGTCATGTTGCACCATTCACAGCAGACCTTTTGAATACGCAAAGTGTTGAGCTTTCCCTCAGTTATGGGATTTTTCTCCTCAAACTCAGCCAATTTATTCTCTCAATATCATGCAAGTATGAAGTTTCTTAAACAGAGATATCCCCCCACCACCACACCAACTTGATTGGATAGAACTTGCTCCTTCAGGCATCCAGAGACCTCCCAGCCTAAATAACCCACCAGGCTACGACAGTAGGGATCAAGGGGGATGACAATTAAGTGTCATATTTAAACTCATATTTAATCATGACACCTCAAAAGAGACCTAGTTAAGTGCTTTAGATATACAACTCTGCACTCAACACAGGAGCAGAGCCATAACACTTACTTGCCTTACCCAGGCTTTAATTAGTGTGTTTGGTGTTCAAGCATGGCAAGGCTAAGGAAGGAGAGCAGTCCTGCGGAGAAGGACTTTTGGGTACTGGTGGATGAAAAGCTGGACACGAGCCGGCAATGTGTGCTTGCAGCCCAGAAAGCCAACCATATCCTGGGCTGCATCAAAAGCAGCATGGCCAGCAGGTCAAGGGAGGTGATTCTACCCCTCTACTCCACTCTGGTGAGACCCCACCTGCAGCACTGCATCCAGCTCTGGGGTCCTCAGCACAGGAAGGACATGGACCTGTTGGAGCGGGTCCAGAGGAGGCCACAAAAATGATCGGAGGGATGGAACGCCTCTCCTATGAAGAAAGGCTGAGAGAGTTGGAGTTGTTCAGCCTGGAGAAGAGAAGGCTCCAGGGAGACCTTATTGCGGCCTTTCAGTACTTACAGGGGGCTTATAAGAAAGATGGGGACAGACTTTTTAGTAGGGCCTGTTGTGATAGGACGAGGGATAATGGTTTTAAACTAAGAGGGTAAATTCAGACTAGATATAAGGAAGAAATTTTTTACGATCAGGGTGGTGAAACACTGGCACAGGTTGCCCAGAGAGGTGGTAGATGCCCCATCCCTGGAAACATTGAAGGTCAGGTTGGACGGGGCTCTGAGCAACCTGATCTAGTTGAAGATGTCCCTGCTCATTGCAGGGGGTGTTGGACTAGATGACCTTTAAAGGTCCCTTCCAACCCAAACCATTCTATGATTCTATGATAAACCTGTAACACCTGATTGACCTATGTGGTATGCATAGGTGCTAGCTGAGGTGGCAGAGCAGTGCTGCTGAGTTAACCCCAGCACGGCACTGCACCAGGACAGCTGAAATTTCCCATTCTCAAGCCTAATTTGCTTGGCACTAGCTCAGGGATCTCTGCAGGCACCTGCATCATGTCTACATTCAGGTCCTCTGTCCTAATCTAGCAAGATGACCACCCTGAGCAATGAGAAGAAACCAAGGGCGTCCAGCACCTCCAGCTCAGTGTTGGGGCTGTTGAGATGAGGCCCATTTAGCCCATAACCTGTCTGTGTGATGGGGCACCTTTCCCCAGGGAACTGGTCTCAGGCCACACGGTAGTTTCATGTTAGGTTGTTGAGCAGTAGATAGGTGTGGTGTGAACACCTGGAGCTGAACGGCGCTGTATGTTGTTACCAACCCCTAGAGCCAAGCAGCCTCCATCAAAGGGACAGGGCAGGAGTGAAGAATGAAACTGGTTCTTTAATTGTCAAAAAAAAAAAAAAGGGGGGGGGGATATCAAACCCAGGCCAAATGCAAATCATAACAATAAACTGCGCTGAAGCATATTTGGTAGATTTCCAAGAGAGGCTTCTCAGCTACTCAAGCAATCAGCAATATTTTAAAGCAATCAAGTGAGAGTAAGGGAAGGCAAACAAAGAGGATCATTTATGTGCAATCGTCACTTGCCTTAATGCCAGCCTTTCTGGACAAGAAAGACTTTCCATTTTCTAAAGTTCAGGCTTAATATTTAGCAAAATGTCTCGGCACCCACACATAATTCATCAGATAAAAGCCGGGAAAGGTTCAGCAGTTTTTTCTGATCCCCATCCACCTCTGCCTTGAAAAACCTATAGAGAGGAAACCAGCCCTTGTTTCTCATGCCCTTGTCCTTTGTTAGCCTGAGGCCTAGAAAGCAGCGATGGGGCCAGTGCAGACACAGCAGTGCCCTCATGGGGCTGAGAGCCTGGACATGGTCCCTGGAGGCAAACAAGAGCTTGAATAAAGATGCTATATGAGGTCTCCTTCAGACCAGTTGTGCCTTGAGGATTTACAGTTCCCAGGATGGTTCTTATCACTCCCACTTCAAGGCAAACGCTCTCATTTGATAAACCCAGCTCCAAAATCACTGGATTAGCTTTTCCTCTTGATGAAAATTAGCCTCCCAGTTGTTTTCCTTGCTGAGCTTTCCCATTTTGCCACCACACCTTGCAGATCTCTCCCCTCCATTCCTGTTCATCCACCACTTTGCTCTTCTTGCATGACAGTCCTTAACAGCTTCATTTCTTTGGCTTCTCTCTCTCCCCACTTCTCTAAATGTCTTTCCCCAGCTTCCTAGGGCACCTCAACATCTCCTTCCAACTGCACGGTCCTCCAGAAAGGCCTGCCGTAGTTTAACTTGATCCTGGGTCCATTGAACTCAGCAGAAATAGTTCCCCTGGACAAGGACACTGATGGCATCTCATAGCTCCAAATGAGGAGAAAACTAGCTGCAAACATTGGGATTCATCTCCACTGACTTCACCTGTTTGAGAGTCATGCATCCTGAGCTTGATTCAAATGAAAGCACAGTGGTATCTAATGACACCTGGGATGCCTTTAGCTATCTGGGACATTGACTTGGTCGTTTCTTTCATGGTTCTTTGTACCTCTGCACAGCCAGACTTTTTAAAAAGCACCTGGACAGAAATAAAAACCTTTTTCTTATTTCATCCTCAACTCCTCTGTCCAGAAGGGCCAACAAAAACTAGCCAAAGAAGAGGGACACAGAAATGGAGAAAATCTGACCTTGCAGAGAACAAGTCTGCTCCTTTCTGGATGAAGCCTTGTGGGATCACCTCCAAAGCATGAGGTGGCACTGAGACATGAGGTGATCCAGGACTTCTGCAAGAGAAGCACTAAATACCCCACAGACACTCAACACCCTCAGCAAAGCTGGCAGGAGGGTTATGGCCCTTTTATAGTGACCATGCCCAGGGCAGCTGCATCTCAGCTCCCATCCTCTTCCACCAGCCCCTGGGAGAGCTGTTACCTTGAACCACTTCCAGCTGCTTTCACCTGTCCTGTTTGTCCCCAGCCTCTCAGAGGAGCTACTATATGAGTAAATTTTAACCCTTTTCAATCAATACCAGTCTGGGCAGCAAAAACCTATTATTTAAGCTTACTAGAGGTGATAATCTCACTAGCCAGCATAACACAGCCAGCAGAAGCAGATGTGCACAGCTGAGCAGATGTGGGAGGTGAAGAAGGGGCAGGTCTACAGATTTTTGACAAATTATGATTGTGTACTTTTGGAAATGATCCAAGTGTTAATCCTGGAGTTTGTACAAAGCCTGAAGAAAGTGTATGGAAAGCCTGGGGAGCTGCCTGACCTCACTGCAACCACACAGTGACCTCATAGTGGGCTCACAGTGACCTCACCAGGAGATGACACTGCATGCACCCTGTCCCGCAACCCCTTGCAGATTCTGAGAGCCACGGGCAGGGGCAAAAAATGTGAGATGCTATGGGAAGTGGGATAGGGGTTAGACTGACTTTTGGTGTGGGGTGAAGGGGTTGCTGGGTGGAGAGGAAGGAAAGCACCAGCTCCTCTCCATGCCCATCTCCTGCTGGGTCACAACAGCCATGGGTTTTGCAGCCAGTGTGGTGCCCGCTCCACTGGTACATAGCACAGGGATGGAGGGAAAGTGCTAGGAAACAGCAGAGCCCACCTTTACCTCTCTGCCCTCTCTCAGCTTCAGCAAACTACCTCATTTTACTGCACCTTGATTTCTCCAGGGGTGGAACAAGGATGATTTAGCTTCCTTCAGATGCACACCAAGGTCTCTTAATGAAAAACACGGGGGTGAAACATGGAGCATTGCTTAGAGAGAACAAAATACACACACACACAGAGGTGTAAATGGGATTACATGAAGTGTGTCCTCCTGACCGCTGCAGTTTTAACTGGTTCTCCCTGCAGACACGTTTCACCCTTTCATTTATTTATTACCATGCTAAGATTTGCTCATTTTTCAAAGACAAATGCCAATGGCAACATGAAAGATTGAAGCAGTAGCTGAGGAGACAATAGCAGCCCCCCTTAAAGCAGTGATGTGGTTTTGGAGGAGAAGGGGATTGTTTCAATTCTTTGGAAAAGTAATTAAAGAATGAGAAGATATGACCAAACCTACTTCCCTGCACAGTCGGCAGCAATGAGCTGCATTTGATCTCCAGTGTGAAACCAAGCGCAGCCACTCACCACGGGATATCAGGGCAAGCGTGCACAGGCAGATTAGTTAAAGGAGGCAGAGGTTTGGTATGTGACACCGGTACTTATCAAAGCATGACCCTCATTCTGTGCCCTGTACAGGATATATTGCAAACAACTTTAAATGTTCCCACTCTGTATTATTCATCAACTTTAAAAAAAAAAAAAAAGAGAAAAAGAAAAATCATGCAAACGATCTCCTTTTGACCATTAGTACCTTTTAGGTTTTCTAAATTTAGGATGACATAAATCTCACAGGGAAAGCGGTTTTTCTTCTTAAAAACCAGAAATAGCTGTTACAGTACTTCAGTGGCGACCTTTAAACATGCGTGTCCAGGAAAATAAAGGCAAACCTATATCACACCATGCAGAACTGGAGGACAAATCTCCTGGTAGCTCTGAACCAGTGGATACATCATAGTGTAGCATCCAGAGACACTGACTCCAGAAATAGGAGCAGCACATCTGCATCACTAATTGCCAGGTTGGGATGTGTTGCTGCCAGTCCCAGAGCTAACTGGGGATATTGGTGCAGAACTGCATTGCAATTCAGAGATACAGTCCAAGTAGGCATGGTGGGCAGGTGGCAAAAATATTGCCAGGGATGAAAAAGTGACCTCATTTTGGTAACTGAGCACAGAAGCAGACTGAGCTCCAAATTTACAACCCAACAGTCATGCCCTCTCAACTATGCAATGCTTTTTAGACTAACAGGTCCTGGCCTCAGTCCTGGTGCACGTTCCCAGTGGAGTCCTCCTAGCAAAGATGGCCCCTATGGGAAGCAAAATGCCAAAAAAGAGAAGTTCAAGAGAATTTGTGCCCTTGAGACAGCTATACATTGTGGTTGCAGAAACCATCGATGCTGCCAGACTGTGGCAGCAAGGTCTGGACTCATCCCATGTCAATGAGGAGTCCAGTTCAGGAGCCTAGTTGCTGCCAGGACTGCTGTTCAGTTTGGGTCACTCCATCATGGGAGCAGGACAAATCTGGGCAAAATTCTGCTGTTAAAAAAAGTGTAACTTTGCCTGGAGAAAAAATCAGAAGAGTTGAAATATTTAAAGTATTATCCATGTGATACATTTCCACTTGCCATTTCAAAGCACATTTTTGAGTCCAGGACAGGGAAATCTATCATTTGTAGATGTTCCCATCCTGAAACCAACAGGATACCAGTCCCTGAAACATCCTCCAGCAGCACAGCAAGACCCAGGAGAGAAGCTGTTAATACAGCACTATTTGCAAGTGGTACCTTTGCCCCTTGCTGTTGTACAAAGGTCTTCCTTGCAAAGTCAAGGAACTGAGGCTGATTACTTTCCCACTCAGGTTGGAGATTAAGACCATTTTCCCATCTCTTCTGAAAGCTGTTTTCTCAGGCTGCTTTGCTCTATGAGCTCATTTTAGTCTGGCACACAGAGCCAGATAGTATTACGCTCCAGGAACGGATATGATTTGCAATTCAGTGCATTAGGGACCACGGTAATTGCAGAGCAGGGTGACCCTTTGCTTACAATTCAGCAGCAATTTTGCCTGTCCTGCTTTTGTAATAGAATAAAGTCACGTGCAGCCGTTTATTTCAAGCCATTTGCAGTTAGTCAAAAATGTGTTCAAAATTTGCCTCTTCCCTTTTTATCATTTACTAAATAGAAGAGGAAAAAAACCAAAGAAAAGCCTTCAGAGAACTCAACTGTGGTTAAGCCTGTAAGTACCTACAAGTTAAGCCTATAAGTAACAGCCAGGCAATGAAGTGCAGAGACCCAGCCAAAAACTTCCCCTTGACTCTGCCCACGTTTACGCAACCACTGCAATATTATCTGCTTTAAATATTCAGAAATGTTATGTATTTTAAGCAAAATAACATTAAATAGATATATGTTGTACAGATGGGGAGATTAAGAGTTTAGCTCCATGAGCAAATTACCGTGGTTTAACAAAACACAATGCAGAAGCAGAGAGGAAGCCTTTTGGTAAGAAAATGCTCCTAGGCCAGTATATATGCAAGGAGAAAAATGTTATTTTTCAGGCAGAGAGGAAGACGTATGAGCTCATCTGCTTTAAACCATACTGACCATGGGCATTGCAGGATCATGCACGCAGGAATACACACAGTTATTTAGGGTCTGCTGATGCCCAACAACTTGTTAAGACACAGTGGGTTTGGTGCCTTTGCCTAAAACCAGGCATTCAGTGCCATAAGAGGTGCCACCGGGCAGCTGAGACCTGCACGCGGTTTGCAGTTATGTCTCAGGAATTAGGGGAGACCTCCGCCCTCCTGCAGAGGCTTTTGGAGGCCTGGAGAGATAATCTAGAACCTGAAAATACAGTAAATATTTACATGTTCAGGCCACTGAACCCATCCCCATGTCTGACCCCTGCGGTGCTGGGATCACGGACAGCTAATCCTCCAGTCTGGCATGTCCTACGTCACTGCCACAGGATGGATTGCAGGGGTCTGTCAGGTTGCTGTGGGTGCTATTTCTCTTTAATTCATTAAAAGAATGTGCTGGTTTTGGCTGGGATAGAGTTAATTCTCTTTATGGTGGCTGGTATGGGCCAAAACCAGCACAAATAAAAACAGAGAAGCCCATGTTTCCAAAAAAACCTTACCATCAGATGTTGAATGTTAATGACTGAGCAGCAGCCACAAGGACTGTCCCCAGAGATGCGGCTGCTGTGACAGACAACAGCTCCTGCAGAAAGCAGCAAGGCATCAGTGGACCACTGGTGTCCGCACACGTGCACGTGTGTCACACAGGAGCAGTGTCCACAGCCTTTTTATCTAGTGGTATCCCACCCTGCTCCTTGGGAGGATTTCAAATTTTGAGGCATTTCAAAATTTCCCCACCTGCAAACCAGAGTTTCCCAAAAGAAATGCGCCCAGCTTGAAACATTTCAGTTTTTCTTAAAGAAGAACACCATCCAGCAAATTCTCCTATCCAATAAAATACTTCAAAATTAAGTCTTTTTAAAGCAAATAAATGAAAATGATCCTTTCAGAAAGCAGCCACACAGCACTCTTTCATTTTTCCCTTTGCAGCATCTAAACTCTGAGCCTAATGCCCTGAGGTGGTAGAGAGCCACTTTCATTTCTAAAAAAGCATGATTTTAAAGACAACCTCATCACCTCTGGTGGCCTTAGTTACAATTTTGGAAACCTGGGAGCTGGTAGGAAACTCAGTTGTAGGGCAGAGAAGGACAGCTCTTGACCAGGGTACTGGATATGCTGGGGGTCCTGTTAGGCTCCATTATCACAAGTTGCCCAAGGAGTTGGTGGGAGAGGAGACAGACACACAGCTTGTCTTCTGCATGGGGCCCTGCAAGCTCAGTGCTTGCTCTGATGGGCAATACAGCACAGCTGAAGGACTGATCAGATGTCACTGAATTGTAAAAATCACAGTTCAGGCTGGGAAAGGAGCCCCAGAGGACCGACTGTCTGATCCCTTCTCCAAGCTGAACAGACCCAAATCTCCAAGCATGTCCTTGTATGTCATGCTCTCCAGCCCCTAATGGTCTCAGTGGCCTCCACTGGACTTGCTCCAGTATATCAATAACCTTCCTGTACTGGGGAGCCTGAAATTGGACATCACACTCCAGATGCCATCTCACAAGTGCCAGACAGAGGGAAGGATCAGTTCCCTGGCCCTGCTGGCTTCACTCTTTACTCATGTAGCCCAAGATGCAATTAGCCTTATTTGCTTCAAGGACACACTGCTAAGCACAGCGTCCACCCCTCCTTGCTCATTCTGTGGGGTGGTTTTTTTTAACCTTATAATGTGTATTTCTTGGAAAGGAGGCATGTGCTGGTGTGTTATATCTCAGCCTACGGCTCCCCATTCACAGAGATCACATTTTACATCAGCTCCTTCCCCCTCGAGCAGCAGATGCTGCCTGTACTTGACAACATTTCCATCCATACCTGTCCGACGCCAGCTTAAAATTACAGCTTCAAAACTCAATTTGGAGATGCAGGGAGAAACAGAGGAGCTCCTGGGCTTTTTTATATTTAATGTTGCTCAGCAAGTCCATTTATCTTCCCTGTCAAACCACACATTTCAGCAGCACGCAGCCCCTGCCATTCCTACACCCAAAAGGAAAGTAATAAAAACCTGATCACTCCAAGACCTCAGAGCCTCCTTGTGTCCTCGGACATATGGATGGAAGTGGTGGGAAGGGTCATACATCTCACTGTCTTCACATATAGCCTGGAGAAGGGCTGGGAAGTGACTCACCAAGAAGCCAGTCCCTGCGGGATGGGGAGGGCAGCTGTGTTTGCCCTCAAATTTGTTCAATGAATGCATACTCAGTGCAGCACCCACAGCGTGGTGCATCCTGATTGCAACCAACAGTTGTTAAGGTTTCACCAGCTGAGAGTATGGCCCCCATTGGAAGCATCTGAGCACCCCACCACCATCACTAGCAACTCACACCAGGTTCAACTGCTCATGTCCCACTTTGCTCATCATCAACACCAAAAAGTCTACCATTCCTCTGCCAAATTTCATGGTAATCCTTGCCCAGAGCTCTGCTTTTGAGGGAGAGAGGGCTGAAGGCACCAGATGTTTGAAATCACAGCCAGCCCCACCTCAGGGCAATGCACCACATCTTCCAGTCCACAGCAAAACTGCACAGCAAGGGAGGTGAGTCAAGATGACGGCTGAAAGCAGAAGAACGAAACCCAGCAAAAATGTAAGGTTCAACATTTTAATACCTCACATCTTCCCCGTGCATTGTTCGGAGCACACGAACCAAATCAACAACTTCCAGCCTGTGCCAGGTCACAGGCTAGCTGAGATGTTTTCAACAGGCAGTGATCAAAACACAACTTGTACATACTTTCTTCTTATAACCTTTCTGCTTGGGCTCAGGCTATTAAAGCAACAGTAGCGTGGCTCTGGGGGCTGCCAAGGGGTTATGAAATATCTCCTCTCTGGACTTCCAGTTCCTCTCTGCTCAAAACCGAAATCCATTAGCATCTATCAGGTATTTGATGCTCCTTGCAAGGGGAATCCAGTGGCTAAGATAACCACCTGCATATAGCTGACGGACCAAGGAGGAATGGTCTCCCAATATCTGATAGGAGGGCCACTCAAAGGGAAAGAGAACTCACCCTGCTATTCCCTCTAAATGCTGTCTGGACCCAGGCAGGCTGTGCAGCACCTTGTGAAGAGCCAAAAGCATTATCACATCAGTAGAGTGCATGCTGGGTCAAACCAGACCCTGGTGAAACATCAGTGACTCTGATGGAGTATCACCTCTGGATCCAGGCTCAACACTGCACAGCACATATTTTTTTCTAAAACACAGCGTTTTGGGGTTTTGTGGGTAAGCTTCATAGGCAAACTTTCCTTACAGCATATCAGGTTCATCAGTTACCCAGCTAAAGAAACTTTCTTCTCAGTGTCAGACCTACAGGGTGCCATACTTGCCCTATACAGATATAAAGGGCCACACCTTTGGGCACTGACATTCACCTGTCTGGTATTCCACGATACCAACCCAGCAAGCATTGACCACCAAGAATGACCAAAGCAGATCCTTAGAGCCATATATGAAATGTATGGAAATGGTTTCTGCCTTCAAACCAGTGTGACCACAAGCACTCCTTCTGCTGGAAAGGTAAGAAATTACAAGTGTGAAGGGCCACTGGCCTGAATGGGCCTCCAGCGCATTACCTGGCGCGACAACATGGAGCATCTCTTGGTGCTGCTGAGTTTATTGTGGGGAAGAAGAGGACATTTATCTCTTGTGATGCTAAGCCAGACCTCCAGATTGGCATATGGCTCTCTCTGGAGGTACCCACATGCTGCCTGGAAGCCATCAGGATGCTCTATAGCTCCTATCCCAGCACGATCCCCCTCTTCCCACAGGCAATCTTGCATTTCCTTCCCCATCCCAGCCTTGCTGTCTCAGCCTCTGCCCTTTTCTTGCAGTGTCACCTGGAGCTGAAGGGATCATCCGTCTGCTTTCTGTGAAAGACACCTGTTAAAGACATCTTCATGTCTCATCCATCCCTTTCTGCTGTTGCTAAAGGGCTCCAAGTCTCCTCAGTACCACCATCTTTGAAAACACTCTCAGCATGATTTGCCTGTGGGAACAAAGCAAATATGGTCAGTCTACCTGTACATCTACATCTTCGGGCTTTTGCCATCTTCCCTACAAAATTCCAAGCCAAATTTCACAGAAATCAACAGCCAGGGAGAGTCTGTGTCTCAGCCCAAACGTCCCAACTACAGGAAAAATCAGCAAGTAGGTCCCAGAGAAACCAGACAGAAGGGAAAACTCAACAGTGAAGGCAATATCACTTCAGACACCATGGAGGAGAAATACCTCTTATCAATTCCAGATGAATTAGAAACCACTTGTTCAGTTAAATCCCACAATGTGGAAGGCATATGTGCCTATGCTGGCTGGAGAAAATGCCTTGAGATTAAAAAAAAAAAGATCCTCTAAACAAGAGGTTACTAAATAAACGAAATGAAGCCCAATCAGAAGAAACAGACACCTCCCCCATGCCTACCCCTTGGAAATAATACAGAACACATTTCACCAACTGTAGCTGAGTGCTCTGCACGATGTACAGGGAAATACCCTGCTGGGATATATTCCCATGCCATCAGGACACCACAGCAAGACGGGACTGGGAAAGCTGGGCTGGAGTCTCTGTTGTACTGGTCAAACATCCGATTTCAATTACTGGCACCGTCTGGTAGCCCGGTTC
This sequence comes from Fregata magnificens, assembly GCA_013389945.1. Lineage (NCBI taxonomy): Eukaryota > Metazoa > Chordata > Aves > Suliformes > Fregatidae > Fregata > Fregata magnificens. Next base: position 341,226 of record WAAD01020605.1, read on the forward strand.
ACTCTTGTGTCAGGCAATTGGACACACGGCAGATGTTAGAAATTGGAAACATGGCAGTGAAGAGGTGGTAAGTCCCAAGACTACACAGGGACAGCTATGCGGGGAGCATAACACGATGTTTCCTCGTGTGATGGCAGCACTTTGTGCTTCCTGGTGTTGTGCTCTCTATTAGGGACATCTAATCTAAAGCAGTCAGGCGGTTTTCACTGGATGAGGATGTGGTTACGGTATGCACCTACTCTGTTCATCCAGCCTTTATCAAGGCAATGCGGACACACTTGGTAGAAGCAGAAGACCTTCTCTAACTCAGACACATATGCTTGTCCCAATCTTGCTCGATGGTTCAAGTCCGGAAAGTCACTGTCTTTCAATTCTCAGCAGTCACCACCCACAAAGCTCCATGAGTCTTAAAAATGACAGCAACTGGCAGATCAGAACAGTAGGGGGTAAAATATGCAGTAGGTCATGGCTTGCCTGGGAAGTACTTTCATGAGTTCATTGAACACAAAGAAACAACTTCTAAACATCTCCAGTCAGATATGGACCAATTACCAAGATCACCAAATTCACCCCAAATTTTAGTGAGCGCTCTGATGGCTTGACCTTATCCATCAAGATGTCAAAATGAATGGTGGCTGAAGAAAACCCTGTTTCCAACATGAACAGATGTCGAAATGAATGTAGTATGCCTGGTCACTCAAAAATGGACCTGTCAGCTTAAAATTAACTATCAGCAGTCCAAGCCTAGAAGGCAGCAGGATGCACTGCCAAGTTGCCTCAGACACACGCCATGTGTCATTTGATCATATTTTTCATTATTTAGAGCAGACTTTTTAAAAATTCTTTGTCTCAGCTGAATTTTAAATAAGTACCAGAAGTTTATGTGATTTTGAGAACAGGCATAGAAGAAATGAGTGTCTTTTTCGTCTGAAGGGGAACAGGGAACAGAACCCTCCACCCTTCAGAGGTGTTGCGTCAGGAGTCACTGGGCTAAATACAATCCCGCAAACTGGTAATTAGCATCCTTGCAATTAGTATCCTTGCTGTCATGGATAATACCCATTGAACTTCACTCAGTCACAGATTTACCTGGAAAGCCCTGGAACGGGCTTTACCCCAATCACTACTGATGGCCAGCATGGCAAACACATCATGCAACACAGTCGCACCACTGTCCAGCTGTCCTGACCCTGCTCCCTCTGGGCTTTTACTGACCACAGGCTTATGTTGCAGTACGAAGCATCAAGTCCCTTCCACTAAAGCTGGTTAGGGTGGGTTAGGCTGGACTAAACCACCCATGAATCGTCAGTACGGCATCCTGCTTGGAGATGTCTAACCTGGTGGCAATGACAAGAAAGCAGGATAAAACACTACACTTTTGGGCTATGGAGCATCATTCCCAGACCATTAGGCACTTTGGTGCTAACATCCTTTGCAGGCTAAGAGCTAATGAAGGATTTTCTTTCCATACTGTAACAAAGGCAGATTTCATGTCTTCAGCAGGAAGCTCTTTGCTCTTGTAGTAGGAGTGTTCAAGAGCTGTGTCTGCAGGACAGCGGTTTCCACATGGGATCATGAGACTGGAAGCACAAATGGATGCAGGATTGCAAACCTAGAAGTGGGATCACAGATGGAAAAGTGTGGGCAGCAGGAGTGTACAAGGGCCTTGCAGGAGTAAGCGAGTGTACAGGGCAGTGCTGTGCATTTGAAGTCCCTTTTATTCTAGAAAGCAAGCAAAGACTCCAATACTCATACCTCTGCAAAGTGAGCAAAGAGGAGCCTTGAGCAAAGAGGAGCCTTCAGTGCTCAGCCTGCTGAGGTGTAACTAGTGAAAGAATGCCCAAGTGGTCAGATAACCAGGTTGGGTAGCTTTGCTCAGCACTATTCATGTTTTCCAGGAGCAAAAGGGAGCCCCAAAGCACAGCAGATTCCTGTCATAGCTGCATTCACTCGAGATGTCTCTCAGAAGGAGCAAATCCTCACCTTTCACCTGGGCTGGCATTTCTATTTCACACTTGCACATACACACCTGCAACCCGACGATCCTGAGGAAGCACTTAAAGGTAACAGTAAACTCAAAGTGATTGATCTACAGATAATTTACCTTGGCAAGGAGGGCTACAAGTCAGCTAGCAAGTGAACTGACAGACACTGCACTCCCATACGCAGGAGTGAATAGCTTCCCAGGATACCGGCATGTCTACAGCACCAAGGAACTAATTAGGAGCAAAGGTAGTGGTGTCTTAACATAGAGACTGATGAGGATGTGCTCTAAAAGGACCCCCAAACCCTTCAGCCAAACTAATGTTCCCTCCAATCTGCATGTGGTCAAATGCCACTTTATTCTGGATCACATTGTCAGAATTAAAAGAAGTTGAGAGGGAAAAGAATAAACGGCTTCTTGCCTTCTTGTCTCTGTTTCTTGAACAGAGAAAGGGTATCCTCTGTTATCAACCCTTCCTGGGGTCACTGCCTATCTCTTGGTGTCGCTCCACCATGTGAAGAAGAGGTTGTGGCTGCACTACAGGGAATTAAGTGGACAGTGGAGGTGAAAAGAGGAATAAAAGCCATTTATGTCACGAAACACCATCAGGCTGAGACTGCTACTTTGAAAGAGAAAGAAATGGGGACAGGATAAAAGTGGTGCCACATATCAAACTCTTCACATGGTCAAGAGCCATTTGGCCACATACCTTGCATGGCTGAAGGGTGGGAGATGGCACCATCTTCCCTGGCCTCCCACCACTCCTCACTAGGGCACAGGCAGATGGGGCATGCCAAATGCCTACAGGGCAGACTGGTGGGTTTGGCTTGCTCCTCCCCACAGCTGGGGACCCTGCTTACTTGCCAGCCCCTGTGTTATCACAGTCTGGATGACAGCCACCTAACACCATGCTGGTACAGGACCCCAACTGCAAGGCAGGTGCAGCTGATAGCTGCATATAGATTGCAATTCTGAGTTACACGAATAGAAAGAATAGCCAGCAGTCATTAAAAATAATTAAAGCCACTCTTATACATGAGATTTTAAGCCTCCACTTCAGATTTTATCTACCCTGTAAACATTAGGGTGCAGGATTAGATCTAATGCAGGAGGGCAAATTATCCCTAAATGTGCATCATACGCAGCACACATCTGAATCCAAGCTTCCCAAAGAATATTTAGGGGACCTCACAGATCTCCTCTTTTCTGCCCTTTTCCAAATATGTTTTGCTAAAAGTAGGATTTACCAAACTGAAAAGTCATTAGAAAGTCACAGTATAGAACTCCAGCACAGAAACAATAACAAGATACAGAATAGCCCTTACTTTCCCCCTTTGCAATATTTTTTGCAGTACTCCGAATCACAATGAGAGTCACATTATCTCACCTCCTCACTTTGGACTGTGACCCACAGTGACTACAATATAGCTCTTCCATTTTCACTTACCTTGTCCATAAGAGAAAAAATGAAAGGGGAGCATCTGAAATTCGGCAACCCATGCACCTGTAATGCATTTCAGACTGCTTCTTCCTCTGAAGCCTCGCCAAAGACTGAGATGGAGCTTGAAAAGGGAAGATGAAAACTCCAGCCTCTCTGGAGGACACACGGAAAATCCTGCAGACTCTGGGAAAACTAAGATAGCTGAGAGTCAACCCTGCTGACTCTCATTCTGCCAGAGAGCTGCAGCTGGTGCCAGTGAAATATTTATGCAAAGACAGCAGATGTTGCGAGCAAAGTATGAAGAAAGACATGAGAGCTGTAGTATTAGGTCGGGGCATCCAGTGCAGTGTTTGCTTCCTACAATGGCCAACACCAGATGGTTAACAAGAGTGTAAGAGCACGACAAGCACATGGAGACACCTCCATCTTTCCAGCCTCCAGTGACCTATAGCTTAGGGACCTTCTGAGGGACAGACTGCACCTTAGAAATATCTTTGCATTCAATACCCTGCACAAACTTTTCTTCTATGAATCTTCTTACTTTGGAAACCATTTACATTTTTAGCACTCCCAATGTCCCAATGAGTTCCACGGGTTTACTACATGCTGCATGAAAATGTTATGTCCTTTCATTAGTTTTCAACCTCCATCCTGCTTGTTTCCTTTGTTGCCGCTCAATTCTTGCGTAAGAAGAAACACTAAAAGTTTTTAAAATCTGGGAGAAACGTTGACTATTTCTTCCATATCCCTGCTGCCACCTCTAAAGCTTGGGAACATTTGTCTGTACACCAACGGCAAGATCAGAAATAACACTGAAGCACCAACAGTGCAACCTGGATAGTACTGAAGTGCCTGTGCTCATGGAGAGACTGAAGAAACCTGGTAGATCCACATGAGCATCTCTTAACACAGAGGGCTGCTCAGTTCAATCCAGACCTTGGCCCAGCAATAAATGCAAATTAAATGTTGGCCCAGCGATACATGCAAATACTTAGAGCCCCTGGAAATCCCCAGTGTCTGCGTGGCATCAGCCCCTTCTCAGAGACCTTGCAGCTAAGCAAAGGCCAGAAGAGCACAGCATGGCTGGTGCCCCAAGAGAGCTAAGCTTAGCTCCCTCCCATATGGGACAGAGATGATGGCTAGGGCTCGAGTCTTCAGACAGTCAGCAAATAGGTTTCCCTTGGGGTTGAACCACAGGGAAGCTTTACCATGAGCCCAGGAGACAAGGGGCAGACTGTAATTCATGTACAACTGGAGAGGAGACTAAGTGCCCTTTGCTAGGAGTAAGCACAGCCCTGCTGAGAAACCACCACCAGCTTTCCCATTGCCTTCAAACCATTCTCCCAATTCTCCACCCCTCACCTCGAGGCAAACAAGGATTATCCATAATCCAACCACCCTCACCACTGCAAAAGCCCACCATAACTGCCCTGTACAGGAGAGGAAATAAATCTCAAATTGTTCATTTCAGTAAAAAAGGTACGAGGGAGCTGCTGTACTGCTAGCTGAAGGGTTAAATGTGGTGCTACACAGAGATAGCTCCTTTCCTAGCTCATCTCCCAGCTGCTGGGCTCTGGCTTGTTTAACGAAGATTGATTGCCTTCAGGAGGCCACCTCTGTCTAGACTGCCTACGGCCCCTTTTTATTACCCCCACCCACGCAAGTGAACCCAGGACCCAGGCACGGAAAAATTCCAGGCAATGGAGCAGCAAGAGAATAAATTGAGTTTTCTCAGAGCAAACAGAGCCAGGTCTTCCCCGGCCCTTTCTCTCAGGCACGGATTCTCTTGGGTCTAATAACAGCTGAGATGCTGACATCGTTTCGTCAATGGGGGCCCAGAGAACATTTCATTTTTCTACCCTGACTTGTATTCATGAAGTTTGCAGTAATCTACTGCCTCCAAGGCCTCTTGACTTTAGGTTATGACAGCACTAGGAAACTTGTGCCCTCGCTGCAGCAGCCTTGCTGAGCTATTACAGCCCCAGACCCGCAGCCTGTGCATACTAGCCTGCAGAAAGGCTAAATGTGTGCTGGGTCTGCTGCAGAGAGCTCCCTGGAGTGCAGGACATCTGCTTTACAGCCCCACCATGAGCCAGTGGGATCCCCACAGAGACAAGGAGGACATGAGATTATTGATGACCTGGCCAACTAAAGTCCTCAGAGCATGCCTATGCTATTGAATAAGTGGACCAAGGAAATCTCTTCTAGCCTCGAGGCCAACAGATAAAATATAGTTTCTGTTCACAGAGCTAAATTATCTCTATACCCCCATCCCCAAATAGGAGTCATACCTACACTGCCTGGTCCTTGGTCCGTGCTCACCCCAGACTGGACCTGTGCGTTATTTGGGAGTGTGATAGTCTGCTTGGGCTAAAGCCATGACAGGGACTGTGCTGATAGTGGAATAAATTTTCCATCCACTAATCTAGGAGCCCCAATCCTGTGGCATGATATGTCATTGATCTCCATAACAGGAGTGAACAAAACTCCATGGGTGGAGCAATAAATAAGGTGGACCTAGACACCATGTCTGTTCTCTGAACACACTCTTGGAGACAGTAAAAGCAAAGAAGTGGAACAAAGAGCACTGCACAGGAAAAGATGGATGAGAACCAGACATGGGTATATTTCATGTGGGAAAAAAAGTTGAGGGTAATAGAAGATTTCTAGAAGGGATCTTGGTGCAACTTCCTAAAACCTTGTTGGAGCCCACATGAAGTCATGTCAAGTTACTCAGGGAGTGCTGTGGTTTCAAAGGTCTTTGACCATGAGACTTCTTCCAAATAGACAGGTAAGTCCAATTTTCAAAATCCCTCATGTCCCACAGTGCACAGAAACGAAAGCTCGGTGCCATGAGGTCAGGAAGAACTCTAATTCCCATGATGTGGGAGCCAGAAGCAACACAGGTTGGAGAAACATTAATAATGGACACAACACCTAGATAAAAACATGTTAGTGATGGTTTTCCTGGCTTTCACTAAAGGAAAAGTGAGCTTGGGTCCAAAACCTAAAACACACTGAATCAAAACTCCAGTGCTGAACAAAGGAAGGTCTGGGAGGCGGATTGCAACGCTGCAGCTTGCAAAACTCTTTAATACCTAAAGACGTATTCCCTTTCAATTTCCTTGTCACCAAAGGCTTTTAAAGCAACAAGCTCTACCTGGGGTGAACGCATAGTTTAGGAGTTTAATGATAATGATTCTCTGATGCCTTGAGGGTATAGTGAATTAGTGCATTAGTTCTTCATCTCAAGGCATGAGGGGGGCCAAACCCAGTCTTAAATCATAGAAAATATGAAAACATTTGGAAGGAGGGAGTGTTGGCACGGCTTAGCAGGGAGGACAAGCTGAGCTCACCAGAGTGTTGCTTTCCAGGGGCAAGGTGGATCAGGACTGAGCGTACGGAGAGAAGCCAGTTAAATGTTAGGCTCCAAAGGAGAAGAAAACATGCCCAGATAACTCTGATTCACTTTCTGGACAAGAGTAAAAACAGTAAAAAAACCCAAAAAATCTCTCTTTTCCTCTTCTTTGTGTGTGTTTAGGTTATTTTAATTGAAAGAACATTTCTATGAGAACCCATCAATCACCTCTGGAGTCATGCTCACTCGCCTAAAGCATGGAGAGACATATCCATTGCGGGGAGACTCTCAAAAGGGAAAAGCGCTTCAGGTTGAAGTTCTTCCAGCTCATTTAAAGAGATGTCAAGTTTAACGATCTTAAGGAATGAGGAGGAGGAAGGGGGAGAGGGCTGAAAAAAAAATGAAGCTATTTCCAATTTTCCCCCCATGTCTCCCCAAAATACGCCTGGAGTTTTTAGCCTTTAGCATTTTGACAAGTAGCAACACACATAGGCAGTTCTAGCACCAGTACTGCTTGATCAAGGAGTTCTGCTTTGGAAATCACCCAAATAAAACTTGGCAGAGAAAAATAAAAGGAAACAAAAAGGGGGGAGTTCAAAGTGACAAAGACGAGAAAGAAGGCCAGATCCTCAGCAGAGCAGTTTCTTGCATCTCCTCTTTGTCACAGGAGCCCTGCTGCTTTATTCTAGTGAGGGACAGGCTCTGAGCATGTCAGAGAAACATTTGTAGGTGAGAAAACCAGCTCATGTACCTCACAGAAAATGAAATGTTTGAGACAGCAGGGATGTCTCCTGCTGCATCCAGAGAAACAGTGATCATTTCTGAAATGCTAAGCTGAGAATGCGCAAGGTGCTAAACTGCGATACATTTAGCAAATAACTGAAATTGCTGAGAAAATATCTACTGAGAAGGGAATGGGAGGAATATTTGGGGGACCTGGAAGTTTTTGATGGAACAAATAATCCCAAGAATGTGACAATTTAAGGAGAGAAGGGAGACTTACCCCTTCTAACACACCTAAAAATACATCAGTGACTTATTTTAGTTATTTTTAAAGTGACATAATATCATAAAAGAAATGGAAATTTAAAGCTGACTACCACAAAAGGCTTCCCAACAGAGAAGCAAAAGACTCCTCCCCTGGCCAATGCTGTAGAAGTCCAGGGGTTGGGGGCATTTCAAACAAAGCTGGAGAAAGTGGAGTAGCACTTCTTGAATTTCTATTGCTGCACATTCCCAAAACAAAGGCGAAGGAATTGAGATGGAAAGTTTTGGAGAACTGCACAGCAACAAGATGGCTGCTGGCAGAGCAGACTGTTTTAGGACATGAGTTGTCTCTCCCAGCAGTACTCGTTGACACTTGGGTTAGATGAGTTTAGGTTTCAGGCATACAAAAAGGACCTACTCCTTACCATTGCTCTCCCACAAATATACACCTACTGTGGAGATACATAATATTGGAGAGGAGAAATCAAAATCCCAGGATCTGTTCCCTTCCTTTGCCCTAAGTGATGTGACCTAGTCTCCACCTGTGTCTGCAGTTTAACTGTCCCCACTATAAAATGAGATTAATAATAATAATCTGTTGAGGAAAAGCACTGTCAGGCCTGAGGACTGTGAATGAGGAGTTCATGTTGGAAAAGCTAGGGCAGGTGAGAAGTCCCCATCTTCAGCTGCATGTTTTCACCACCACAGTCTGGATGCTCCTAGTTCCTATCAGCGGGGATGCCGCTAAACCTCGCCTACGGTAGGTTAAGCTACAAGGGTCTGCACTTTGTGAGGTGCTCAGACGAACAGCAATGGTATCTTGGCCATGGGATGACAATATTTGCTCACAGGTGCTGAACAGGTGAGGGCAATACTTCCCCTGACAGTTAAAGCCTAACATTCAGTACCTCAAGTCCCACAACTGGTTGCTATCCCACTAAAATCCAGTGTGCTCTTTCCCCTTTTGCCTATGCACTATTTCACAGAACAGGCTTGTAATGAAAAACAGTGGAAATAAACCCAAGAGTTCACCCTCTATATATCCCTTCCCAACTTGTCAGAACTGTCATTGGTTCAAAATCTCTTCTTTAGCTTGCAGGGAGTTTAGTTACAGGGCACAATTGCCTGGAAAAGAAAATGAGTCCAGTCTTGTCTGCACAGCCAAATACCACAGGAGTTCTTCATCTTTTAGTAGGAGAAGCAGCAGGATTGGATTCAGACACGAGCAGGGTCACAAATGGAAAGGAGAGGAGCCAGATGAGGTATCTCACCTCAGAACGAGCCTTGCAGGGTCTTCAGGGAAATCATTTATAGGTGTCTGAGTGTCTTTTTTAACTGCTACTTATTGACTTATTCAACCCCTCTACAACCAAAGCCTTAAACCTGGCACACGCCTTCCACGCTGTGGATCTTCAACGTGCTCAAAACCTTATAAACCATCAGGAGTCATCTTCTCACGTCTCTCAAGAAAACTGCAGAGAGAAAACAGTAAAGTCCAGGCCATGTCAGATGCCAGTTAAAAGGCAGTGAGTCCATCACCATCGCCCAACACGCAACAGTCTGTCACTTTACCAGTTTTCCCATTCTTTGAAAATGCCCTGGACACAGAAACATGAGTCCATGTGGACTGGAGAGTCCAGCTTGCCCATTCTGAATCCCTTCTCTGCAATGTCCACCATGAAAAATATCGTTATCATTGTCATAATGACATTGTTATTCGAGATGACACATCACACTCCATTTCAGCAGAGACACCATTGCTGGTCAGGAGAGGAGAGGTTTGAATGAACATCAAAATATATATATAGACCAAAGATGCTGTTAAACAAAGGAAGGTCAAGGTGGAGCTCAGATGTATTAAAACTTGTTCATGTTTCCACTTGCAGTAACTCTGTCTAATAAATGGCTTCTTTTTACCTGTGGCATCTCCATCTGACCACAAACTCAGAGGTGAAGAAGTCTAAGGTGAAGCCAAAGGTGAAATGTAAGGTGAAAATAATGAATTATTTGTAAGTTGTAGTTTATGTAGTTAGAAATCAGGCATTTTGTTAGCCTGCTCTGTTTGCATCTTTCAAAAGCTGCCAGGACTGCAGAATTCGCTGTCTCAGAGATGCTTAAATTAAACATGCTACCTTGGCAGATCTACTTCAGAGATAGTCACACAATACCTGTGTGACAGCTCCGCCACCACTGATATCCTGCGGTTTGAATAGGCATTTGCAGCACTAAAAGTACAAGCAGTTTTGGGCTGAGCCAAAGGTCAGTAACTGCTCTGTGACAGATTCACATCTCCTGTGGACCAGGCATGGCAGAAGCCCTATAGTCTCCGCACATCAGTGTTTATGTTAGAATTACCTGCCTTTTCCTGGCATGCGTCACATACATATTGATTACGAAAACAGGCAAGATTGGTTTGATTGACTTGCTTCCCGTGCACTAAGAACACGACTGGTTTACTTCTCAGAAAAAGCCATGCTTTAGAAAATAAGAGAGCAAGAAAGTCTTTCCAGGAAAGCTCAACTTTGAGAAACAAGATTTTGTCCATGTCAAAATGTCAAAGTCCCTGGTGTTTTGCCAGATTTTGCCACACCTTGCAGGCTCAAAAAATGTTTTTCTGGAAATGAAACAAGAAAACTTTTCACGCAGGAGCTTACAGCTCTGTCTGGTTTCCCCCATCATTGTATTTTTTCCCAAAGCAAAGACCAAAAATCTATGATCCTTTGGGGAATCAAGGCCTGACTGTCTGCATATTGGGGCTGGGAACAGCGGCAAACTACTGAACAAATCTGGCTTCCTAAATTCCCTGTTCTCATTTTTTCACTGGCACATGGAAGATCGCTTACAATGCGGTTCTCGGGCAGAGCCAAAGGAAGGATTTCTGATGTATTCAGTAAATCAACACAAACCCCTTCACCCAGCATACTAAGAGTCCACAATTTTGCTTTGAACTGCATTTCAGAAGTCAGGAACTCAAAATGCTGCCAGGGCTTATTCAAACGTTGAAGTGCTACAGATTTGAACTAGAGAAGACACCACCACCACCCAGCCTGCTTTTGGGGCAGAAACAGATTCCCCAGTGTTTCCTTGATGTGAAAACATGTTTTGTTTTATTTCAGCCATCTCTGAAGAAAGTCAAAATCACACTGGAAGAAGCAAGGTGTTTGTAGGTAGAATATCTTTTATCAGAGCATCTGCTGTTGTTGGAAAAAACAGATAAGCCCTGGGCAGTAAAGAAAAGCCTTTGTCCTATAGCTGAAAGCTTAATTAATTTTCCAGCTATATTATTTCAACCTACAAACCTCATCTTGCCTGTGTCCTTAGACCACCCTGACTGCAAGAACATGGCCTCAAGAGCACTGCTGTCCATTCACAGAATGCAAGACAACTTGGCTGCATTGCCAAGTGTTAGTATTCACTCCTGGTAGAGACAGGGCTGAGAAATCACTCTTGCTCATCTGATGCTTACACTGACATCACTGGCCATCCGCCTTTCGATACAGTGAAGGTGAATTGATTTTTAAATTACTTTTGCAATGGTATTTTTTAATATTAATATAATTTTTTTCCTATTTTTGTCACTAATTTCGATATCATAGAATTGATGTGAACTGAATTTTGAATGGATCAATTTTTACTTTAATGGGAGTGAATTATACTATCAGATCTTAGATCTGTGATCGGGATCACTTGTGAAGAATACACTAACCTGCAAACAAGGAGCTCAGCACGTTGGTCCAGCATCACAGCTGGGATGAACCAATGTCACTCCATGCAAAGGAAAAAAGACAAGCCCAGCAACTGTATGTCTAGCCTCATGTTGAGGTCACCTGGAAGTTTTTGCGGCGATATGAGGATCCATCCCCTAAGAATTAGACCATGAACTCAATAGACTGAGAACTTTCCTCAGCTAGACAATTTGTCCCAGAACCCACCTCGTAGTTATAACATTAGAAAGGATGTTAAGTACTCACTAGTCCAGACAAGAATGCCCTCCCAGAGGTGCCAGGCTACAATGAACAGCTCAAAATGCTTTATGAGCTGACATTTTGGTTTTACTGTTATACTGGAGCAGTTCAAAAGAAGCAATTTGTTCTGTGGCTTAATGCATTTAGGAACCAAGGTGCGGCACATTTATTGTGGCAGAAAAACAACCTCAGCCCCCCCTCCCTTTGAAGCACAAAGAAAGCGAATGAAAGGCGAAGAAGTGAGCACCCAAGGTAGCAAAAGCTTATTAGTGAAGGGAACACAAAAAATCGATCATTCTGACCTGTGCAGCAGCTGAGGATATGGAAGCAGGAAACCCTGGAGACGTTACAAAGTGCCAGCAAGCCTGAGCAATCGTCCTTCTTTGTTGCTAATGAGCCATGGTGCTTTTTAATAATATATAAACCATTTAAAAGGACTTGATAGGAAGACCAAGGAAGCCAGTTGAAGTGTTTCTACCTAGAGCGAGGTCAGAAAACACTGAAATATTTTGTGAAATGGGGAAACAATGAACTTCTGCCAACTACAGAGCAAGAACTCAGCAAAACTGCTGGGAGTTTCCAGGGGGTCTCCCAGATCTTTGGACCCCCAAAGCATTATCTTCTGGCTGACCATCCTCCTAGAGGGTACATCCCAAGCCAAAACTCCTGGAAACATCAAAAGGGAGGCCCCAGATCCCTTGGATCTGTGATGGTTTTATCAAGAAACCACAGGGTTTCTATCTGCAGTCAAAGCCCACAAGGTACCCAAGGATTCCTGGGTGTCATTGCTATAGTTTCCAGGTTTTCAGCCATAGTTCATGTAAGCCATGAGGACACATGCTCCAACCACCCTGGGTTTCCAGCCCCCAGGTAAGGAACCTGGAACCCTGGGATCTCCAGCTTGGAGTCAAAGAGCCTAGAAACTCTTGCAGTGAGCAAAACAAATGGGCAATCCTGGCAGTTTCACCCCTGTCATTCACTGCCTTTAGCAGCAGAGAAGCTGCCAAGGCTGTCACATTCCCTGAAGAGCTAGAAATCATAAAAAGAAGTGCTTCATTTTTGGACTGACCATAGTTCTTTGCAATGTGTTCATGGGATTTCACACTTGCCGTATTTAAAGCAAAAAAAAAAAAAAAAAAAAATTTGGGTCTGTNTGATTCAGACCAAAATTTTATTAAAAACAAAGTGAAACATCTACAGCATGAAAATCCCACTTTTTGATCAATATGGCTTCTATTGATCACAGAGGGCTTTGACAGATGCTTAGCAGGGCTCTCCACACAAGTTTAGAAAAGAAGATGCTTCACCCCGACTGATATACAGCTATGTTAACAGCAGAAACATGAATTGCTCCAACTGCAAGAATGCAAAAACACACTCTAAGACACAGTGATAAGGAGTAACGGGACAACACCACAATCTAATAGGGACAAAATAAACCTGAAGGTGCCATAACACACTGTATTAAGCGCTGTGGAAAGTCCATGCCAGACTGGAGAGTCCACATCTCGGGGCTGGGTTCTTGGAGTGGTTGTGCTGTTTTAATTCATGTTTTTACCATGACTGACATGACACTGTCTTCATCCTGACAAGAGATGCCAAAGTACCCAGTCATGAAGGCAAATTAAAAAATAAATCATTGCAGCTGGTGTAGGTGCAGCACCTCTGGGTGCAGCTTGTCCCCACACAGATAACCCTCTCACCCAAGCCCTCTGCTTCCAGCACCGCAGCGCCCTTCTCTCCCACCTCGATGTGTGCAGGTTGTGGCCAGAAATACCACCGCATCCATCACTCTGAACGGGTTATTTTTTCCTCCATCTCCCCCTGCGAAGCCGTGGGCGGCTGCTGGTGCCGTCAGACCCAGATGGTCCTCGAGCCACCCCAACGCCGCCATTTGTGCACCTTTTCCTCCCTTCTCCCCTCCCGGGACCCTCCTTGTAGCCCTCATCTCCTTCCAAGCATGCAATTGCTTTTCAGACCCAGTTTTGCTGCCTCAGTATCCAGTGTTTCCTACAACCATGGTGACGTTGACACGGGCCGCAGCGGGGCTTGCCTACGGCCCCAAGAGCACAGGAGGGCCTCCCAGGAGGCTCCCCCACAGACCTCAGGCAAGCTCGATTTCACATCGAAGCGATAATTTTATTATCTAAACCCAAAACGGCAACTAGCGGCTGTTCTTCAGCAGGGAAGCAGAGCTGTCTTCCCCACCCCCCCCATCTCCTCACGCCACCTCAACGCCAGGCCCCGGGCCGCCATTACCGCCCGCCCGCGCCGCGGAACTACAATCCCCATCATCCCCCGCGGGGCGGCACCACCTGAGGGAGGCCGCGGGGATGTGTCGCGGGGGACGCCGGGAGTTGTAGTCTCGGCCGTGGAGTCGCGGCGGTGTCGGTGAACGGGCGGCGGGCGGGGAACGAACTACCGGCGCCCGGGAGGAAGCGGG
>WAAD01020605.1:355575-390983 GCA_013389945.1 Fregata magnificens
GGGGGGCACCCGGGGCTGGCACCCAGCCTGGGGCTGGCCCTGAGGGGGTCTGCGGCCCCGGCGGGGTGGCCGGCCCCCCTCACAGCTTGGGGGGCAGCCCCACGCCCCGGGGCTCCTAATCAAGGTGCCAAGAGGAGCCTGGGTGTGGATCACCAGGCCCTGGCCTTGTTGTGTCACCGTCTGATGGGTTTGGGGGGGGTTTGGGGGCTGTCCCCTTCGGCTTGGGCCCAGTCTGGTCCTGTGATGGGCCGCTTCGGTGTCCTGCCCAGGCACCAGGGATCTCCCGTCTCTGCTGACACAGGGACTGCCGCACCAGTCTGGCCCTAAAGCATCCCCACCACTCCTGCTCTCTGATCCCAGCGCCTCATACAAGTAACAGTTGAAATCCCAAGGAGAAGACGTGCAGGAGCTGGCTAGGGGTCCCCTGGGACGGCAGGCAGGGCCGAGGGAACGTCGTCCATCTGGAAATGCGATCTTTGGCAGCATCACGTGGCTTCAAAGCCAACGTGATGAGGGCAAGGAGTCCTTTGTGGCAGTTGGAGCGAAGGCGAATTGTCAGGTTGCAGAGAGAGAAGGGCTGATGTTTGGGGTACGTCCGAGCACTGTGTCACCTTCCTCGCTGTGATGGAGGAAGGCTGGCATGGCTTGGAAAAGGTGGTGGTCTGTTGGATTTGTTTTCAGGGCTGGTCAGCAAGCTGTGAAGGCAAAAGTGCTAGACCTGACTGGAAAAAAGTAGTGATTGAACTGGTTCTGTGTCTACAGTCATAGTAAGTCAGTGTGGAGCTGCATCCCCTGGCTACTATGTTCACTTCAGTCATGCCCAGGCTTTCAAAACTAGTAGTTAAAACCTGCCCTTACTTCCTCTCCACCCATCCTCATCCCAGACTGTTAAGAGGAAAAGGGAGTGCAAAAGAGAGCCTGACCCTGTAAGGCAGCAGTGGGGATATTTGCTTCAAAGTGGGAGGCCAGGACACGGGTACCTCAACACAAGGTTGCACAATCACTCAGCAATCGCTGGATAAATCAAGAAGCAGTTCCTGGAGGAAGAGACCTTGCGTGGCGAGTTGTCTTTCCTCTCGGGGATTGCTCTAACCTCTGCCTTTCCTGCCTGGCTTGTGCTGCAACATCAGTGAGGGAGGAGGAATGGGCCCCTTCGAGGTGAAGAAAGCTTTGGATCTGGCTTCTTGCATTTGCTTGCAAAGTGCTTGCAAGAAGCACTAGGCTTGTGTGTCCTGCAGCCAGACCTTAAAACAAAAGCGAGCCATTCGGCCCTATTCAAAGGCTGCATTAGGTGTCTAAACCCCAGAAGGAATTTTGAGCAGCAAATCCTAGAAGTCCAATTGCAGATATCTAAAAAAAGCTGCTTTTTGCACACAAGCTTCTCTTAAGAATTGCCTCTCATCCACTTTAGAAATTCCTCTGTTCCTGACAGCTCAGTTCCTGTGCCCCTCTCTTGCACTGTTCACCTTTGGTCCCTAAACCGGGGTAACACTGGTTATTTCTTTGGGTCTTGGTGTTGTTTAGAGGGAAAAAGTCCCTCTTGAAGATGAATCTTCCCATAACAAACGAAGTCCTGGAGCAGGGTCACAGGAAAAGGCAGCGACCAGAGGGACAGTCTAGTGGGGAATAACAGGCGATTGGAAGAAATTTGCTCAGGATTTATGAGGAAAGGGTAAAGGAATGAGAACTGTTTAGTCTAGAGATGCCTGAGGACAGACAGAAGACTTTAAACGTGTGGAGAATGGCTGCAGAGAATAAGAGGTAATTTTTTCTGCTGGGCTCTGGAGGCAGAACAAGAAATAAAGGGCTTAAATTGCTGTGAAAGGGATGTAAAGCAGGCCAAACCCCCGGGTTTTCTCCCTCTCGGTGTAGTGAAGTGGGTTCATGAGAGAGAGAGCAGGGAAACTCCTCGTTGGAGGTTTTCAAGAGCAAGTTAAACAAGCCCCTATCTGAATAACAGAAGGAGGCCTGGACAGGTCAAGAAACGCCATCCAGTTCATCCCATTTCCCCTGTATGGAGCAACCCAACCTGTTCTGCTAGTGTCCTTTACCTGTTGTCCCGGGGGTCGTGGTGGTGGTGGTGGTGGTGTCTGTCTTTGAACCGTGATGCCAAAGCTCTGTGTGGCGTGTACATACAGGCTTGGTTAGAAAGCCTATGATCTGCTCTTCGCCTTCTGAAGCTGTGCCCTTGTGAGGTGCCTTCTCTGTAAAAACAGTTGAGGCTCTGCATGGTATATCTCAACAGGGTTTCTTCCCTTTATGGTGCAAATGGGGGGGGTGTTCTGCAGGGGCCGTTGAAGGAATTCTCTATGAAATGTGAAGTCTTCTTAAGTGATGGTCAGAAATCTTCCTTGGAGAAGTGTTTTGGTTGTGTTGAACTCTCTCTGAATGAGAGTACTCTGCATCAACGTGCCCCAAACTGATGTGCAGAAATTGGGCTAGTCTGTGCTCCGCTGACGTGACCGAGAGCCCCACTCCGGCTGTTTCATCCCACCATCTGCTAGGGCTGCTAGACACTAACAGCCCAGGCAATTCCATCCTAGGAGGCAGGGTGACAATTGCATCATAGAGTTTCTGCATTGCTTCTGGAGGACTCTGTATCAGTTGGCTACAGCTAAAGTAGCTCTTTGGTTGATATATCAAGACTTCTTGTCAATTCTTTTAGGTCTATCAGTGTGTTAGGGTTGTGAGTGAAAGACATGGGCAGATACAGCCTGGGGTTTTTTTCTTTGTCCTTTTATTATCAGTCAACAAATAACCCTGTGTCAACACTTCACTGATAACATGAGGCCATATGTACAGCAAGAGACTGAATGCAAGGATCTGTGAATTGGGAGGAAACAAAGCCTAGCGCATGGAAACAGTCTTGGTTTATTCCAAGTTTACACTTCCTTTCTGTTCTATCTCTTCTATAGAGCTAAGGTTTACAATCCTGGAGCCTGGCCTCTGTCTCCAGTTCAGTATCTCTTCTCTTTCCCCAAGTAACTTTTGAACCTTTTAACCTCATTGCACGGCAGGGATTGAAGTCTCATGGACAATTAAGCTCTGAAAAATGTGAAAATTGGCAGGTGGGTAGAAGGGAGGGGCTCAGGCTAGTGCCTGCCCCATGGAAAACAGAGAGAGAAGATGGCCTTTCCAGGTGCTGTTTGGTGGCAGCCACATGCCAGCTCTGCATTAACCAGAGCACTGCTGCTTTTTCTGAGATGTCTGGGGGGTGACAGAGGAGATTTTGGAGGAGACCAGACCTTCAGCTCAGCTATCAAGGAGACAGCTTGGTTATTCCTGTTCTCCAGTGCATATCTCAGCTTGCATTCTGCAAAACTATGTCTAGACCCAGCCTCTAACTACTTGTGACGGCATGTTGTGTGAGCAAGCTGCATGCTTTTGCAGCAGGGTGGGGATCAAGACTCAGTGGCGTGCAGCTTCTCCATTCATTTGGTTTCTGTCTTGCGCTGGAGAAAGGGGAATTACTTGCTCAAATTCCTCTGACTCCTACCGCAAATAATAGCGAGCTTTCTGATTATCTGACATGTCACAGCCTCCTCTGAGCCCACAGCTGACTCCCAGGAAATCCTCTCTTGCTCCCTGTAAGCTTCTTAGGAAGGAGGCAGAGTCTGCAGTAGGCATGTCTGCTAGGAATGGGTGAGCAACATGCAGGGAATGTTTGTTTAATGCCAGGCTGTTACGGGCTCTCTTGCCTTTATGTGTAATTCCTATTCCCTCAGAATAAACACACAAGGTTGATTTGCTCAAAGGTGGTGTCATTTCCGCTGCAAAGGTAGTGATAACTGCAGCGCTTGGGTCTCTCTGGGAGGACAAAGATGCTCAGCTAAGAGGGTCTCTTTCAAGGTCAGACACTGTTTTGTGGCTTTCAATACCTGGTGGAGTTTGAAAACTTCAGTGCAAAGCATGTGTCACATTAGTGAGCTCCCTGGCTTGCCTAACTCTCACATGGCATTTAATGCCACGACCTTTTTGGGCTCCCGTGATGAGCTGTTGTAGGTTCCTTCTTGAACCTACAACCAGCCTTTTGGTATCCAGCAAATGCAGGAGGGCAGAGAGCTAAAGCTTGCTGTGTAAATTGAAAGCAGGTCCAAGCTCATGTTCACATGTTCTGGGGGTGAGGTACAAGCAGAACCATGGACACTATGCCTTGCTCTGCAGACATGGACCTGACCTCGGCCCTTCCCTCATGCAGTGGAAATAAGGGCTATCAGAAATCCTGCTGCCTTCCTCCTGGGTGGACTCATCGTTCCAGCTGGCCTCTAACAAACACAGCAGCTTGTAGGTAGGGAGAGGGCCCTATCAAAACCACTTCCTCATGAGAAAGAGGGAGATCCAGCTTCAGTATGGTTATGTCGGTGCTTGATATTGCTCATTCAGACCCTATACCCTGGCAGGATGTTATACAGACCTGTGAGATGTGACGAATTTCCTCTTTCACTTCCTGACCCAGTTCACCACGTGCCCTATGATGGGGGTGGCTGCTCACTTCCTCTTTGGAAATGTAGGAGGAGGGGATTGCTGCACATGTATCTACATGTACAGGTGAATAAATACCTGTAGGGAAGCGTTTAACAAAGGCAATGTGAGAACCTGGACAGATACACCGGTAAAGCCCCTCCAGGTTGATGCTCACTCTGGGATTATGAGCTGTTAGCCTCTTTTTATGCAGTGTTTGTTCTCCATGGCATTGCTCGTACACTTATCTGTCTTCTCCATGCCTGCAGGGAGTTTCCAGGATGTGGGAACATAGTGACATTCTCCCAGTTCCTATTTATTGCGGTGGAAGGCTTTATCTTTGAAGCCAACTTTGGGAGGAAGAGGCCGGCCATACCAATAAGGTACAGTTGATCTGAACGCTTTTGCTAGGCACAAATTGACTGGCTATCTATTATCTCAAGAAATATTTAATAAAATGGCTTATCCGTTTATCCTGTCTAAATCCCATCCATTCTGCAGCATTTGCGAAGCCTCATTGAGAACCTGTCATGCCTGATAAAATATAAACTCCTCGTTTATCGAGAATTCTTAATAGGAAATTGCCATCAGATACCTTCCTGTCCGAGAAACAGGGCAGTATTTTGCACAGTTAAGAGTTTGCTGTGTTTGAAGAGCTGGCTGTCTCTCTGAGGCTTGGTGCAACGGGCATGGGAGGAAGAGGTTTACTGGAAAGTCAGCCAAATTCACTTTTGCATTTCTCCGTCAGGGCTGATCTTGCCCTGGGAATAGCCTGGTGTGTTCATGCTCTCCTCCGTGGCACTCAGTGGCTGAAGTGAAGTGAGGAGGTTTTGTGGGGCTCCTTAGCAGACTGCCTAGCCCGTGGCAAAAGAGAGTGCTGTGCTGAGTGCTTGGGACAGAGATCCTCATGACAGAAAGTTGAGGGCAAGTTTAGTGCCATTCGTGGCTGTGCCACAGCAAGGAACTTCAATTTGTGGAGGCTCTCTAGCTTAGCTGTAGAACCATGGAGGTGTTCAGCCTGGATTTGAATAGTTTCTCCTTCCACTCAGGGCAGCGATGCCTGCTGGCAGAAATTGAATCCCCTCAAGTCAAGCCGTGTCTTATGCCACTGTTTTTAGGAAAGAGGAGTCTGGAGAAAGTCCATGCCAAAATCTCCCAGCTGGGGTATCCTCAGTTCCCCTTTGCTTCTGGGATTAGCACAAGCTGAGTCAGTGCAGGTCAGCCTGCTTCTTGTTCTGAGGACTTCCATGCTACATCCAAAATGGATTGATCTCCCTGTTAGCAACCCATAATCTGTTCGCAAGGCATCTCCCAGCATCCCAGGAAGGTACATGCACAGCTATCCTCTGGGGTTTTTTGTGTTTGTGTTTCAGGTACTATTTCATGATGGTGGCCATGTTCTTCACTGTCAGCGTGGTGAATAACTATGCCCTGAACTTAAATATCGCCATGCCTCTGCACATGATCTTCAGATCAGTGAGTACTGTCATACCATCCTTTTCCTCTTCATGTGACATCTCTTCCCATCATCTCTGCAAGCACTGTCCCTGGTGCGTGTGTTCTGCCACCCTCTCTTTCCCTGAGGGCACCAAAACCCTGTGCAAATACTAAACTGCAGCTAACTTGTGGGGAGAGCAACCTTGCTCTGAAGGCTCAGCTCCAGTTCTCACTTTCACAGTGTTGATCATTAAATTTCAACTAATGGACAGACAAGGAAACTGAGTCTCAAACAGGCTTCATATTTCCAAAGGTGATGGGGAAGTAACAATGACAAAACCAAGCCCAGACTCTGGCTGTCAGCCCTGGATGAACTGAGTTGCTGGCCAAAGGGACCCAGCTTTCCCTTCCATTGCACAGCTACACCAAGTGGTTCATGTCCTAGTGTAGGTGTCTTGGTTAAATGCCTCGGGTCAGAGAGCATGGATTTGACCAAGTTCCACCTGCACTGTTACTGTATAGGTCTTTGCTTTGGAAAATGCCATTTAAATGCATCTCCTCTTATGTGTAGATGAGTGTCAGGCTAAAGCATCTGTTAAAACCAAAGAAAATGAAGCCCCAGCTGTTGGGAATAACAAAATCTGCTGGGCAGATCTGCTGGGCGGGGGTTGTTCTCCCACAACACCTCATGGGGTTGAGATAGCTGAAGTCAGGGGAGGTTAAAAAGAAGAAAAACAGACAACACTCTAGGAGACCTGTCCCACATTAACCATGAGGGATGGTTCTTGTATTGCAGCCCTGCGGTCAATCCATGGAGCCATACTCCTGTTCTCAATTAAAAACACAGCCATTTGGCCACGTTCTGGTGTGTAGCACACGCTGTGTGTTACAAGTGGGCCAAAAAATGGGGAGGCCCACTGGCCAGAAGATCCTAGTAGCCTGTTTGCCCCAGCATCCTTGTTCCCAAGCCACCCAGCTCAACTTCTCCCCTCCTCCTAGCTGAAGTGAGACTCATAGAATCATAGAATCATTTAGGTTGGAAAAGACCTTTAAGATCATCAAGTCCAACTGTAAACCTAACACTGCCAAGCCCACCACTAAACCGTGTCCCTAAGCACTACATCTACATGTCTTTAAATACCTCCAGGGATGGTGACTCAACCACTTCCCTGGGCAGCCTGTTCCAGTGCTTGACAACCCTTTCGGTGAAGAAATTTTTCCTAATATCCAATCTAAACCACCCCTGGCGCAACTTGAGGCTGTTTCCTCTCGTCCCCACCCTTTCAGTCTCCCTGATCTTCTTCTGGCATTTCTGTTGGTGTTTTGGCATTAGTTGTATTGAGCTTGCAGTGTTTCTCTGAGGTGGGCATCCCAGTCTGGGGAAGTTTGTCATGCTGCCCTTCTATTTTGTTTTTCTCCTCTCTCTCTTCTCTCCCAGGGTTCTCTCATAGCAAGCATGGCTCTAGGTATCATCATTTTGAAGAAAAGGTAAGTCACAAGCCTCTTTCTTACATCATCAGGGAATGCTCTGCCATTGACTTAATCCTGACTGGTGTTAGTGCCACCCCCTTTCCTGTTAAATATTCTTGTTTTACTGATGGGGAAACTGGGACACACAGGTGTGCCTGGACTAGAGCCTGGAACAGTTCCCTCTTCTGCATTTCCACCATCCCTCACTCCTTCATTTAAGGCAAGCATGGACTGAAAAGAGAGATTTTACACATGACTGCAGCCTTCTATGTCATCTCTTTTCTTTCCCCTTACTTTTGTGAGGCTGGTACTGTTCCTGATGAATGGCTGTACTGGGCCTGGCTGGGATGGAGTTAACTTCTTCATAGCAGCCTGTATGGTGTTGTGTTTGGGATTTGCGGCTAAAACAGTGTTGGCAGCACACTGATGTTTTGCCTGTTGCTGAACAGTGCTTACACAGTGTCAAGGCTCTCTGTTTTTCCCACTCTGCCCCCAGTGAGTAGGCTGGGAGTGGACAAGAAGTTGATAGGGGATACAGCTGGGACAACTGCCCCAAAATGGCCAAAGGGATATTCTATGCCATATAATGATGTCATGCGCTGCAATAGAAACCAGGGTAGAGGAAGAAGGGGATTGGGGGGAGTTGGCTTCCAAGATGGCCATGCTTATGGGAGGTGGTGAGTGATTGCTTTTGCATAGTTTTTGTTGGATTTTTCCCCCCCTCGCCTATTAAACTCTTTAGCTCAACCCATGAGTTTTCTCTTTCTTGCTCTTCTAGTTCCTTCCCCCATCCCACGAGGTTGGGAGAATGAGTGAGTGGCTGTGTAGGTGCTTGGCTGCCGGCTGGGGTCAACCCACCACAGTGGGCAAAGACATCAGGACAGGAGCATCCTTCCAGCTGCTTGGGGTCTGGCTGTGGGACCAATGTGGGCACATCCCCTGCCACTCCATCGCTATGCAGAGATCCGTGCTAGCTTTGATCTGAGAGGGATCCTTTGCCACGGGCAAGGAGATCTTGGTCCAAATGCTTCTTTTTTGTTGCAGTTGGAGTGAGTTGGCTTTCCCTCCCAGCAGTGTCTAACATTAAGTAATGGGTATGTGCCTATTACCCGAAGTTCACACCAGTGTAATGGAGCAAAATGCAATGCAAGGGAGCAGTAGATGAACAACATGAGGCTGGGCTGGATCACTGACATCTGTCTTCTCCCCTGTGCAGATACAGCGTATCTAAATACACGTCCATAGCCCTGGTGTCCCTGGGGATCTTCACCTGCACTTTCATGTCTGCAAAGCAAGTGGTAAGGATTGGAAAGGGTCTGAGGTCATAGCTGTGAAACTTATTGACAGGAGGAGCTGCCATCAGCACCTTCATCAGTAATTCCCTTTGCCTGACTATTAATGGAGAGACAAGATGTCTCCTAGCTCTAGATCTGCTCCCCAAAAGCTCTTGTTCCTGGTCTCATTTTTCTGTGGTTTGGAGGGAAGGGATGCGCACACATGCATGTGATTTAACTTAATTACAGATGCCTTTTATCCTGAGTTGTTCAGGTTGCTTTTTGCTGAGAATATGCCATTATTATTACCCACAGCCTGATCTTGTCAACTGAAGACAGAAAAATGGCATAAAGTGGTGGTCAAGTGAAAATTGGTTGCACTTAATCCAGCTCTGAGAGACTGGAAAGAAACAGGGCTGTCAAACCTCCAAATCCCCCATCATTTAATAGCTATTTATACTCTTAGGGTGTCTGAGGAAGGTCTGTGCTATGTGGCCTTGCTCTGTATTAATCCAGATTAACTCTCAGCAGGCATGGGGTTTTGGTGTAGTACGGACAGTTGTGGCAAAGGTGAATAATCTAATTTGCCCTAAACCACAGTGAAAGAGTGTTGAGCTGAGTCATGCTACCCAGAGTTTTATCCTCGGCTAACAGCATCTACAGGCCTGGTTTCCTCAATGTCTTGATCGCAAGCCAGAGCTCTGGTTTTATTACTTGACTGGGGCTTGGCCAGAGCCCTTGTTCTTTCCTGCACACCAGCCTCCGAGATGGGGACAGAGGAGCCTGCCAATGGGCTGTCTGTGGGAGCTTTCTAAGTGGCACTGATTATTTTTGTGGTTGAAGAGTTCGGTCTCTGGCCAAGCCAGGGCATTTCTTTCAGAAAAGCTACTTTCTTGATCGGACATTTACCCTTTGGCTGGAATCTGGTGCATTCCCTGAAGCGGAGTGGAAAGCAACATGTGCTGTAGTTGCTACCACCTCTGTTCAGCCAGGGAAGCAACTCTGGAGAATGTGAGACCTTGGACAGTCTTTGCTTTATGGGCTTGCTTGGAACACAACACACAAACCAAGAGTGAGGTACAGGCAGGTCTGAATGAGCTGCAGGGACATGGTAGCTCATGGTGACTGTCTTATGTCTCCCTCCACCAGGCATCTGACTCCAGCTTAAATGAAGAGGACGGACTCCAGGTTTTCTTGTGGTGGCTGCTAGGTATGCGAGTGCCACAT
The DNA here is from genome assembly GCA_013389945.1 of Fregata magnificens. Lineage (NCBI taxonomy): Eukaryota > Metazoa > Chordata > Aves > Suliformes > Fregatidae > Fregata > Fregata magnificens. The sequence continues at coordinate 365,445 of WAAD01020605.1, forward strand.
CTCCAGCCGACCTTGCTGGGATACTGGCAAGACTCGGCTCTCTGATGTCCTTGGCCATGTGCGTTGTGCAAAGCAGACTGTGGTGGGATTCCCCACGCTGAGGTTAAGTTGGTGCTGAGCATCTGGTAGATGCTGATTTGCAAAGAATGGGGTTTTGTGGCACTCATTAGCTGCTTTGTGCAAGGAGATACTCTTCATTTGACCGACAAGTTAAATACGGCACCTAAGGGGTTTCTGCAAGGTAGTGGCTTAGTGACAGAATGAGACTACAGTCATGCATGTTTGCAGATTATCTTCTTGATTTCTCTCTGCAAAAGCAGCCGTACCAGATATATCTGATGCTGTGAGCTATGCTGCAGAGAGGGAGAGGGGCTGTAGGTGGTTCAAGTGTTCATTCAGCACAGTGTTTTGTGGAGGATTCTGTACAGTCTGGCACTTGAGTCTGTTTTTATACCTCGAACCTAGATTTATTGGTGGCTTTTCAGGGAAACTGGGATTGATGTACTGTCAATAGTGGCAAACAACTGTGTCCCTGGTATCCCACCAACTCTGCTTGCCTGGGCTGAGTCTCTTTTTAAAGAGATGATCTTTTCAGAAGCCTCTTGGCATCTCAGCCTTTGTAATAAGATACCTGTGTCCTCAAGACCATTATCAATTTTCTGCCTATCTTACCAAGTCTGGATGCTTTGGCCTTTTTCACTGAAAGCCAAATCAAGGGAGTCATCAGGCTGTTTGACTTGAGCTATGCCATCCCTGAGCAGTGTTGCAAGGCTGTGCTTCTGTTCCAGGTATTGCTGCACTCACCTTTGCCCTCCTCATGTCTGCCAGGATGGGGATTTTCCAGGAGACGCTGTACAAGCAGTTTGGGAAGCACTCCAAAGAGGCTCTTTTTTACAATGTAAGTCACCATGTCTTTTCTGTTGCTTTTACCGGGCAGATAGAGCTGCTAAGAGAGTCCCTTCCTCTCCCACCCTGTACTCGGCACAAATCCAAAGGATCACACGCTGCAAGGCTGGAGCAGTGAAGAGTGTGCTCTCATCCAGATGTGTGAGGCTGGTTTCCCAGGATGAGACGTGGGGTGTGGGTTCACATAATCTGTTAACATAATGTCTTTACTTTTCTCTTCAGCACGCGTTACCACTCCCTGGCTTTCTCCTCCTTGCCCCAAACATCTACCACCATGCAGTCCTCTTCAGCCAGTCCGGTGAGTGTTGCTCAGAGAGATCCTTGCTCTCGTACCTTTCTGTCCTCTGGAAAATGCTGTAGGAAGCTTTCAGTCCAGCAATTGTGCACGTCAGACTGTTGTCTCTGGATACTCAAGCCCTTTGAATTTTCAGGTTTGATAGAAAGTCAAAAGCCAAAAAAAACCCCACACTGTGTTGGGGACATTGTCCAACCCTTCCTCATGGTAGGCCAGATGCCAGCATGCTTGGATGAGCGGTGGTTGCTGACTGCCGAGAGCCTGGCCATGGGCAGCTGACCGTTCAACTCGTGCCGCAGCAGCTTGCAATGCTAAGCCATGAGTTACTGTTTGGATCACTGTGGTTTAAACCCAAGCTTCGCACTAATGTACACGCGTACACCTGTTGGGCCCAGCCAGATTGCCCATCCATCCACCTTGAGCTATACGTCTGCTTAAGTTTAATAGTAAAATTCACCAGGCTTTTCAGTGCCAGCAAGCTTCCGATATCCCTCCATCTTCCTTTCTTCCCTGTGGAAATCCACGCATAAATATCTGCAGACTCTCTTGTATTTGTCATTTATCACAGTAAGAACAAGATAACTCTCCATTTGGAGCAAAATCAGAATGTGCCCACACCTCAGTCTGCCTAATGCAGCAACGGCCTCCTGAAGCTGCAGCATGTCCCGGATCATAGTCAATCCTGGACAGGAGAGAGACACCTCTCTTTGCATCTTCTTTAAGCAGTATCAGGGCAGTGACCTTGCTCCGTCCTTTCTCCCCGCAGAGCTGTTCCAGGTCCCAGTGATTGGGCTGACCCTGCCAATCATGTGGTTCTACCTCCTCATGAACGTCATCACTCAGTATCCTTTCAAAGATCAGCTTGAGGCACGCTGCGGAGATGGCAGTGGGCTGGGAGAGGAGGAATGGGGTGGAGGTGCCGCGTCCTTGGAGTCTTCCCTGCATTTGGGAGCTGATGTTTGTGTAACTTGGAAAATACACAGTGGAATTTAACCTGGGGCTTATGTTTTTTCCAGGGTGGCTGAAATCTGCCACCACCTCCCCAGAGCCAGGCTGATTGGTATAAACTCACGGCAGTTTTGCTAGCCAGCTCTAGGTAGAAGGGACAGATCAGGAGCTATTTGTAATATATCAGCGTGTAGAGTCTTCCAGGTAGAGAGGAGAGGTCTGCAAGTCTGATGAAGCTGAGATGCCCTCGAGAAAGGGACCCTTCAGGCCAAGGCCCTCTTACCATTTTCCTCTCACAGTTGAGAGATCACTGTGCCCTATTGCTGCTCACACTCCTCCATGAAACCCCCTTGTTTAATCTGCCTTTCCCGTGCCCCTCGGGGGAATGGGGACTTCTGCTGCGTATAAACAGAGAAGTCTGATTTTAGCTTCCCTTGGCTCTATGGCAGGGACTGTAAACCCTGCGCGCCATTAAGCTTTTGCCAACGCGTCAGCCCCAGCTGCTCTAGTGGGGTAGTTTTGCTGTCCCAGAGCAGGGTTGGGGGGAGTCTGGGAGATTTGGGGTGTCCCTTGGGTTTGTAGTGAAGCTGTTCATAGCTGTAGAAATGCTGATCTGAGGAGAAGGGAATTTTATTCCCTCTATAACCAGACTGGGGCTATCCATTGCCCAGTCCTTTTCATTCCCGAAGGCCTGTCCAAGTGTCCTCCGTCTTCAGCCCCCATGTGCCCTTACCTCCGCCCACCCAGATATGTCTGCATCCGAGGCGTCTTCATCCTCACCACGGAGTGCACCTCCCTCACCGTCACGCTGGTGGTGACACTGCGCAAGTTCGTCAGCCTCATCTTCTCCATCCTCTACTTTCGCAACCCCTTCACGGCCTGGCACTGGCTGGGCACCGCCTTCGTCTTCGTGGGGACTCTCATGTACACGGAGGTGTGGAACAGCCTCGGGCCCTTCCTGGCCCGCTGGAGGAGGAGGCCGAAGGAGGAGTAACAGCCGGGGACTCTCTGCAGGGCCTTTTTATTGTTTTATAGAGCAGAGCAGCAGGGAATCCCCCAGAGGGGGGTTGTTTTTATAACACGGGGGAGGTGTTGGCTGTGCCAAGCTCCTGGGAAACATGGAGCCTCCGCTGGGAACCTACCTGAAATGGATCATGGAGAGACAATATGGTTATTTTTGCAAGGTTGCATTTTTTTTATGCAACCCCTTTTGCTTCCAACCTCTCCCCCTGTGTTTTTCATTTGAATAGCCCTTTTTAAGTAACGTAAAAGCTGACCTAGTTCTCTGTTAGGAGCCCAACCTTGCTGTGGTGCTGTTGTCCACTCCTCCTGGCTTTGACGAGGTGGACCGTGAGCCTGTTTGGTGCCGTCCTTTAATGTCCAGGTGGCCGTAGTGGATGGCGGAGCGCCGGGGAACCGCTGTTTGTGCAGCAGGTTGTTAGTTACACTGGAAATGCGAGGCCTGGCTGTTAACCCGAGTCCTTGTTGCCTAATCCTGCCGCCAGAGCTGGGAGGGTGTCGGATACACCTGTAGCTACAGCCTTCCAGTCTGCCCAGTAGATCCTGCACTGGGGAATGGCTCAGGGGGCTGATTCCCAAGCCACCGGGCCCCCATCACTAGTAGCAGGGCCTAGTTGGGAGCCTGAGGAAACCAAAAAGGGGTGATGCTAAGGGGACAGAAAATGCCACTGTGTCACCTTCACAGCCTTCTCAGGGAGACGGTGAAGTGCTGTTGAGGCTTCGCTGAGTCCTCAGATATTGCCCTGATACTTCACCAGCCGGAGGGTATCATGGGTTCTTCCTGCTTTGGTTAGGTCCTCAGTGCAGGTCACTTTTCAGTCGCTTCCTACTTTTTCCCTCATTACAAGCGTGTTCAGTGGGCTTCATTACCAGCAGTCAGCCACCAACGAACTGTGCTGAGCCCCCAACACGCTTGTGGTGCCCCCACATCCAGCCCAACCTCAGGGTTCAAGTGATGCCAAGAAACTTAAGAAGGGCCAGTACAGCTGAGCTTATTGCTGCTGCTGGGGGGGCTGGTTTTACTGTCCCTTCACCCAGTTCTCCTCTTTCCTTCTCTTCTCCCACCCCTTGGGCATCAGCATCGCTCATGGCATTTCTGTGCATCATAGGAGCATCCACCTGGCGCAGGACCGGTGTCCCTTAGTGTCACCCCTCAGCTGGGGCAGGGGTGGGCTGAGAGAGCTTTGGGTGTGTGTCCCCGTGGATGTAGGCAATGCGCGTCTCCCAGCAAGGTGAGGAGCAGCAGCCACAGCTCTTCTAGGAGCTGGTCAGTGTTGGGCAGAGCAAGGGTTAGCGCACAGCCTTGTCTTGGTCTTGGAGCAGAGGGGAGGACTGTTTTGTGCTGCCTCAGTTTTCCTGGAGCACCTTGTTCTCATCATCTTGATACTGTCCCTGCTCAGCTGTGATAAGTAAGGCATCCAGCAGCGTCGACCTGATTCACGTCAAGCTTGGCCAAGTAAGGACTATACTCCGTTATTCCTCCACCCAACGTCCCGATGGCTTTCAGCCTCAGTGTTTACAACCCCTGCAACGTTAAACCTGTGCTTGTGGTGGGTTAACCCCAGCTGACAGCGAAGCAGCACGGGGCTGCTCACTCACTGTCCCCCACAGTGCGACCGGATGGGGGGGATGGATAGAAAAAGCAAAACCAGGAAAATTTGTGAGTAGCGCTACAGAGGGTTTAATAGCAAAGGAAAGAGGAAGGGAAAAAACCCCCAAGTGATGCAAATGCAACCACTCACCATCTCCCACCATTCAGCCTGTGCCCAGCCAGTCCCCGAGTGATGGCCACCTTTCCAAAACCTCCTCCCCTCTGTTTTTATTGCTGATCGTTATCTGTATCAGCCCTCTTGGATATGCCCCTTCCCAGCTTCTTGCCCACCCATGGCCTAATCCTTGGTGGGGGCAAAGTGGGGAAAGAAGGGAAAGCCTTGATGCTGCGCAAGCGCTGAAAGGCTGATGTGTTGTCAATGCTGTTTTAGCCACAAATCCAAAGCCCAGCACCATACAGGCCGCTATGGAAAAAGTTAACTCCATCCCAACCAGAGCCAGTATGATGCTGACACGACCTGCAGCTCGTTCCTTCCTGAGATGCTGAAGGGTTTTCTTTTCTGGTTTTGATTTTTCCTGAGCCTGAAAAACCTCTTGTATTTTGAGTGTCAGACATGGGATGTTTCCGACGATTTTGTAGATGGGGACACTGTTTCCCAAGAGCTGCCCCAGCACCTAGTGCAGGTCAGCTCTCACTTCCAGCTGTTTGTGCAGGCTCCAGGAAGGACCCAGAGAGAGGCAAAACCTTTATCCCTCATCTCAATCTTCAAAGCTATTTACGTGGAGCTTCAGCCGAGACAGGGAGGTAGGGGAAGGCAACACAAATTCAGTGCGAAAGCATCAGGGACACTGAGTAACTGGTGGGCTTCATCAGAGCTTAAAACATGCCGGTGTAACGCCAGGCTGACGGCAGAAGCCGCATTCACGGTTGGGCAACAGGAGCTGTCACTCCTGTTAGGCGGCCGTGGTGGTGGTTGCTGTAGCCTGGGCTGGGGATTTAGCAAAGCAATAGCTGAGCAGGTGCCTGAGTGAGTGTAACATATTGTACATAGCCTACTCGCTAGGTTGCTCTTTGTGTCAAGGAAATTGCATGTTGTCTCCAATTTCCGTGTGATGCTGGTAAGTTTGGGGGATATTTGGGTTTCTCTTTTTTTAACCGTGTGCTGTACTTGGTCTTCACCCGAACCGGGTGTCAACGATGGGTTATTATTTGTTGTTGCCAGGGGTATTTTTTTAACTTTACAGTGTGATCTGTGTCTTTCTGAATATTTATAATTGTTACAGTGTTGCAGAAGTGGCAGCGATTCCCTTCCTGCTGTAGGACAGCGGGTGAGCTTGCCCAGTTGTGAGATAGAGGAAAGGTCCATGCAGAAGGGTCCCGTTAGCCAAAACTAGTATTTGAATCCAGGGCTCCCCCCCCCAAAATGGGGCTACTGATTTGTTAGGTTTTAAAGTTTGCTGTAGAGATAATAGCACATCATATTTTTTAGCAGAGGCTGGAAAAGTGGGTGAGCCAAAATACTTTTTGATCAGTGTTCTGACCCAGAGCTTGTGGGTTGGGGGGTTTAGGGTGGTATTTTTGTTGTTGTTTTTTTAAAAACAAAATAAATATCCTCTTCAAAGTATGTTGATCTTGTTTCTCCTTTCATGCTTTGCTACTGGTAATCACCTGCTGGTGATTGGAAAACTAGTGGGGCTCTGCAATCAACACATAATTTCTCCTGCCTTTAATATGAGAGAAGGTAGGAAAGACTCAGCGTTGCTGGGGTTTGAGGGAAAGCGCCAACCATCTCCCTCTCCTGCCTCCACTGGAACACCCAGCAGCACTGCAGAGTCCCGCACCAAGTGTCCTTGAACGAACGCCAGCACCCCAAGTCCTCACCCACCACGCTGGGTGGCGTAGCCAGAGGGCTGCAGCCACAGCTCCCCAAACGTGTCCTCCAGGGCTTGGCGATACTGCTGAGCAAAGCCAGGCTCTCTTACCCAGAAAGCACCTGCCTGTCTGCTGTGCTCCAGCCCAACGTTATCCTCTAGCTGCTGCCACGAGGTGAGAAGCTGCTTTCCTCAAATCCCTCGTGCCCCTCTCCTCCTCCTGGTTCATAGCGGCTGATGGCAAACACACAAGGCAAACGCAGCTAAACCAATAATGAGCTACGGGCCTGCGGCGCCAGCAGGCTCGCCGGGGTGGCTGTTTCCTCCCTCTGCAGCCCTAAGCTGGGACTGCCAGCCTCATCCAGCCCGGTCAGCTGTGGTTCCTACTAACAGGGTATTGAGCCAAGATCTGGGGGGGTGCAGGAGGTGTAGGAAGGCAAGAGAAGCAAAGGGTGGCCTGGGGGAAGCTCCTCTTTAATTGCACTTATAATAAATTATATCCATTAACTTGCTGCTGATGGTCTCTAATTGCACCCAGGTGGGTGAGTTGGGCAGCCGAGATCCCCGGCAGCACCCACAGGGCTTGGGGGACCTGGCTCAGGGCGGCAGTTTGAGCCTGAAGCAGTTGGTACTGAGGAAACCATCAGGATTTGAGGTCCCCAAGCAAGACTCAACAGTTGGTTTAGGCTCCCGGTTTCTGGGAATCCCATCCACGCAGCAGAGTGCTGCTTCACTTGCTGTGCTGTTATCCCAGGAGAGGTCAAAATAGGGAATGAAGCCTCCTGGCATCAGTGCTTAACCATTAACTCGGAGCTGAGTGGTCCAGCTTCCTACATGGGACCTGGTTTAAAAAAAAAAAAAGCAAGAAATGAAGTGATTACTGTGGTCTTTCCAGACCCCAGTGATATCTCCCTCACGGCAAAAACAGCGACGCGGTGTTAAAATCCTGGCCATGATGTCATGTTTAACACACCTTTAAACCTTCCCCATCTTAGAGCCTTAATGGGCACGCTTAATTCTCCAGCAGTTACCAAGTATATATATTTCTAATTTAACAAATCATCTTTCCCCAGATCCTGGCAGCCGTTCGTTTAATAAATCCTCATCGGCCAGGCTCCGCTTTCATCAGCTCAGAGATTTCTGTTCAAAATCTTTTGCCTTTCATTAAATTTGGGCTGGTGTTTATTAATGCTTTCAATCTTTCCTTGGCACGTTGCAGTCTGCCTCGCCACGGTGGGTCAGAGAGAAACAAGGGATTTTTTTTTTTTTTTTTTTTTAAAGCGAGAGGGAAAGCCTTGAACTCCTTTGGGAAACGATGAAATCCTTGTCACTTCCAAGGTATAAAAAACTTGCTCCTGCCACTAAATTAAATGAGAGGGGCAGGAGAGGGATAAAGATGTCTCTGTAAATCACTTGGAGCCACACAGTTAATTTCTGTTCAGCGTCTTTCATTATAGCAATCATAAATCAGCAACTGGAGCCCAAAAGGGCAAGAAGGTGAGATTTATTGACAGGGAAAATTTGGGAGGGGAAGAACTCAGAGGATACAGAACCATTTTTTTTGCCTCCAGCACAGCCCAGGCTCACAGGTCTCTGCTGGCACCCTTCCTTCTTCGAAAGCGCTCCAAAATTTGCTGGAAATTTTTAGTATTTATTATTATTTTTCCATTTCCATGCAGTTATAACAGGCCGGCTTTCACCCTTCGCCCTCCCTGTCTCCCTGAGCAGCTGGAAGATGGATGCACTGACCCTGCATTGACCAAAGGACCTCAGCACAGGACAAGGGAACAGTTAATTTACCCCCTTCCAGCCTGAGAGGGAGGCAAAGCAGGAGCATCCGTTAGAGCCACACAGCCCTGTTTCCCATGTAGGAGGTGCTGGGGACCAGCCAGGGAAGAGGCAGGTGACATCGTCTCTGCTGGGAAGAAGCCTGCGGTCGTGCATGCCCAGACAAGGGGTTAACCCTGCTTTGGGCCACCAGAAAGACCCTGGGTGGTAAAAATCGCATGGGTGGAAATAACCGCTGGGGTGGTAGCTTGGTCCCCTCTTTAGAGGGCAAAAAGCAGATGCTGCCCAAAGCATGACACAGCGGTGACACCTGGCCTCACTTGAACTGCTGCAGAGAAAGTGGGCATTGCAAAGGGGCCTAAAACAAGCAGAGGTGTCTTCCATCAGGACAGGAGGGGAGGAAACAGTCCCTGGAGCACCATTCCTGCTGTGCTGGCGGCTGCTTTGACCCTTGAGAAGAGGAAGAAATACCCCAACCCCCTCCCATCAGCCAAGACTGCTGGCTTGTTGGTAGATCTCCATCCTGAGACTCTGGGAGGCACCATGGCTCATCGAGTCCAGTCTGTTGTGAAGGTGCAGCCACACACTAGCTGTGTTTTAGATGGCCCGAGAGCATATCAGCTGGGTGCAATCACACGAAATGCAGGCACCTGGGGTGGGGAGCCCTGCATCATGCCCTGCCTCGGAGGAAGGTGGAGTGCAACGCTCAGAGTCAACTAAATGTCAAATGAGATAAGGGGAGGAGAGGAACATGGTCCTTCATAGTCCCCACAGCTGACGAGTGGAAGCCCCAAAGCATGGGATTAGTGCAAGGAACACCAATCCTGGCTGCTTTTGAGCCCCACATAGTCTCCAACATATGGGAAACCATCCTTTTCCTGCTGGAGGATTTATGATGCCACCCCATCTCTGCTCCAGGCAGGGGTTAACCGCTGTGGGCCTTTGTGCTGTTACCAGCCAGGAAAGCACTGGTGAATGGATCTGTGGGTGTCCAGAGACGATCTCTTCTCTGGAAGGACCCTCAGCGTGGGGGATTTTTCACTGTGGAGCCTTCATGCCTCCGTGATGGACATCGATTTACACCTTCGTGCTTCTACTTGCACTGAGGTATGAGCAGGGAAAAGCATGAATGATAAAAATGTAGGAGCTGCCTCCTCCTCCCTGCAGGAAAATGAAATTCAGCCTCAACTACAAGGGTTCCTCTCCCTCTGCCTTACAGGAGGTAGAAAAAAATATCTCAGAAGCTTGAAATATTTTGTGAGGGTTACCGAAAGGGTATGTCCAAGAAGCAAGATTTAGTGCAGAGCTTACGCAGGGTCTGCAGTGCTGAGCACCCCAGGAGCTGAGCGCCGGGGCTGCAGGGCTGACTCTGTACCAAGGGGTGCTTGCTTGAGCTCCAGCCCCGTAGAGAAGGTATGTGACTCCAGTTGGGCTGGCAAACGCAGCCAGCGTTGGAAGTAACAACTGGTAAATGGACAAGGGACCTAAAGCGGTTTGCAGAGCTGGAGTTGTTGAAGCAACACCATAGAAATGCAGGGTGAGACTGGGGAAGGCCCGATGGGTCTCCTTCAATCCTTTCACCAGCTCTCCCCTGAGTCGGGGACGCAAAGAGAAACATGGGCAGTTGGTGTAATCACACCGAGCAGCAACTCTCCTCGCCCCCACCACGGTACTGTTAAAAAAAAAATCATAATTCATTTTGACAGCTGCCAAATTAGCAGCATATTATGCAGCATATTCAATTAGACAAGCTCCCGAGGGAGCAGGCGGAGGTAGCGGGGCAGCCAGCTGGTGCTTCAGGAAGGTATTTTTAGAAATGGATGTGCGTGCTCTGCAGAGAAATAAACAGCCCTTTGGTCAATACTGGCAACTATTCCCCATCTGTTTCCGGAACATGTTTAAAAAAAAAAAAATAAAAAGGTATAGCTGCTGGATTCGCAGTGGTCTCACCAGCAAGTCAAGCCTCTACCAGTGGTTTCCAGCTTCTAGGGTTTCTAGGGCCCATATGAGTCGGTTTAGCGGAGGAGGGAGGCAGGGAGATGAAGGTCAGAGTACCAAACCAAACTGTTTTGCACCCATTTTTTCACAAATACAGCTACTAATTTGGGGAGTGGGTGCTGGAGAATCCGAGCTGCCATGTATCTTGTCTTCTACCAAGCTGGCAGCAGGTTGCCCTGACTGCCTACACACTCTGTGATTGTCTGTGGAACATCTTGGCCTCCAGCACTCAAAATGCTCAGCAGATTTGCAGGAGCAGCTATTTATGGACCTATTCTGCAGCTCCTGGAAGTCTTCACTGAGCTGTGCATCAAACTTTTAGCTAGCAAACTTTGTATCCTCTCCTTAAGGCACAGGTCTGCATTAAAACACCATCCCCTTATGTCTCACAAACCCATCATTCCTTAATTCAGCAGCTCCTTGCCCTAGAGCATATGTGTTGTAACTACCACCTTGCTACTGGCCTGAGGGAGGAATCAGGATAAACCAGCTGCCCTTGACTTCCCGAAACACTTTTGCATAAGCACGGTCTCCTCTGCTTCACCTCAAAGACCAGGCATTTGAGCAAGACGCAGGACTCCTGGGTTCTCACCCAATTCCTGTAAAAAACCTCATGAGATAACACAAATCAGTGGAATTTCTCGCTGCCTTGATTTACCGATGTGTAACACAGGGCTACGACACAGCACGTGTGATAAGCGCGTGGCCACATCCTCCGGCTGGTAAAGCCATTTGCATTCACAAGGCAGCAACCACAGTTACTGATTCTATCGAATGTTTAATTTAAAAAAGGGAAATTAAACAGCTTGTTATACTCCCCTCTGTAAAATTCAAGACTCAGAGACTTGTTTGACTATGACTAACTTAAGGTGTTACTCTGCTGTAATCCAAACACGCTTCCTGCCAATAAAAACAGAGTTCCCTGAAACAGCCCCGCTTTTATCTGCCAGTCTATAAATATATAGGCACCAAGTTACAAGTTCTGTACTTTCAGCCAAAAATAAACGCTCTAAGCTAAAAACGATGAACTGCAAAGCTTCACAATCTGCTAAATGAAATGTAAATATTACATATCGGCAATCCAACGGCATTTCTGCCTTCAGACTCGGCCAGGTGTTCCACGCTTCAGGGTGCAGTAGACAAAGGGCAGGTCAGCATCATGCAGGGTTTTTTTGGGAACCTCGTAAATTGGGATAGCAATTTGATCTGTGGTCTTCTGGGGAGTGGGAAGAGAGCAAGTGAGAGCGTGTGGCGGTAAAAGCTTAGGGAGGGAAGAAACTGAGTATTTTGCTGAATTGACCTCAGCATGTTTCTAACCTAAGCTCCTCCCTGGTATTTTTAAAATCCCACGTCCTACTTCCACGAAAGGTCCTTATCCCCTAGACCCCACAGAATGTGCCACATCTGGAAGTATTTGGAAGCTCAGGGCCCAAGAATTGACTGCAAAATAGGAGAGTCTCTTCAAACGTTATCGTCTGACACAAATGCAAGTAAGCTAACCAATACTCTGATCCAGGGCTGATTTTTTCTCATGGCAATTACAGAAGAACAAATTATTTCTTTTTCCAACTGGGAAATAAGAGTAACGTATTTATACTCCACCTGTATGCTCAGCTCTATATAATCAAAATAGAGATACAATTCCTGTACTGGAGAGCTTAACATTTAAGACTGTTCCTGTAAATATGAGTAGTTTGAATCGCTGTGCTCACTCACTTAAGATGTACAAGGCTTTTGCAGGATTGCAGTCTTCAAGTGGAGGAAATGCAGCACGATTCAGGGATAACTTCTCATGTTTTGTTCTGTTTTACACAGAAGGGAGTAACCACTCCGAGGGAAGAGTGGAGAGCTGGGGCTGAATGTGGAAGTGGTCTTGGCTTGGAGAACTGAGCAGGAATGGAAGCAAAAGGAAAGAGACGCTGACGTGACTGGGGTATCACCCAACACCCACTGCCCTTATTTCCCAGACATGCAGACTGCAACGGAGAGCAAAGGCCTAAACATGGGTTTCTGCATTAGTGTCCAGGAGAAAACTGATTATCTGCACTGACTGCACTACCTTCCAAATTTAAACGAGGATGTATGATCACCCCTGGCCCCGCTGTGTACGAACCATGAGGTACCTTGTACGTATTCATTAGCTACAACACTGGCAAAACTACTATTGCCTGTAAAACAGCAAAAACTGGTACACTCATCAGCACCCATGTCAATCAACCGTGCAGCCAGCTGTAACAGCAAGGCCAACTTCTGCAAAGGTATTTATAGAGGCAAAGCAGCCAGGAAGAGCCCTGTGGGATTTGCTGAGGAAACTGTGGAGGTTAGGTAGTTACTCAGTGGCAGTCAGGTACCCACCTTGCTGAACTGCTTTGGCAAAAAACACACTGAGGTTGAAACTGCAGCTTCGGTTGCCTGAACTCCTTCTGAACCCAAGCCACGGAGCAGCCTTGCTTTTTGTTCTGCCAAAATCAATGATAAAAAACTGGTGTCTTGGAAGAGCTGTTGTTCTTCAGCTTGAGGATACAGCCAGTTGCTATATGGAAAGGAAACCACTTAATAAAAAGCTGAGTTGTTTTACAGGCTTCCCTGGAATTTAAGGTCAGGCTATCTGAATCTATCCATTACTTACCATGAGCTGTGTTGCTTCGTTCAGTTCATCCTATTTAAACACCGAAAACCCTTGGCCACATCGTGAACGTGTACATTGAGGTAAAACAGAGCTCTTCCATGGCCATGACTCCACACTGTGGCAACAAGTGATATCTTCTGTGTGTGCAAAGACCTCTGAGGAGCCACGCTGTAATATGGATAGCAAATGCCCCTCCTTGGGGGAAGCTGCTCGGGCAAAGGGGCCCCACTATCTGTTCTATAAGTAGATGGTAATGAAAATTAATCAGGACAAACATTAACTCAAGAGTTTTATTTACTTGTCAGAGCTCTGCTCCACATACAGAAAAACAAATCTTCACATACCGCTTACAGCTTCAGGTAGTTCTCAATAATTGTACTGTTTTTTTCTGATGACTCCTTACTAGGCTGTTTAAATACACTTGCAAATCAAAGAACCATGTCTCATCCCTTCAAAAAACCACATTTTATTAAAAGAAGACTTGGAACTAGTTTTCACTCCCAGCTTAACTCTGAACATTTCACAAAATCCTTCTTCAAAATAATTCACTAGTACTACAATATAGACAATATTATCAGAGGCCCTGATGCTTCCAGACCTCAATTAAATCTATAATATAGGAGGGAAGGAAAGAGAGAAATTAATGGAAGATATGGTCATGTGGCTGTGAGGAAAAAATCTACGCCATTTCCCAGCTGAGAGTGCCTGGGGAAATAATTTTTGCTTTGGGAAATACAGAAATTACTTTTTAATAAAGTTATTTATTTATAACTTTTTGGGGGAGAGTTAATCAGAAATGGATTTAGAAATAATATTTGATAGACTTTGCTTTGTTGAAGAGAAATATATCAAAATCAGTGTTCCTGTTGGACAGAAAGATTCAGTGTAATCATGACAATGACTTGGCTAGTAGTGGCCATCAAGGGTTGGTCGTCTTCCGTCCAGATGGAATTGGAGGTAGGACAGGTTTGGAGTGGGAGCCTGGCCGGTTGACGAGCTGAGGCACATGAGAAGAACCCATCTTGGACTTGCTGTATTTTCTCTGAAGATTGTCACTAGGGAGTTCAGTCACTGCAGAAATGATAAATAAGTGAAGAAGCACTAAGGGGCTGTTTATTTCAATGAAAAGTCAAAATTTACCACAAAGCATATCTCCAGCTGAAAACCCAGTGTTTTGGGGGTGGGGGAAGAGTAATATCTTCAGGTAGTCTAGTGACTGCTCTACCTCATACATGTGGAAGAGAAACTTTATGCCTAAGCAGCCATTATTTTTAATTTCTCCAAAAGTTCATTGAGAGAAAGCTGCTGTATTGAGTATGTTCACACTGTGATGATTCTGCCACATCGTAACATTGCTGCTTGTAAGAGCGTCGTTACAGAAGCATGAAGAAGCTGCCCTGTCACCCACATAAAGCTACTAGCATTACAGTAAGAAAGATACACAGCCTGAGCAAAACTGTCACTTTGGAATATGGTTCAAACCTTTCAAGCTGTCCACTCCATTTTTAGCTCCTCTTGGATCTTGATGCTCTTTGGCTTCTTCAGTGAGATGAGCATGGGGAACCGGGGTCTGAACCGACAGACCTTCACCAGCAGGTGCACCAGCTGAGATTAGAAACAGTCCACTAGCAGGACCAGATTCTCTGCAGCTGAGAGGGGGAAATGATTCATGCTTTTAAATAGCAATAAAAAAAAGCATATGCACCAGGTCTGACAGTATTACGGATGTTGCAGTCACACAACTCAATCAAAAGTCAGAAATAAATCCGAGTACTTATCACTTACACAAAGCTTTTTCACACATTACGATTCCCTCAAAAATTCTAGTGCTAGCAAACACAACTACTACCTCTCTTGATTTTCATTTATTGGTTTAATTAATTGCACAAACAGGTACAATCAAGAGGTTCATGCCACACAGTGCATCAGCTTCAGATCTGGGATCAGAACTCGGAGCTCCTTGTTTCCAAATCTGTGGTTCAGCACTGCAGACAGTGTTCTCTCTTGGTGGGTAAAAGAAAATACGAATTGCCTTGAAAAGAAGTGTTTCTGTAGTACCCCAGTGACAACACGGACCATGAGCAGCCATTTACCAGCGAGTATTACCCAAGGCACCTCTGACCTGTTATGTCTCTTGCAGAAAATCTAGTCAAAGCTGAAGCCTGAGTGGTCTGAGACCCGGACAATGATAACAACCATGTTGTAGCTTGTTCTGATAAGGGCTTTCCATTTCCGTCTATATACTATCAATTTACTTCAAGAAAAGTGAGGAAAAGACCTTGATTCATATGGAGAGATCAATAACTACCTATTTAATGCAAAACTGTAGCATATATCTGGAGCAATGCTTAAGACATTTCATAATGTCTCTCTTCATACAGAAAGGACTGTTCTGGTCTAGGTGAGAGAAATTGATTCATAGATTTATGAATCTGGGAGGAAGTTCAAAGATTATCCGCCCTGACCTTATCCATGGTGCAGGCCAAAGAATTTCATCCTGTAATTCTTGCAAGAAGCATTTTAGCTTGTGAGAATACTGTGATTACAGTGTTCTGGGGAATAGCAAGAAAGTATTTCAGTGGTATTTTAATAAATCCATACAATAAGAAGAAGGGATCACAAATAATGAGATAAAACAGTGTGGTACTCCCATAAGAAACAGGTAATTATCTTCTCACTTGATGTGCTGTGGAAGTCGATGAGAATTTTGCCATTTTCTTCAAGGTAAAGCAATATTATATCCTGTAATGTACTGAGTGCTTGCATCTTCCTCTGAGGTCCACTGCATCCAAGGATGTTCATCAAGCACTGAATGCTCTAGCCAAGTGCTTAACCCTAGTCATAATCTCATTTTAGCTGCCTGTAATACACATCAGACATAACTGTGGTAGGGATAAGAAATTACTAGGAGTAGTAAACCCAGGCTCAGTATAAACAGCAACTTGGACTCATCAACATCTATTCCAATTTCTAAAAGGCTGACGACTACTGCTTTTGCTTCAGAGAACATAGTCACACATTTGTCTACAAATAAAGGCTAAAAATAGATATCATATAGTTAGAATTAACCCCCTGTGGATCTCTAGCCACAACTACATGAATGCACTATGTTAAAATCCAGCATCCTAAGTGTTCAACATAAATCTTCATTGCCTGTCTCCCCAGCTCTCCCTTTCTTAAAGGGCAGAAGACAAGGTAAACTGTGGGAAATAATTTACATACCACTTGGCAGGGTGTAAAGGGAAAGCAGGTATCCAGGCTTTTCTAGTACAAGTGTCACAGGAAACATTTAATTTAGTTAAGGTTTCTTGTAAAACTACTCAATGAGAATAACATAAAAAATAAGTGGGAAAACTAGAGCTTATGATGTCTCTGCCATCTAGATGTCTAAGGTATTTTGGATGGGTGGGGCAGAGGAGCTGAGAACCTACCTCTCCTTTGTGCTTTTGTCAGGTGACCTGTAAATGAGTTTGGATAACGTATCTTTAGTCCTTCCCTGACAGCCTCAGCACAGAAAAGAGAACTATTATAGGTGAAACAGGCATGTGTTCCCTCTAGTAAAATTTCCCAGGCAGCTAAATGGAAAAGCAATGAAAAATAGGAAGCTTAAAAACCCCAGTATTACCCCATGGAGTAATGAGATAAATGGATTCTGTGTGCACTAAATACAAAATATGTTAGTAATGAGTTGAGGAGTAAAGCACTGGACTGCTATAGATTCTGTTTAGATTATGGTTGCACTGGACTGCCAAACCCTAACATATATCATTGCATATGATGTCATAATATTTAAATTGATGGATATTTTTCATTTGGTTGTGTTCGGCAGGAATGGGGACGTGCAATCAAATATTTGAGACAGTTCCTTGTTAAATGCACTGGTCAATGGTAGGTGAGGTTTTGACTCCACCCTCAAACTTGCAAATAATGAAGGTATAGTAACAGATTAAGAAATTAAGTTTCTACTCTCCAACTTGCTATATTTTGCCCCTCCTCTCTTCTCCTCTCCTTGTTATGCTGTGAGCAGATTGCTTCAATATCCTTACAAACACCTCTACTGGTAAAAGTGAGTAATGAAATACAGCAGACAGGGACCTAAAGAATTTATCATTGCCTGTGGTGAGTAGCAGTCCTTTAAAGTACAGTTGTAAGATATATTGCCTTAAAGGACTGCTACTCACCACAGGCAATGATAAATTGTCTAAGCCTATGTGTGAGAACAAATGGAACCTCAGGCAAAAAAAATTCCACACTTTCACGTGTGGGAGAGTTCAGCCTCCAGCAGAGGACTTCAAAAATCCCTGGAAACTGGTGAAATCAGGAAAGACTAGATCACCATGATGAGGGGATCGAGTGCACCCTCAACAAGTTTGCAGATGACACCAAGCTGGGCGGGAGTGTCGATCTGCTCGAGGGAAGGAAGGCCCTGCAGAGGGATCTGGATAGGCTGGATCGATGGGCCGAGGCCAACTGTATGAGGTTCAACAAGGCCAAGTGCCGGCTCCTGCACTTTGGTCACAACAACCCCATGCAACGCTACAGGCTTGGGGAAGAGTGGCTGGAGAGCTGCCCGGCAGAAAAGGACCTGGGGGTGCTGGTCGACAGCCGGCTGAACATGAGCCGGCAGTGTGCCCAGGTGGCCAAGAAGGCCAACGGCATCCTGGGTTGTATCAGGAATAGTGTGACCAGCAGGAGTAGGGAAGTGATCGTGCCCCTGTACTCGGCACTGGTGAGGCCGCACCTCGAGTACTGTGTTCAGTTTTGGGCCCCTCAGTACAAGAAGGACACTGAGGTGCTGGAGCGTGTCCAGAGAAGGGCAACGAGGCTGGTGAAGGGACTAGAAAACAAGTCTTATGAGGAGCGGCTGAGAGAACTGGGGTTGTTTAGTTTGGAGAAGAGGAGGCTGAGGGGAGACCTTATCGCTCTCTACAACTACCTGAAAGGAGGTTGTAGTGAAGCGGGTGTTGGTCTCTTCTCCCAAGAAACTAGCGATAGGATGAGAGGGAATGGCCTCAAGTTGTGTCAGGGGAGGTTTAGATTGGACATCAGGAAGAATTGCTTTACTGCAAGAGTGGTTAGGCATTGGAACAGGCTGCCCAGGGAGGTGGTGGAGTCGTCAACCCTGGAGGCGTTCAAAAAAGGTGTAGACGTGGCACTCCAGGGCCTAGTTTAGGAGTCATGGTGGTGTTAGTTGATGGTTGGACTTGATGATCTTAGAGGTCTTTTCCAACCTTAATGATTCAATGATTCTATGATTCTATGATCATAGTTTACTTCCAAGGAGAAAACCATAGCTATGGTTTTAGCAGTGAAAAGAAGCCATGGATGTAATTAGAAACTGTCCTGCTGAAAACTGCAGGTCAGTGGGCAGATATCCAAACAAAAACTTTAATTTTCACTCTTGAATTAATGCCATCAGGATCATCTATTTTACTTGTACACAGGAAGTAACAGAACAACTGCAGGACTTGAGTCCAACAAGTGTTTAGTGACCTGAAGAGTAATGATGCTGTTTCTACCACAGCTCAAGCTTAAATAAAAATTGCCAGATTTGAGAAATAATGTAAAAAATTTGGGACCTGGACACAGTGTTGCCCAGTGAGATATTAGACTAATCTGCAGTCCCTGATCTTGGAAAACAATATTTCTTTCATTGGGTGTGCCTGGAGGTCAATACATTCATGCTCTTACCCCTTGATGGCTTTTTTTAGTTTACTCTTTCTTCCATTCCAAACGTTGAAAGCATAAAATTGGAGAGAAAGAAAAAGAAAATATTCAATAGTCAAGCAAAATCACTACGGGCTTTACTACAATACTTCTGAAATGTGGGATTTTTCTCACTAATATTTCAAATGCATCTACACAACAGCATTTCCATCAACCACGCCTACAAGCAAATTTCTTCCAAACTTTCCATATTTCCCTTGCAAAAGGATTTGACAACATGACTCTATACGATTTTGCTGTAGGCCATGATGCATGCACAGAAAATGAATCAGATTAGCAGTTTGCTTTTTCTCTCCTCACAGTTGTTTTTCCACTGTGTTGTTAACAGTGCTAAATGAAAACACTGCTAAAGTCAAAACACCAAAATGTGGTGGAGTGGAAAGACATATTTATTCCCATATGCAAAGGGTAAGACCTTTACAACTCATCATAGTTTCACACTCATTTGAGTTATAGGTCTTGCCTCTTACTGGTAAGGACAGATGATGTATAATCCCTCTGCAACCTATTACGCACTCCGTTTCTCTCATACGCTCACTCTGTTCCCCTTCAGCACACTCCACTGTGGCACAAATACTCAGGACAAATGAATCTGCAGAGGCCTATGGTTTCAACCTTTTTACAGCATGCTAATTAACTACTTGTAATTACAGTGGCAGGTAGTACATCACATAGAGGGAACTGGCAGTCTCTCTAGGATATAAAAGGAACACTGAGAATTTTTTCAGCAGCAAGTTTAGCTAAGAATTCTGCTTAACAGATGAGGAATAAAGTGAATGGGTTGAAATCTTATAAAGACGCTCAGCATTCCTCATTGGTCTGACTTAACGTGAAAAGCTGCCTAATGTGTGTTCAGGAGGTTATCTAACAGTGACTTTTAAAAGATGTGAAAACACATAGGTGAAAAATACGCAGTATGGTATGTTTAAATATAGCAGGAAAGGTACCTTGGTTTGTATGGAATGAGAACAAGATATCAGACATTGTATTGAACCCGTGATCAAATTCAAGTTTACCAACAGCCATATGGCATAGAGATCAGCTCACTCTAAGTTGCAGCTTTCAGATGAGCTTTGTGGTAGGTTCTGAAGAGTGAGCAGAGCATGGCTACAAGCACACACCTATTTCCTAGTGTGGATGGGGGATCTGGCATGTTATGCTTCACTGGGTCACGCTGTGTGGCATCCGGCTGTTTCTGTGTATCCCATCTGGGCATGAGATTACAACAGATGGCCAGAAGAGGGGAAAAAAAAGCTTATCCAGGATATTGCATAGAAAGGCTGCAATGTCACTTGCCACAACAGCAGACAGGCTTGTTGGCAGCCAGAGCTCTGATGTACTTATGAAACAGGACCATTAGAGTAAGTCACAGTCATCTTGTAAGAAGCAACGTGGACCCGCAGAGCAAGTCAGGAAAACATAGCCCGCTTCGTAACTGAAGGCCTAACAGACATTGAAGTTGTAGCCTCTTCAAATCTTGTTCTATCCTCACCTCTCTACAAGCTTTAAATAAGACAGGAGTTGTCTCCCTCCCATACCTCAGAGCCTGTTTAGCTGTGATGATACAAATAAACAAGGATGTTCATCACTCATGAGCAGAGATGCTGGACAAGATATGAAGCACAGCAGCAATGGCTGAGATAGTAAGAGAAGGTAAAAGTACTACAGAGCCTCAGTGGGGTCTGCTGTTATCATGGATGAGATATGAATTTGAAGATCATGATATGACCCAGAGCCTCCCAAAGGGTATTCAAGAGTAACTATGGTAATACTCTAAAGAGAGAATGAGAAATAATTCTGATAGCAATATCTGGTAAATTTGTTTAAAAAACATATTTATCACTCTAGTTCTGTTTTTCTATACCTGGACCAAGTTTTATTCAGCGTCTTTTTCCCTTCAAACATCCTCTTGATAGAAACCTCTTGAAATTCCCTTTCTGTGTATGTGAATTATGGTGTCTAAATGAAACCATTCCCATGAATGACAAGACTTTGCTTTATGCTGCAGTGACACGTGTTTAATAAGGCTGTTGATGTAACAGATGAGACAACTGCATTAGCTTGGGAAATGGTTTTAGATCTTGCACATTGCAGCATTATCCTTCATTCCACCCAGCAATGATCTGCTGTCTCAGAAACTGAACTCACCGGCTCTCTGGGTTAGTCAGGGGGAAGCTCTGGTCTTGGGTGACATTCCTTCCACCTGAGAGCAGAGAAGCATGTATTGTTGGTTCCAGTAATTGTTGATGGGAGCTGCTCGGTGCAGGAGTGACTGCCAGGTCCCTAAAACGATACAAAAAGAAAATAAAGTGCTTGTTACATGCAGTTATATACTGTGATAGCATAATTAGTGCTTAGTGAGTTCACAAGACCTGTTCAGACGGAGGGGAGTGTTATCTCCAGTGGGAGAGAAGCGGCAATAAGCAGTTGGGGCTAGTAATCCAGGCTCTGTTTATAGCCAATAGAGAGGAACAGTCACAGCTACAGTATGAATAAATTCAAGCTTAAGTAGATATCTAAAGCAGGTTGGATGAATCACTCTCCACTGAGACAGAGCAACGTAGGGTAACTTGTTCAGATAGAGACATTTTTATTAAAGACACCCAAAATTGTGTGAGATGATTAATCCCACCCCTGGTGACTAATGCACAAGGTGGGAAGTTTCATCTTCACTGCCATGCATAATACCTAAAAAAAAGCATTCCTGGTGACTGCAGTATTGACACCACTTAGCTTATAGACTCAAACCACAGAGCTAAAACCAAAGAGATGCAGCACTGAAGACTGCCAAACATGAGAGGTCCTTAATGAAATGCTGAACTTAAAATTATAACTCTTGGAAGATTCCATACATCTACTCCCTGTACCAGAGCCATCCCACCGACAGACCTCAACTGAACTCTGAAGGAATCTTGTTATTTTTAAGGGCAATAAGCCTATGTAACTTTTGGGTGTGCCATTTTCTAGTTTCCCTAGGAAGCTTGTGAAGAACGTTTTTAAATGCGGTAGCAACTGCTGACTGCTTACTCCATGGGAGAAGCTAGGTTTTTAAGGAGGGTTAGTATCTTTTCTGAAGACTCATTGCTACAGTTTGGAAAAAACCCCGAACTGTTAAGTTCTTCACCAAGCCCTCAATCACGCCCATAGGCCATTAAGGCAACAAGTATACCACTGCCACTTTCCCACAGGAAACAGAGAGGCTGGAATCTCAAACTGTCTTTTCACACCTCCTCATCTTGCCAAAGCAGGACTGTTCCCCCCTGTGGGTCTTGTGGTGCTTCAGTGATGACGCTTTCCCCACTCCTCCTCAGAAATCAGTCCCTAGCCCAATACACTGTGCATTGCAAGCAAGGTTTTTCTACTCCTCATCTTAAATTTCCCTTTCTTTAGTTTCTTCTTATTATTAATACCTATAAATAAAGCTTCCCTAGTGTAAGACCTCGAGCTGTTATTGTTTCACTGTCAAGCAACCGCCGGCTGGTAATGGCGTTTGCTCATTATCGGCTCAGATCAAAATCTGAGCCAATTACGTCGGAGAAAGGGCCTGATTCCATTAATGGCCCCCAGAGCTGAGTGCTCTCAGAAATCAGTTCTTGCAAATCCACGTCATGAAAATAAATTTAAAAAAAAAAAAAAAAAGAAAAAAATCTCTCAGCAAAGAACTCTGTTCAATATATAGCACAGAAGTACACAGCCTGACAATGGAGGTTATAAGAGTCAAAGCAGAAATCTGAAGACAGGATTCAAGGCCACCCCTCTAAGGACTGAAACCTGGAGCAAAGGTTTGGATTCAGAACCCCCGACTCACTCTCAGAAGCTACATCTCAGTTGATAAATAAACTTAAACCAACATGGCCGACAGCTAAGAAAAATATGCTTATTTAAAGGTGTTACAGGGATGTTTTTCCACCTTCTCTCTCTGTACTACATGTCTTCTTTACATTGCTTCTCAAGTTTTGTACTGTCATTACAGGTGTTTAGGCTCAGAGTGTAACTCAAATTGCACCAGGATGCCTCAGCTCCAAAAAAAAAAACCAACCCCAGACTGGAGAAGTTAAATAGCACCCTGTGAAAAGTCATATCCATGTACTTCAGCACAGTGTCCTAGTTTTGTCATTAAGAGGGGCATAGAAATAAAACTGAAAAGCAAAATTACATTGAAGTCTGAGGTTGGCTAGACAAGAGGGTCTGCAAGAAATGTATGCAACCACATGCATGCAAATCTTGTGCTCACAGCAAGCAAATCCAACCTGAAGACAGTGTCTCAACCATGGGTAGATCATGGACCTTCTCTCTTCCCAGTTCTGGCAAGGAGCTCCAGTGAAACTGAAAAGTGTATTAATTTCTTCCAACTCATAAAAGCAAGATCGCATGTTATAAATTCTCTTGGTGACGCCTGCTCTTGCTTACTCCAGTTCTTTCAGCAACATTTAGATGAAATCAAGAAGTTAATCATTAGCTAAAGGCCTGATCTGAATGAGACTTCAACCCAACCCCTTATTTATTACCCTCAAACACACAGACAACTAGTGAAATTATTCAGAGCAAACCACTGAACGTTGCCTGTACATTATATTAGGCAATGAGACATCAAAATGACTTTAATTACACCTGCACACAGCCACAGGCAAAAAATAAAGAGGCCAAGTTTTCAGCAATTTGGATTTAAGAATCTAAATTTATGTAGATAACCCTGCGGGGTTGCAATAAATAAAATAGGTTAGATTCTTGTGTGACACCACTTTTAAAATTTTCTAACACATACTCAGGAAAATTGAGCAATATATTTCAGTCTGGATTAAAATGTGTAACGATGAGATTAAGCATTAAAGAATCTTTTAATATTTACAGGTACACAAGAAATTCAAAACATCTAGTATCTTAGGAACTTTTCTGCTTACATAATTTTTGGCATCCATTTCATGTATTTCATAGAATTTAGATTCACTCCTAACTGAAGTAGGGTTCTCATTCTCTGCAGCAGCGCTGCTCAAAAGCAAGCTGAGCTGCCTCTGCCCTCTACCATTTCTGGTCCACAGCCACCTATTTACACCCCCAGTCCTCTTTCAGCATGGTGCCAGCCCAAGTGGTTCTTCAGAGAGCGAGGGAAATTGATCTGGCTGAAAAAATAACCTTTTTGTTCGGCAAAACCTGATCTGTACCTTTATCCAATTCATCACTAAGCTGTATGATATTGGAGCCAGTGGCAGCACAGAGTGGGCAGTGGAAGAAAAGGAAGGGGGCAGGTGTGTATGAGCCAGCACTGCCACTGAAGAAATACTAAAGTTACTGAATTCTTCCTCATTGCTTGACAAAAAATGTCTGGACACAAAAGAAGTCTACTTTGCACTGATAGCCCTTTTCAACCACAGAAATCAGGACACAAATCCCCAAATAAAACACCGCTTTAATGGAGCTACTCATATAGCTTACACAGCTAAAATCTAGTCCAACAGCTAAAAAAATCTTCAATTCAAGCAAGACATTGTAGAAACTTCTAGCTAATCACATTGGTATTTCTATGTGCTAAAAGTATACGTAATCAATTACCTGCATATTTCACAAATTTGTGCTTTTTAAATTATAATCATCTAAAGTACTTGTCTTATTTTGCTTCAGGTTACCTGCAATGCCCTCAGAACAAAGTTTCATTCCGCACCAACTCCATCCAGCATGGCAAGCATGGACCTTCCTCTTATATTTCCCAATACAATTTGAAATTAATCCACTTTTTAATGAACTTCCTTCTCTCTATCTGCCCCACTTTGCTCCAAGATGTCATCTCCCCAGAGGTAGAACAGCCAGAACAAAATGCATGCTTGCTTCTCCCAGTCATAAGTCCATACCTTCAGTCGATTCAAACTCCACTGGAAGGTCAGAGTAAAAATGAGGCTTTACATCGGAGTAACTGAAGCAAGGGTACCTGTTCTTTTCTCTTTGCTCCTCTAGAGGAGCAGTATTCCCCAGCGAGGAGCACTATGGCAGTCAAGCTTACTACATCAAGATTCATCAGCTGAAACCCTGTATAAGGCTGGATGCGTTACCAGTGAAAGAAATAATATTTTCACACAAACAGCAGACTGATTAAGTGGACAAAGTACATGTATGCACTGCTGGTGACAATGAAAATAAAGGTGTATCATGTTCTAAATAAAAATGCATCAGAAAAAAGCTGATAAGATTAAAGCAAGAATAGACAGCAAGAGTTTTTTAAAACTAGATTTTAAACAGGCATGACCTATCCTATTTATGTAGCAAAGTAAAAAGAGAAATAAAAACCACCAAATAAAATACAGCTCAAAAGAAAATTACTTAAAACATGGATATTCCATAGGAGAGAGAAATCTGGGAAGCACTAAAGCCAAGATGGATCTAGACATAACAATGAGATGAGATGTCAAACCTGGATATCTAATGCAATAATGGCTGCATGAAAAGATTGGTGTAATTTTTGAGCAACATATGCAGAGACAATGAAGTATGGTGCCTCAGATGCAGGCTATAGTGTCTTCTTTGCCAGCACTTGTTGTAGGGACACTTGAAATACTCTGGACTGATCAAGTTTGCGAGTTAATTAACAAATTAGAGAGACTTTATAGTAACCCTACTGAAGTTACTAAGCATAGACTTACACAGAAAGATGAAAAGACATTACAATATATATAGTTGGAGGAAGCGGTCAGCGACCTGCTGCGCCACCTGGATACTCACAAGTCTATGGGGCCAGATGGGATCCACCCGAGAGTGCTGAGGGAGCTGGCGGAGGAGCTTGCCAAGCCACTCTCCATCATTTATCAGCAGTCCT
>WAAD01020606.1:0-34392 GCA_013389945.1 Fregata magnificens
CATAAGTACAACAGCTTAAGTGAGCCTTCTTTGAGATCTCTCTGCCTAGCAGCCTGGCTGCATGGCGGTGATCTCCCCTTGAGCTGGGACACCTCTCAAGGTTGCTCCTCGTGGCATTGAGACCTTTCACCAATAGCAGATCTTTGGTAAGTGACCAATATCAGGCATAACCTTGTATTATGGTAACTTTGATTTGTGTCTTGGTAATTTTGATTTTGTCTTGGTAATTTTGATTTGTGTCTTGGTAACTTTGACTCTGCCTTGGTAGTTTTGAATCATTGTTCAAATGATTGTGCAGTACAGTAATAGAGTGAACATCATATTAAAACTACTTTTGCTAATACCTTTGACAGTGGTTCTTTAAGCAACCTAAATCACTCATTTGCAACACTCTCATACTATCACTTGTTACCTGGGAAAAGAGACTGACATCCACCTTGCTACAACCTCCTTTCAGGTAGTTGTAGAGAGTAATAAGGTCTCCCCTGAGCCTTCTTTTCTCTACACTAAACAACCCCAGTTCCCTCAGCCGCTCTTCATAAGACTTGTTCTCCAGACCCTTCACCAGATTTGTTGTCCTTTGGACACACTCCAGCAATCAATGTCTTTCTTGTAGTGAGGGGCCCAAAACTGAACACAGTATTTGAGGTGCGGCCTCACCAGTGCCGAGTACAGGGGGGACGACCACTTCCCTAGTCCTGCTGGCCACACTATTTCTGATACAAGCCAGGATGCCATTGGCCTTCTTGGCCACCTGGGCACACTGCCAGCTCATGTTCAGCTGCCTGTCAACCAACACCCCCAGGTCCTTTTCTGCTGGGCAGCTTTCCAGCTACTCTTCCCCAAGCCTCTAGCATTGCATGGGATCGTTGTGACCTAAGTGCAGGACCCAGCATGTAGCCTTCTTGAACCTCATAAAATTGGCCTTGGCCCAGTCGATCCCTCTGTGGACCTTTCCTACCCTCAAGCAGATCAACACTCCCACCCAACTTGGTATCTTCCGCAAACTTACTGAGGGCGCACTCGATCTCCTCATCCAGATCATTGATAAAGACGTTAAACTGAACTGGCCCCAATACTGAGCCCTGGGGAACACCGCTTGTGACCGGATGGATTTAACTCCATTCACCACAACTCTTTGGGCCCGGCCATCCAGCCAGTTTTTTACCCAGCGAAGAGTACACCTGTCCCAGCCATGAGCAGCTAGTTTCTCCAGAAGAATGCAGTGGGCAACAGTGTCAAAGGCTTTACTAAAGTCTAGGTAGACAACATCTACAGTCTATCCCTCGTCCACTAAGCTGGTCACCTTGTGTCATAGCAGGAGGTCAGGTTAGTCAAGCAGGACCTGCCTTTCATAAACCCATGCTGACTGGGTCTGATCACCTGGTTGACCTCTCTGTGCTGTGTGATGGCACTCAAGATGATCTGCTCCATAACCTTCCCCAGCACTGAGGTCAGACTGACCTCCCCGGTTAGCCAGGACTGCTGATAAATGATGAAAAGTGGCTTGGTGAGCACTTCCACCAGCTCCCTCAGTACCATTGGGTGGATCCCATCCAGCCCCATAGACTTGTGTGTGTCTTAGCGGTGTAGCAGGTCACTAACCATTTCCCCTTGGATTATGGGGTCTTCGTTCTACTCCGCATCCCTGTCTTCCAGCTCAGGGGGCTGGGTGCCCTGGAAACAACTGGTCTTGTTGAACTGAGGCAGAGAAGGCATTAAGTACCTCAGCCTTTTCCTCATCATTTGTCACTATGTTTTGCTGTGCATCCAATAAAGGATGGAGATTCTCCTTCGCCCTCCTTTTGTTGCTAATGTATTTATGGAAACATTTTTTCTTGTCTTTTATGGCAGTAGCCAGATTAAGTTCTAGTTGGGCTTTGGCCCTTCTAGTTTTCTCCCTGTATAGCCTTACGACATCCTTGTAGTCCTCTTGAGTTGCCTGCCCCTTCTTCCAAAGTTTGTAAACTCTCCTTTTTTTTCCTTAGTTCCAGCCAAAGCTAGGAAGGACGGATAGGCAAGGAAGGAGAGGTGGTGGGGTAGCCCTGTATGTTAGGGAGTGTTTTGACTGTCTAGAGCTTGATGATGGTGATGAAAGGGTCAAGTGTTTATGGGTAAGAATCAGGGGAAAGGTTCTTTTTCAACCTAAATCATTCTATGATTCTATCCCTTCTGAAGAGTTTATAGCGTGTATGATCACCCTCCCTATTTTGGTTTTAATTTAATCTTGATACCATATCACATACTCTTTACTGGATATTCTCAAAGTGAAATCTGACATTAAAAGAAAAACCCAACAATGTCAGTATTTTTTCTACAAGATCTGACATTGACAGAAGCATTTCATAATGAGTGGTTCTATTCTCAAATATAAGAGCTGCAGGATTGAGTTTTTGGTTTCAGCTAGGTAAAGAACTGGAAATACTGGACACAGAAGAATCCAAATACTATTTGGAACCGTCCATGTGGTTCAAGTGTATCTGTCTGCTTAACAACTTCCCTAAAAGCAAGCCTGTATACTTATTCAAGGATGTTTTAACCTCTTGGCTCTAAAGCAATTGATGCTCAGCAAGAAAACTGCTATATCCTCTGCCTCTGAGTAAAAATCATGGCAAATTTTATTCCAGGTGCTTTATCCTGCTTATTGTTCCAATAGATTAAATACTTACACAATTGATTTATTTTTGTGTCAGTGAATAATGTCTATTGAACTCTCTTACAACTTATCAACAAACATTAATACTATCTCTTCCTTACTTATGAATTATCCATGCGGATCCTCGGAATATCTTATTGCTCTAAACAAGTGATTCTACTTGTCCTTTATATAACCCTCATCAGCTTTTTGCAGTCAGCTTGGGAAAACAGAAAAAGTTTATCTCTTGCCTTAGAGTCAAATCCATTTTTAGCTGATCTAAAAGGACCTCTCCATTCTCGTACCTTCCAATATAGCTCCCAAACCAAAAACTAGTCTCTGCTTTCCTTTAAGTTTTTGTTAGAATATACAGAAGAAACGAACCTGAAAGAAGTATCATTTACTGTTTTAACCTTTTTTCTCTGAAAAGTTCTTAATTTTTCAGGAACTAAATAACACCGTATATGCAATTCATTTATCTTTGCGAGAGTGCATAAAAATTATACAACTAGACAAAATATCAAACTCCTATATGTAAGCAACTGAGTCTGTAGTCAACCAGAAAACTTTGTTTGATCTCATTAGTTTTCACTAGACACAGAATTTTGATCCAACTCTCTATGGAAACTCTGGTGTTTCTATCCTCCTCCTCTGTTCTTACTCCTGCTAGGAGGTTCTGTACAATGAAAGATGTTTTAACAGCAGATGTTATTACTTTTCTTTTGATTTTCTTCCTACACTGGGTGTTTTTCCATTTTTCATTTCTTGAACAGAATTGCTGACAGCCAAGAAATTCCATTACTCCACTAGGAAGTGCTACCTAATGTTGGTAACTTCTTAGCAGTAGCCTTTGTTAACCCAGAAATTATCTTTTCCCGTACAAAATCGATATTTGAAAGCACTCTGAGAGCTACAGCATATTAACTATTCATAATGAAATATTCATAATGAAAAAAAAAAGATTCAGCTCTTTATACAGCCGTGTTCCATGATGACCACAGCAGGGGTTTCTAATGTAGGTGTGGAACAAGATAGTACCAAAATAACCTCTAAGCATTTTCTTGATTCAAGTCCCCTTTAAAATTCACTTAACACTGAATGAACCGAAACAGTTACCTAAAAAGAAATCAGCAGTGACTGAGGATGTATATATTAGGGTTCTGGGGTGACCCACATCTCTTTTATGCTATTTAATATCTCCAAAGGTAGCACAGTGATGAGGAATGATAACAAAGCTGCTGCATAGATTGGCTTGGATCAGTGGTTAGGCTGTGACCATTTTAATTTGGCTAGAGGAAATGGTATACAGCTGGAAAAAGAGAAAGTAAGCCACATAAAGAGGACTGAATTTGGAAAACAGTAAATCCAGAATTGAGTCTTGGAAGCTGAACCTAGGTAAATTTAAGTTAGGATTAAGATAAGTGTTTAAATGGGTTGAGTCTTCAAATTTGAAATAATCTTCCAGGGAAAGTAATAAATTCTTCCTTGGCCACCTTAAAATCAACATAGGCTCTATTTGGTATTCGTGCTTTAATCCAATACGAAGTACTAAGCCTAGTAAAGGAGCGACTAGGTGGTTTAGACAGGAGGTCTGACCCAGTCTCATGTCCTTCCAGTTTGATTTTTTTTTTCTTAAAAAAAAAGCTGGTACAAGAAGAATGAATTTATTATTCTGAAAACCCAGCTAAATCCTGGACTTAGAACATTTGAACATTGAGATTACTGTATGTGTTGTTCCACAATGGGTGAACTACTGCATCCCTCCTGTCTCTGACTCTGCTATCGCTCTGAATCCTCAGAAATATGTGGCTTAAGGACTTCAAAAGTCTGTCAGAACTCCATGCTGACAGAATTATCAAAAACAGTGCTCAGTAATAACACAGCTTCCTACCTCAAAAACTTTCCAGTGTCTAATGGCAACAAGTTTACATTCTTACATTAAAAAAAGCAAAGCAAGACTTTTGTTAGTTCATCTGAGGATGCAAAGAGAAAACATAATCATATTTAAACATATAAGGAGGCAACAATTCACATGGAATTATTTTAAATGTGTACATAACACAAGGAGAGGCACCAGTTTTAGTAAATTGTCTGGAATACAGTAAATATATATTAAGAACAAATACAATTATTGAACTGAAATCCTATTTTCAGAATTTGTCACCAGGAAAAAAACAGAGAAAGCAAAAAGGAAAAAGAAATCCAAGAAACTTATCATTTCTTCACTGCACACTTTGTCAAATACATCTTTCTAAAAATCTTATAATCCTCAAAGCAATAACACTTTCTTACTCTGGGTGTTAGTATATAAATACTTGCAGCAAAGCTGAATTATTTGAGACTAACATTTACAAGGCCATGTACTGTCCTTGCTCTCTAGAAGAATTCTTTGATCTCAATAGAAGTTAGATTGAAGGTCCCTTATGGCTCAAATTGCTGCTGATGCTATATTGGAAGGATTTACTTCTACATTGTTAACCTTTGCTTTCAAAGTTTTATTTCTTGTCCATAAAACAAAATAAAAAATCATTCAAGGCTGTTACTTTGAAATATAATGTACAAGGTGTTAGGCTACAAAAGTTACTCTTTAAAATATTACATTAATGTAAGAGGGGGGGGCCCAAAACAAACCCCCCCCCCCCCCAAACCACTGAAGCAAGTTTCAAATGTGATTTGACTTTTATAAAAAAGGCAATGGCTTTAATTTTGGCTTCAAAGACAACAGGTAACAACATTTTGTAAATTTTCACAACTGGTCATAATTTGTCTCAATTATGGCAAAGTACATCATACTAAAGCACCTCTTTACCTTTCATTTCATGGATTCTTGGACACAGTGCATTCTTGGACACAGTGCAATGTCACAATGTATTCTGAAAATGTGACAGGTGTCATCAAGTGACATGTTTTCAAAGAAACTAAAGCAAGCAGTAACTGACACAGGTCAGAAAAAGCAATCTGTTGGGATGGTGGAGGAAATCGGGAAGACAAGATTCCTAGCAATGTTGAATGCAGAGTTTGAGCACTGTGACACTAAAGGCTCTGTTTCATGGAAATACCTTCAGATATCTGTAGTAGTTGCTGCCTTGAAGTGCTTCTTCCACTCTCCCTTTCTTGGAAGTTCCCTTCCCACCCTCTCTGTTGGAGCTCAGGTCTCTGTAGAGCAGCTGCTGAACTGCAGAATTTATAGCTAAGGACATTAAGTTAAATCAGAACTTATTTCAGATACCATCCTGTTCTATGCTGCAAGTTGTGGCAGCTCAGACACGTTTGGAAAGGAATACAAATACACTCACAGAGGGCTGCCTTCAATAGGATTAGCTAAGTCACCAGCTCCCACAGCTGGATTCAGATCCACATATGAGGGTAACATTGGAAAGATGGGTACACTCCACCTTCAAGTGCATCAGTAACATTTCATTCTCAGCTGTGACAGGTTGAACTCATTGTTATTCTCTGTTAGAATATCTAGCAGTAGTTAAGCATGGTTTAGAATTGAATTTATAGGGTTTTGTAGCCCTTTTCTTTCTATTTTGTACATTGTCTTGAGTCCTACGTCTTTTCTTTGATTTACCCATTAATCCTTTTTTTTTGGTTTTGTTTTGAAAGGCAAGCGTATCTAAAACAATGACAAAGTTCAGTCTATCTTCATGGAGTCAATTGATCAATATAAAAGGGAGAGTAAGCTGTCTCAAAGGAAATGATCTCTGATAGGTGCCTTGAGATAACCTATGGAAGCTGAATCAGCAAGCCCTACAGATGCTGTCCTAGTCCGGTATAAAGTGCATCAACAGAGAGCATCAGCACCTACTGGCTTCGGAGATAGTTCTCCCAGAAAGAAGTTAGCAGTAAACTGCTCTGTATTTGCAGACAAAGCCATTAGATATTTCAAAGGTAAGAAAAAGTGAAAGATACCCTCACTTTAGCTCTTGCTCTACCTATAGATTCAGAAAAGTTAGGAAAACTGCATGTAATGTTACTATTTACAGTAAGCAGAGAAAAGGGTACTATGCCGCTGTGTTAACCTGATGAAATGATAGCAATTAATGCATTAAAATCAAACCAGACATGAAATTAGGTTCTTGTTTCATAGTATATCCCACAGTTTTAACCATGCACTGCATCTTAAACATGTATGCCAGAATTTAAAAATGAAACATCACCAGCTGATGGTTTTAGGACATATTATACAAAATGTCCGATATTCATGATGCAACAAGGTTAGACAGACCTAAGTAGAAGGCAGAAATTGCCTGTCCCTCTGTGCCCCCATGGGGAGAAAGAAGCATAACAAACATTAGGAAACTTCCTGGAAAAATCTTATTTCTAACAATGTAAACAGGCATGTGCCTGAATTCCCCCAAAACACTCTAGCTCTGGGTGAATGTGAGAAAAACAGTGGATATATGTTGAGTGTGGTACAGAGATGACTGAAAGCCATTGAGTACTGATGTCTTAATGCATTTTTTAAGCATCTGAGCCTTTGGAACTGACAGAAACATATATTCTCCCACTTGATGTTTTATTTTGGAATTAGCAAGGGATGACAATAACAATGAAACAGCTGTGGCTTAAGCTAATGAATATTAATCTTCCAACACAATCACTTGTGAATATACATCCATGCTTTTTGTTACATTGCTTTATGTACTACTATAAGATATGTTTGAATAAGACAATGACTAATACAGTATATGAAGACAGGATGGGAAGTATCTTTTAAATCCCAAACTGTGAGATACAGGACAGAAACACAGCAAGGAATTCAAAGAAAAAACCTCTAGGGAACCACTATCATGCAGGTACTTAACCTGCTAATTATCCACCACCCATGCAGATACTGATGTCATTTCAAGGGTAGCAGGGCTGTTCGTCATTCATCAACTCTACTGCTCCAACAGCCTGCTTCCTGACACAACGTAATATAGCATAACCAAATATGACAATTCACAACACTGTACTGTAGCAAAGAACAGCATGAAAAAGCATCTCCATCTGAAAGGCACTTCTAATCTGAAGGATGCCGAGACTGCAAACAGTGAAGTGTCACTTGGCATTTTGGGAGGCACACGTGAGAAGAACCAGTTCCAGACCGTGTGCTAGACTTCAAAAATTTGCAGTTACATTTATCTTTAATATCTACCTACCACCTCTACCTACCTCAGATTTAAAGCAGTGTATTTACAGACAAAACTTTAGATAACTAAAGGGATTGTGAATGTTGACTTTGACAAAACAAGTATATATAAAAATTATTGCCAACTGACATATGTACATACCACTTCAATTGAAAAAAAAATACATTTTAAAAATGAATGTTAATGTTATATATAGCTAAGAAAGTTGTAGAAACTTCTTTCATTGCTTAGCTTAGTCAAACATTATCCCACAGCCGTTTTGAAGTTGGCCAAATCCCTAAACATTCTACTAATTTAGAAGCATTTCCTGTTTATTTTTAACTCAAACCACTCTAACTGTCCTGTCCTTCAACTCTTTAATTAGAGAATCCTAACTGAAGGGTAATTCTTACTTACATCAGAAATGTAATTAATTTAGCTATAAGTCAACATGGAATTTGTATGGGTTTTCCTGTTTGCTTGCTTTTATGTAGTCCTCTACAGTACTCTGTGCTCTCTGGCTGAAGAGGTTACAGGGAAAGCTTTGGGTCTAATGCACTAGCATGAATAAAATTAGAAACATCCGGTGAAAAGACACCTGAGTGAACATGTGCAGTAAGCAGTGAAGCCTTTCCTGAGGAAATGGCTCTGTGAAGAAGGGTGCTCTCCACACTGTATTCCCTATCAGACAGCACTGATGGAACCGAACTGCTTTAAAATATTCATGGGAACTATTTACTAGCATTATGGCTTTGCTGAATCAAAATTACTCTAATAAGGTGGCCAACTGTCAAACAACCAAATATAACTGACGTTATGCTGTTTGGGTAAACAGTTTCACTTCCCTTCTTAGATCTCACATCATTTCTTCTTGCATTTATCCCCTGAATACCCAGGATGTAAAAAAGAGACATTCAGCAGTGATCAAAGAAGCAATGTCAGCCCATATTCTATTTCAGTGAAGAGATTATGGTTATAAAAAAAGGGAAGAAAATCAGGTCTCTCCACCAATAAGTTCTTGGCATACTTCTCTTTCTCTAACTTTTAGTTTTTTTCCTGGAATTCTTTTTACATTATTATCCATTCCCCCTTTAAGTTGCATTGTTTCCCAGAAATGTTTGTGAGACACCCCTCAACAAATTATTGAACTTCATTAGCGTGCTGTTTCACCCCTTTTCCAGTTTATTGATGAAAGTGTTAATTAACACTGAAGGCATTTCCGGATCATCTGATACCTGCTTTCCTGGGCCTGTATGGAAGATTTTTTACAGCATGTCAGGAATATCTCCTGGAAAAAAATATTTCTGCCTTGGTAAAAACAACATCAATAGTTGGAGGTCTACATCTAGTAGGAGTGGACAGCTACAGCATATGTTCAGTTTGATCATCACTGCTTTGACCTTATTATGCTGTATCTCATTACTAACTTAAAATGCAGTATCATTTGGCATATGGTACATTAGGGCTTGCAGCAGAGAGAGTATTCAGGACTATTTCCCCTTTTTACAGCAGTACATTCGTCATATCCTGAAGGCACAGCAATGAATCACATTCTATTGCAACAGCAGCATAACATGGGCCTGTCGTCAATGCACACAATGGGCTTGAATATAGACATTTTTGTCTGAAGTCAGCTGCAACAGTCATGGAAGGGCTGGAATTTTGTGTGCACTGATGCAGCCTTTCAGGATATAGGATGGACTTTGGGCAGTGTTACAGGGATAACACACCTCTCACGTTTTCTGTCTAATTTTCTGTCTACTGATGAGAATAGGCATTAAGAAAAAAATCCCCTGAAACAAACAACGCCCCCCCTGCAACCACCCCCCTACTCAGCTCTAAAAATAACACATGCAATGAATACAGGCATTTGTTCATTAACTTCCTTTTCATCTGATGCAATCTTCTCCCTTTGATATTGTAATTTGGGTGAATTTATCATCACTAACATGGTTTTTAAGAACAGAAGAAATAGTAAAAAATATTCTGCTGGTTATCCTCTTTTAAATACAACGATGATCAGTAAGGTGTCACTGATGCCTTTCCACCATTTTATGTTTTGACAGAAGATCATCTAGGTGAAGAAAGGTAATTAATTTCCAAGCTCTATCAGTCCTCAATTTCTTGCCAAAATTTCCATAGACACAATACACTATGGTGCTGGTTTTTATGACATGAATCTCTTCAACTAGTAACTATACTGAGAGCACAAACTTATTTCACATAGGCCATCAATCAGTCTTTAGACAGCAAAACCTTATGGTTACTGCTTTGCCAGTCTGGTCTGTAAGTAGTGATTTAAGGAAAAAGCTTTGGAATATTGTTACCAGCTCTCTGGGCCAGTCAGACTTCCATTCAAAACAAGCAGAAAATATTTCCTATGAAAAAGTATTGATCAAGAATTCAGAAGAGATAGATTTCTCAGGTCTGTCAGTTAGCCACACAGTAATTTTTATATATCTTATCTGTTACAAAGAGTAGTCATTCATGCATTTCTATCAGCAACAGCATTACAGGATTTGAATAAACCAAACCTGACCTTTACCAGAGGATACTGGCAACAGAAAGTTCTTTTCTAGATGTTAAATATATTGAGATTGGTATCACTAAAGACATATCCCCAATATTCTTTTTTAGTCTTATGGGCTGCTCAACCATCTGCCAAAGCATCAGCTGGTACAAGCTGATGTAGCACAACTGATTTAAGAAAAAATAAAATTAAAAATTCCAATTTACAGCAGCAGAAGCTCCAACAATGTTTTGGATCAGTGCCTTTCTGTCTTGCTATAAATCTTGTGTTTCTATAATTATGAAGGCCATTGGCAGGACTGAACAATATACAAGCCCATGCAACCAGATGTGATGCAGCTGAAGGTCCTGAGGAAGCTGACTGATAGGGCATGGTGCTCGGGGACTTCCCTGATGACTGGAGAAAGGCACATAACCCATCTTCAAGAAAAGCAAGAAGGAGGTTCTGGGGAACCTCAGTCTGTGGGAAAATTATGGAGCAAGTTCTCCTCAAAGCCATTTCTAGGCACAAGAACAGAAACAAGAAAAGTGACAGGGAAAAGCCAAAGTCCAGCTGGTGACCAGTTGCTAGTGGCACCTCTCAGAGATTGATACTTCATCACTGGGCCCAATATTTCTCAAGGTTTTTACTAACAACCTGGATGGTGAACAAGTGAACACCCTCTGCAAGTTTGCAGATGATGCCAAAATGGGGGTAGTGGCTGATATATTGAGGATTATTACCTTCTGTCTGGCACTTGTGAGACTACATCCAGAATATTTTGTCCAGAGTTGGGTTTCTCAGGACAAGAAAGACATTGGCACAATGGAGCTAGTGCAGCACAACCAAGATGATCAGGGGGCTGAAGCACAGAATATGGGTTTGTTCGGAATACATGAGCACGAAAGCACTCACACCTGTCCCTATATTGCAGACAGCACTTGCCCCAGTGCTTCTGCTTTCAGAGTATGTTTTTATCATTAACCTTGGAGGACCTTGCCTGGCTATGAGCTATTTTCATATCCACAGAAGTATTCTGTCCATCAAAAGAAATACCACATTAAGGAGGAATAGCAGCAATTACAAACTGTGGGTAAGTACACACAGCAGTGAGAAACTCTGATCCTTATACTAACTGCATCCAGAATATACTTCTTATTGTAACTAATAATAAAGGCACATCCTCTGAAATGTAAATATATTCTATCTGAAACTGTAATAAATTTGGGAAAATGTTATTCAGCCAAACAAGCATGTTATATGTCAGTCTTCACAGTTTCCAATAAAAGGGGACATTATCAGGAGTAGACATTATTGCTTTTTAAGTAGAATTGTGCTTAACATTGTTTAACAGACATATGATGATGATTATTATAGGTTGGGCAGGCTAAGCTAAATCTTATGTCTCGCTGCTTCCATGCCAATTTACTTTAGAACCATTATTGTAAAAGCCCTAACAGGAGCAATACCACAGAATCAGCAAGTCTCATCACTGTTGTTTTATCCAAATATATCCAGATGCTGGTACTGAAGCATGAGGATGTTGTAAGTGCACAGGTTTTAGCCCTTTCAGAAAAGCACAAATAAGATGAGATCATTCAGAAGAAAACTATTGACTGTACCCAGCTGAAATGATCACTTGCTACCTCACAGGCTGTGGATGCGGGTTTTGCAGACAGCACAGGGACTCCAGCACTCTCAGGAAGCCGCCAGCCATCTGATTTCCTTAACTGCTGTCGTCCAGCAGAGCCCAGGCTGCTGGACAATTCAAGTTTCTTTCACATTATGAAGATATTTTATTTCTTTCTAAGAGTACTGCAAACAAAACTATAAAGGGTAGGACTACCAATGGATAAACCTTAAAGCAACTTGTAACTCATGGCGTCACAGGTGAGGCTGAAACTACTTGTAATTGGAAAGGCCTAATCCTGTAACATATAGGATATTTGCCTACTTGTTATTATTGGGGACAGAAGCCTACCTAGATAACAAAGACTATCCTTGTACAAAAAGTAACTCAAGATGTTCTGTAGGTTTGAGGGCTTGGGCATAGACTTATTCTTAAAAATTTATTTTTAAAAATTCCAGGTCTTTGGAAACTGTCTAAGCTTTAATTTTAAACTTTATATAGTCTCAAATATAGACCACTTCAAAATTTCTTATTACTTGAATTGGGCCACTGCTATAGTAAGCTTTCCTGTAGATGAAATAAAGGAATGAAAAGCTGGTATTTCCTTTGTTTAGCAGAAGTTTTTACTCACTCAAAAATACGTCTTTGCTTCTGAATAACCTCAGAAAATAAATATTCATAAAACAAAGTAGTGAATATATTAATTCCGTAGAAAACCTGAAACCATCCATATCTAATATGTACGGCTGATTTTGGTTACTGCAAATTAACTTCCATTTAAAAAGGGAGAAAAAAGGCATTTTGGCCTCATATATGATTTTCTTCTACATTAATCGCTGATCTACCTCAGTTTCAAATTTGAGAAGTTGGACAGAAAATTGAATACCACAGGAGCAGTTTGTTACCTTTTACTGCTGTTAGCACTTACGAAGCTGTCTGTGGCTCTTAAATTGTTCTGTTGTGGTCTGCTCACTGGATCTGACCCAGTCATCTTCATTGTAAAATATGGTATTTTGGCTGGTTTTCCACTTTCAATTTTTTTCTTTTTTTTTAAAATGTTCAAATGAACATCTTGAACAAATCAACAGCCTTGTATCTTCTGTAGGAAGGGTAGTTCAGTGCAGTCACACATACAAACTTGAGGATAATGACAAGTCTGTTCCAATATTTTTGTCCCACCTGTTTCAGAAATGGATAGCTTTCAGTTACTATTCAGCCTGCCAGACAATCAAAATGAAAATGATTCTCACTTACATGGCTTTCCCTCAGTTTGAAAATCCTATTTTTAGAACTGTATTTTTGATTTATATCTTAAATTCTGCAAATATAGGAAAATATGAGGCTAATTTTTTATTTAAATTAGGATACTTTAGCTGCATTATCTTGTATGATCAATAAACCTTTAGAAACCTGGATATCTGAACATTCAGTCTGTCCTGATAAGTACCTTATTGCATAATCCTTATCCAAATATTGTGCAATAACTATAATCCTGACAAAGCAGCACAACATATAATTTTACACAAACATAATTTTCTAGTCATTCTTCCCATCACTGTGAAGTCCTAAGATCAAACCCAGACCATTCAATCTGCAAAACTAGAACAAGAGCATGTGCTACAATGGGGCAGAGAGACAAAGAAAGGGGATCAGAATGTCCTCAGCTCTCTGGCAGGTGCTTCACAAACGATATACCTGGGCTACCAAGGGAAGCAAGGGCCAGACCCTTTCTGTGAGAGCAT
Source organism: Fregata magnificens (assembly GCA_013389945.1). Taxonomy (NCBI): domain Eukaryota; kingdom Metazoa; phylum Chordata; class Aves; order Suliformes; family Fregatidae; genus Fregata; species Fregata magnificens. Next base: position 13,634 of record WAAD01020606.1, read on the forward strand.
CGATCAGCCACATAGGGCTTCCTTCTCTTCTGTGCTGAGGTGATCCAGGCACAGAAGAGCTGGATCATGGAGTGTAACAGTTAGGTGAGACAACATCCATTACTTCCTACCATAACAACAGAACATTTTGCTTTCCACCGCGAGGGTCATAATTCTCAGTTATTGCTGAGTTGAGACTTCTGCTGCAAGTGTTTAGAAATATTGCTTGCATATAATGGATTCTGATACATTAGTGAAGCTCCTCTGGGACTCCCAACAATATAGCATGCCCTCTAGCAATTCCCAACAGCTTAGCAGAGCCACAGATGCTGCAGTTTGCAGTGTTTTATTCTTATCTCACCACCATGTGGCCTAAAATTAGTGCATTGGTACAGGTAAACCGGGCAGCTCCAAGTATAGATAACTATGCTGCAAGTGAGGACACCTCTACACTGTGGCATGGTGGTTCCTTCCACAAGCTTGAAGAAGGCTGTCAAACAGAGTTGTACTCTTGCCATGATGCAGTTCCCTCCCTGATCTCTGCTGCCCTTAGCCACAGGGTGCAGAAGAACAAGACTGACGCTTCTCTTGACTGACAGTTTACCTTCAGACTCCTGGATATTACTGTTAACTGTTTCTTGAACATAGTGGTAAAACCCATCATTACCTCCTGAATTCAAGGGGACTGAAGGGGAATCATCCCCTCCATCTTCTAGGGACCACACCAGAGCTACGCGAGACACAGGAGAGGAAGATGAGGAGAGGATACCCCCATAAATTGAATTTCTGTTCTACCTCCAAGATATGAACCAGTGCTGTGTCAGTTGCAGGGGAGTGCAGCAGGCAAGAAAGCAAGCACAACCTGAAATTCAATTGAAAGGCACTGGCACAAAAATGATTCTATTTTATTGCCACTGGAGTTCTGTTCTGATCTAAGTTTTGTTTTACTTTGGGAAGCTGCTCTTGTGTATTGGAAAGTGAACATGGTGCGAACATTTGCTTTCTTGCCCTTCCACTATATGAAGGTCTCCCACATCTCTTCCGTTTTGGAAAACATTTTAAAGCAAGAGTGCTATAGCACGACAAGCCTCTTCCCAAGAGGCACAGTTCTCCTTTGTCAAAATATGTGCAGGGTATTTTTTCCAAGGTTAGTGAATGGAACGTAACCTACAACATCTGCTAATGGCTGGAAACCTGCTGTGCCTCTGAATTAGTTTCCTATGACAGACGAGATGTGTCTGCCAGGAAAGACACTTTTAAAACGGGCCATCTATTATTTTTTAATTTACAGAGGTAACATACACAACTCTTCAGATGTATTCTAGGGATTTGTTTCAGGAAAGGAAGAGAAAGAGGTGAGATAGTCATGGGGACTCTTTTCCCTGTGCTTTTCATCCTCTCTGTGCCTATTTCACTGTCTACATTCACTGTCACACCATAGTGGGATCTAGCCCTTGCAAGAAGACAGGTGCTAAAAGGCTGTTCAGTCCCCGGGGCTTGGACACCTCTACCTCCTTTGGTGGGCTCAGAATACTGCATTTTTCCACTCAATCTTGAAAGCTACTTCCAATTTGCAAACCTATTCAGTCAGTAAAGTAGAAAAAATTAAAGTGATTTAATCCAACAGTTGCCGGGGCTCGTAGGACCTCCCAGCCTCCAGCAGTTCACAGTACAGGTAGAAGAGGATTGGTTTTCTTTGGAAATTTTCGTATATGTTGCCAGAATTACATATTATGGGTTTTTCACCAAAAAACCCTTGAACTCTAAACAAAAACCAGTCCCCTAACATGCATACATGCGCACACACAAAGAGTGCATTTTTGAGCGTGGCAGTAGAATTTGCTGACTGGGATTTGAAAAAAAACCCCAAAAAACAACACAACACCCCCNGTCAGCTTCAGTCGTAAATAAAAACTGAGACAGACACAGCCTCAACTAAAAATAGCCCACATTCCAAAAAGATCATCATGAGAGATCACAAGATGGCCTACACATGGATGTTATGGATACAAGAAAGAACATTCCTAGAAAATCATAGGAAAAAAATGACACAAACAACCTTTAGTTTCAACCAAACACTCAGAATCATGCACTGCTTCAAGTCTTCCTGTTTTTCCAGCCTTAGCTCCCAGTGTCCCAGGCTCAATCCTCTCTTGTAGAGACTCACTCATGCCAAGGTGTAGCAATCTGATGTTCTGCAAATATAAAGAGATGACTCCTATGCTCATTTTCATTTCCAGCTCCCAAGTTTGTACCAGCAGAAGTGCATCTGCAATTTCTAGTAGTTCAATTAATTTGGACTTCTATAACAAGCAGAACATACGGCACGTACATTAAATATTTAAAACTAAGGGTTCTGAAGTTTGATTTTTCAACTGAAGTAATCATTTTCATGCACAGCTGTTTGGCCTCCGAATATCTTAATTAAAACCTTTTGGGAGGATAATAAAATTTGCCATTCAGTTGAACATTGGACAATTTTACAGCTGATACCAAACGTTATATGATAGAGTTGAGTTTTAAAGCATCATTGGCAGTAATGTCAATTAAAGACAGAGTTGATCTAAAAATCTCAGGTAATAAGTTTCTCCTGTACTCATTACTGAAGTGGGAATATTTTTATAAAACAGTGTAGGACTTTTTTCTAATGTCAGTATAAAAGCTAGTTCACTAGTTCACAGCTAGTCCAGCTGAAATTTAGTGAAACCTGGGCATTAAACTCTGCATGAGTAATTCTACACACCTGCTATGGAAAACAATTTTTTGTTTTTTAAATGGCTTTCTGAAATCTATCAAGTCCTGCTACCTTCAACACAAACCACCAACATGAGGGTAGCGTAACATAGAAAATACAAACCATCCGTAATACCCAGACTAATTACAAGCTGTAAGGATGAACTTCTCCATTAATGTGCCTACCCTTTAATACACCCTCAAAAAAATGAAAGAAAGCTCTTAGTTATTATACAATTTGCATAACATATAACACCAAAAGCTTTTTAAAACCTGAGCATCATAGAGCTTAAGAGATGAACCAGTGAAATTAAAACTTTGCTTTCATAATGTTGAGAGCCTCCTTACGCCAGGCTCTGGAGTATTTGTTTTAAAGTGCTGCACCCTGCTGCTGCCCTGGAGAGAGGGCAGCACTTCCCAGAGCAGCTCTCACCACCTTCACCCAGCCTATCTTAGAGGGGGAGGTAAAGGATCTAGCAGGGCAGACCCACTGTAAGACAGATCTTGGGGGAAAACATCTTTCTGACCTCAGCAGAAAGCTAATTTAATTTCCTGTATGTTGCCTTTCCCTGTCAAGGCAAAGCTAAAAGGAACAACACAGAGATTTATGGATTCTTTCAAATACCTCTGCAGCAAGCCAATGCTGCAGAAGTCTCCTAGCACCTGGGCTAGTGTCTCAATTGCAATTCCAGCAGTGTAGGGGTTTTTTAGTTTGGGGGGGGTGGGGGGCTGTTGTCTTTTCCATATTTAACAGACATTATGCTTAGCTGTTTCTTACAAAAGATTTTGTTTCTGGTGGTAGGTACTTAGTCAGCTAACACAAAAGAGAAATTAGCTTTCAATGTTAAGAAGAAAGCCTACTTTATTTTTGGTTGGTTGGCTTTTTTTGTTAACGTTTGCAGATGATTTAAAATCTGGATAAAATTGCTATCTAGTGCAACAGCAAAACAATTCATGTGAAACCACATCTGTTAATTCTTTCTGTGAATAAACGAACAATGCAATACTTCAAAGTCATAGAAGTAACTTTCCTACAGCCCAGTTCTTATTGGCAAGAAGTAAGGAGAAATAAACTGCTGCTGCTTTAGAAAACGAGGTCACGAGGAAATTCATTAGATGGACAGAAATCCTCAAGGCCCCGATTCTGCAATTAGATGCATGATATTGGAGACCTGTGTCTCTGGAGAATCCCACTACTTTGAAATAGAGTTTCAGTTGACTGCCATGGGGTACCAGACTACTGTGGAGGGTCTGTCTCCATCAGAAGAACTGATGAAGAGGACATATTTGAATCACTGTAATTTGCAAAGTTTTATATCCAGTTTAAATCAAGTAAACAGACTTTCTTTAAATTTCTGCCATAAAGAAAAAGTCAGGAAACTGTTAATGAACAAAAAAAACAAAGACAGGATCCTAATATCGTGCTCTGCAATAGGAAGAATTCCTTCAGTTTCTGCATACTCTTTTTTACTTTCCTAAATTAAATAGTCATTTGCTGGAAGGAAAACAAAACAAAACCACAACCAGCCCTTTATACTTTTTCTGCCTTCTATATAGCATATACTTGGAATGTTATCACCATTGAAAGCCCAGGGTAGTGTCTGTTCCTTCCCGCAGTGAACTTAGTCAGCGTTACACCCTGCTGTATGCATGGACTCCATGAGACCAAGGACCACAAGAGAATCTATGTACACTGTAAATATTAAAATCTGTAATTTGAATTGCACCATAGAATCATAGAGTCATAGAATATCTCAAGTTGGAAGGGACCCATATGGATCATTGAGTCCAACTCCCTGCTCCTCGCAGGGCTACCTAAAACTAAACCATATGACGAGGATCGTTATCCAGATACTCCGTGAACAGGCTTGGTGCCATGACCAATTCCCTGGGGAGCCTGTTCCAGTGACTGACCAATCTCTCTGTGAAGCACCTTTTCCTAATGTCCAGTCTGAACTTCCCCTGATGCAGCTTCATTCCATTTCCTATTACTGGTCACCAGCAGGAATAGGACAAAGCCCAGCTAGTGGAAACACTTATTAGTAATATAAATATATATTTTTTTTTAAGAGCTCCTCTTTGCCCATGGTGTAGCCACAGAACTTGTTTCATTGTATGCTACAAAAAGAGCTTCTGAATTTTCTCTAGGGTGAAAATCTCCCATCCCATTTTTAATTTCACAAATTGGAAAGATAAAGGGTGATGTTACTCGCACATTTTAAGGATGCAAGACTGAGGCAAGGAGTGTTAAGTGTTTATTGGCTTTGAAATAATCAGTAGCTTGAGCTGCTGAAGCTATCTTTGCCAGAAAATGTAGCTTTTTATACTACCTTTTGGGCAAATGCTGATAGAGCTAGGCTCATCTGGTGAACAAAGACTTTGGCGTATGTGAGCAACCCTGGGCGGAAGCAACGTGCTCATAGGCATCTTGTGCGAGCAAGATACTGTAGCAGGCACAACAAACACAGTGTTAATATGACCGTTTGCATCTGGTCCAGAGATGGTGCGTGTCTAGCTGGGTCTAAGCTCATCTTTCCCTGCAGGTCATACTCTGAGGACCTCCACAGAGCTTGTATGTTCTGAAAATGAGACTTACAGAGAGCTTGCAGGCCCACATAATGAGGACTGCTCACAATAAGGCCACCCTAGCATTGCAAGGAAACCTGCAGAGGAAGGGAAGAAAATATCTCTACATAATTGTATTATCTTAATCATAGGACTGTCCTTTTTTCCTTCTACAATCTCCTGCTCCATATACTACTTATTTTCCACTTTCTGCAAGTGAGATGGTAGAAGTTAATATGAAAAAAACCCCACTCTAAATACCAAACAGCCCCCAACAGTGCTTTGACTAAGAGAGGAAAAATCTTGCAGTCTTTTTTTTTTCAAACAAAGATTAGCTACCTGAAAAATGCATTTAATCTGTTTTGTTTTGACATTCGTAGCAGCCTTTTTTTTAACTGAAGCCCAGCATGTATATGACCTCTATGGAACAACAGGTTGTTTGCAGGTATTTTCTTCTTAGAAAAATTATACCATCTAGGGAGATAACATAAAAAGGCAAGAACTTTGTACTTTTCCATTTCTCAAAGAATTGGAAGGAGACCACAAAACCATCAATTTCTGGCTAAGAGAATAAGGCATTATTTTTAATTTAAAAGGGAATTATTCTGGACTTTGATAAATCAGCTTCATAAGAAGGCTCAAATTAAAATAAAGTAAAAGGGACCCCTCAAATGGCATTTTGTTGAGAGAGAGATTGACATTGAATTTGAAGAGATTAAATTCAGATTACTATAGGCCCATATGCTAATTATGAAGTTCAGATTAACTATAAAATCCCAAAGCATAATCAGGCTTCTTTATTTCAAAGTCATGTCCTCTAAGTTGCCTGATTCAGGTTTTATAAATTAGCTCACCTTACTAATTCTAGTAAATGAAAAGAGCTTTGCCCACTGCACTGGAAGTAACTAAGGGATCAGTCAATACTTGTGAATGGGAATATTAGAAATTAGCCTTGAAGGGAGCAAAGAAAAAAGCATGTAAAGTCTTAAAGGAGATCTTGATCCTTCAGTTTCTCATGCATCAAGCAAGAAGGATACCCTACTGACAGGACACTATCAGGCAAAACAGAAAACTGCATGAGCAGGGCTCCCCTTGAAATCTGGACTAGGGAACCTGAGTACTACTTAAGGACTAAATGGTACAGGTGACTAAAAGTTAATTTCTCCAGAGAGGTTAATTTTCACACTAAAATAATGTCATAGAGATATTATATATAAAATAAATGCAATTAAATACATACGTGAAATTAAAACATACCGAATTGAAGTAAAATTAAGTTTCCATTCTAAAACTCTGACAAATGTTAAATGATTGCTCACAGACTTTGAAGGCTTGCTTTATACTAGTTAATACAAAGACTTTCTGGGAGTCATTAATTTATGACAAAAGAGAAACTTCCTGAACTAACAACACAGGGATAAAAAAGATTTTGTCCTCCAAAAGATAACTAGGAGAGGCTGGGCAACATATTGGGTCACTACAGTACAGTAGATTAATATATAGTACTTTCAGTACTCAAGGGAATAACTAAGGCAGGAGACCTTGAGAGCAGAATACTTCTACCTAATTTAGATTCCAGAGCAGACAGTTTAAGCTGCTTATCAGCCAGCAGGTAAGCTTCTGTCTCTTCAGAAGAATATGACCCTCTCCCTGACTATGCTCTAAACAATTACAGATCATACACAATCTCAGTTTCTTCCCAAGATTATGATTTACTTATCCACAAGCGGTTATACTTTTCCCCCTTTCCTCCATCCATCATAGACATTACAAATTTTAACTACCTCTTTGATAATTTTTTTTTTGGGCCCCTGCATAGTTACTTTCAATAATAAAAGAATACAATCAACAACAACTTCCCTCTGTGACAGTACAATTCAGAAGCTGTTACTGAAAGCAATCAGGTAGACCTTCTGTAGTTCTGCCACTTCTTGAACTAGAAATTTTTTTTTCATTTTTTCTTGATCTCTGTTACTGGACATATTCACAAAGTTGTCCATTTTTTTTTTTTTCAGCAAAATTGTTGATAAAATACTGGGTTTTCAAACAGTTTCTTTCTATAAAAGAGATTTATCAAAACTCTGGGGGTGTGCTTTGGAACTGCTGCCACTGGGCATTATTGTGGTTCCAGTTTTCTTGTATCTTCCACACATTGGTGTGTTCCTCCTTCCAGTCAGGGATACCCGTTGTACGTTGGCTTTGCCCTTCAAGTCCAAATTCCTAATGGAATCAGGTATCAATCAGGTAACCCAAGCTGCAAAAGAGGAAAGAAATATTATTTCACAACTTATTTGCATAAATACTAGAATTGGGCACTTCACAAATGAGATTTGGAGCGTCAATGGGTTTATTTTTAGTTTTACGTAGGAAACAAGATTACTAGGTAAATCTCATCTTCCTAATTTACCTTATAACTTCGTTTTAAGGTACTCCTAGTCTTATTACAAAATTTGTTGTTAAACTATCAGCACAACTTGGAGCACCAAATGGGGGCCACAATCCACTGAAATTACTGGCCTTATTCCCAGACTCACCACAATAGCCCAAAGATCTGAGCACAGTGATCTGGGCTCTGTGCAAGGGTGGGAGGAACTAAAACAAGTGGCCATATGGTATTTTAAAGAGGAACTAGAATAGGAAAAAGGATTTAAACAAGAAATACATTGGAATAATATTGAATACGCGTAATATTCCACTGTACTGATCAAGTGAGCACACTAAAGATTGTATCTTTCCTGTTTCTAACAGAATTGCATTGAAACAGGTCACCATATCTAACAGCGAGCACTATGTACTACCTTGTGAAGACACTGCTGATCACTGGAATACTGTGGCTTTTTCAGTTTATGAATTTTTTTTTTTTTTAAATAAAATACCCGCAGGAGCAAGATGAAGATAAATATATTAGTAGCAGAACTTCACTGCAAAATACATCATTACATTTGGTATTTAGACTCTCTTATGACCCCTGGTTATGAAACATGCATAACATCCTTTGGCTCTAATCACATGCTGGGGTGGCAAAAATCCAAAACATCAGGAACATGCTACAAGCTCATTATTTCTCCAAATAAAAATAGAGTGAAAATATGTGGCTATCTTCACTCAGTCTACAGTTAAATCCTTTTATGGACTGCAAACCTCACTTATATGAATGTGTACTTCGAACTGGGACTGTGAGTGCTATTAAGAATAAATAACAGATTCCTGTACATTCTAAGAATTCGCTACTAGTCATGAAAATGTTGATTAAATTTGGCTTAGCATTCATTAACCTGGCGTAATGAATAGAGCCAAATGCAGGGAGAACATTTCATTAGCTGCAGTTCAGCTTCAGCTGGTGTCACGCCCAGTCGAGCAGCTTGCCCACCTCCTCATTCTCCAAGGCCACAGCTCTCCTTTGGAGCAGTTGTGAGGGGAAACAGTTTCCCAGAATAAGCCTACAAATTCTTTTCAAGCTTTCTGTCCTCCCTCTGGAGTCACTCATGGCTAATTAATACTTGGTCCATTTGTCATCTTGTCTGCTCTTGCCTCAAATAATCAATTTCCTTAAAAAGGCTGTGTTCCAGCACAGGGTCGCAAACGCTGCCCCTCGCTCATGCTACTCTTTAGGAGATGCAGCCCACCCAGACTTCATCTCAGTGTCAGTAGTTGTTGTTCTTTAAGAACAAATATTGTAGAAACTGCAGAAATTTGGGATCTGCACACAGAAAACAGGCAGCTAAGTGTAGAGGAACAGCCAGCCTCTTTCTGGCAATGCTGCTATAAATTTCAGATTCATCAGTTTGCAGATGACAGCATGGACTCCACAGAGACATCTTTTAAATAGTTCAATATAAAAGACAGCTGAGTTATTATCAGTATTCCTTTACAAGTGTAAAAAATAAAATTTTAAGTTGAACTGTTGGCAGGATCTTTTCTCTGATGTCACAGCAGGATTATCAAAGGCTTCTTGAAATGCTGATACTGAAAAAAGCCTCTGAAACATATATTGAGGAAACCCTCACTGCCTAAGGTAATGTCATGGGTTAACCCTGGTAGGCAGCTAAGCCCCACAGAGCCACTTGCTCACTCCCCCCCTGCAGGATGGGAAGAGAATCAAAAGGGTAAGGGAAGAAAACTTGTGGGTTGACATAAAGACAGTTTAATAAGTAAAGCACAGGCTGCACACGCAAGCAAAGCAAAATAAGGAATTAATTCACTACTTCCCATCGGCAGGCAGGTGTTCAGCCATCTCCAGGAAAGCAGGGCTCCATCATGCCTAATGGTTACTCAGGAAGACAAACATCATCACTCCAAACGCCTCCCCCTTCCTTCTTCTCCCCCAGCTTTATATGCTGAGCATGACGCCCTATGGTATGGAATATCCCTTTGGTCAGTTGGGCTCAGCTGTCCCAGCCGTGTCCCCTCCCAACTTCTTGTGCCCCCCCAGCCTGCTCGCTGGTGGGGTGAGAAGCAGAAAAGGCCCTGACTCTGTGTGAGCACTGCTCAGTAATAATGAAAACATCTCTGTGTTATCAACACTGTTTTCAGCACAAATCCAAACCATAGCCCAATACTAGCTACTATGAAGAAAATTAACTCTACCCCAGCCAAAACCAGCACAGGTAATATTATGATGACATATACTATTAAATAGCATAAGTGGAGTGACTATGGGGATTGCACATTACTTGAGAAGGGCTGAGACAGGATTGATCCAGGCTCTCAAGACATAAAATTCATGCAGCTTTCATGAAAAACACTATTAATTCCAGTGCAAGACAAAAAATTAACTGAAGTCCTCATGAAGACAATAGTTAGTCTAGGAGAGTGCAATACCTGCAGGCACGTGAAGGTAATGCTTGTACTTAGAGAGGGAATGCTTCCTGAACTTTACAACCTTCACCCACCACTGTTGCAGTATGCCTGGAGATAGAGGCAAAACTTTAGCAATTGCAAGTCTTTGCAAAGCTATTCAGTGCTAACCATAACAAACAGAGCATCCCCCTGGTGCCTGAGAGGAGAAAAAGAATGGGGCTGTCTGAACCTACAGCAATTGCAAGCCTAACATTAACCCAATATTGCCTGTGGGTCAGTATAATAAAGGATAGATTTCTCTCATTAGACTGTAGCAAGCATTTCTAGCCTAAACAACTTCTATAGAAGCAGATGTTAAAGGAAGTGAGAAGTACTGTTGTCCATTACCAGACAGAAACCTTCTATACCATCCTTACTTTCTTCCTTCTCTTCCTTTCTGTATCCTGCCTTCTCCTCAGCTCTGTAGGTCCAAGAGTAAAATGGCATTCCTTAAAATCAGAACAGAAAGTTTTTGTCTCATCTATTGTGTTGTACTCTACTTTAATCCAGGCATTTGAGGCAATGCACAACTGACAAAGCAGCGTGGAAAAGGGATTAGAGCCAATGGGCACTGGAGCTATATTGATATAGTTGCCAGCAAGGATGTCTGTGAAATGATGGTCTCACTCTGGCTGCCCCTAGCAGTTAACTAATATTTATTTGAGTGGAGCAAAGGAGACACAGCTGTATGCACTGCTGACATGCTAGGGAAGCAACCTAATTGGGCAATCCAGTCATTAAACTCACTAATTGTGTTCAACCAAAACATTACCACAATAAGTTTGGAAAATACTACACAGAAACCTGTGTCTCAATAGGATTTTCTAGAAATGCAGCTCTGTATTCTGTATCAGATTTCTAGACTGGTCCAAGCTACTCCAAATATTTCCAGGAAGATTATGTATTTTGAATAAACATTTTCTCAAGGATTTCTAGATCAAGTAGCTAAAATTTCCTCATGGTTTTAATTCTGCATCTAAGCACAGGCTTTTCTGTTCAAATAGCTATTGGAGACCTAGACAAGGCTCGCTAACAGAAGCAGGTGTCAGCTTGCAGCTATGAGCAACAAGGACAGTATTAAGATGAACATAGGTTTGCATATTAAAGATGTTACAGCACCCTTTTTCTTGGCAGTAAGATTTTGCTTTTGCAAATACCATTGACAGAAGAAATATCGACTGACCCAGTAAGAATCCTATGAACAATATTCCATATTCTGGGAGAATGACATCTAAATTGAGGAAAAGTTCACATATTCCCATTAAGGCAAAATTAGCTATAACCAGAAGTTAATGAAATAATACAATCACTTCCTTTTACAGCTTCTCCTGAGAGTTAACAAGATTGTCTTTCAGACGAAATAGAGAAAGAAATGTGTATGTTACTCTCTTTGCCTTCCACTGTACATTTAGGTTTGGAAAGACTGAACGTTACTTACATTGAGGAGATTTTATTAGGCACTGCTAGAGAGAGCTTGAAACATTAGTAATAAAGTTTATGCCCTTTCTAGCTTCCTGTTCTCTTTTTAAAGTAGAATGATGGGAAGAAAATGTCAGTTAGAGACCTATTTCATTTGAGTTAGCCTATACTGAACATTTAGGAATAGTCTGAATAACTCCAGCACAGAACTTCATTATTTATGTGACAGCTGCAGTCAGAGGCTGAACCAAGATCATATCACACTACGCCCTGTACCATCATAAAGTGAGATAAAAGTGTCTCTGTCCAGAGTTTACAGTCTAACTTTGGGCTATAATCTTGCAAATTTCTTTGGGTATTTTAAAAAGGAAATAGTCCAACTGGTTGCAATGGAACTTCTTGGGTACATCTCTGTTGCACCAAGGAGCCTGGTATTACCCCAGGTAAGTTAGTGCTCTGAAAAAGTGAGTGAGCCTTCCTTACACAGCATTCAACTCAAGCTAGTTAGCAAACTTTGCTGTCCTGCTTCTGAGGCCAGGCTAGTATCCACAGGGACACCAGTCTGGAGATGGGCCATCTTGTTGGCCTTGTTTTTAAACACAGACTTTGTGTAAGTGCTGTTTATGTGTGCTTGTACTTGTGTGATCAAAGACAGTCATAGTTCCCTAGAGTGCTTCAGGCAATAGGCTAAATATGTTTTAGCCCCACTCCCCCCAACAGAAGTGTAAGACATCACTGTGGCAGTCAGTCAAAAATGACGGAGTACATATGGATAAAGTGCTGCCGCCTTATTCCTCGGCAATTATACAATTTGCGTAGCTGACAGTCCATGCCTCCTTTGTGGATGTAACAGACGAATGACTTATGAGGACAGGAGATATACAGTCATGTTGTCACACATACTTGAGACCAATTTGAATTCAAGAATAAGCATCATGGAGTTCAAGGAAAGCATGTTTCTATACTTCTAATCTCTGGAAAGGGCACATCAAATTCAATGGAAGATCCATCAAATTAAGTAAGGGTTGGAGGTTTGAAAATCTCATCTTTTTCTTGGAAGGAACAAAGCAGAAAAAACATACAACATTTCTCAATAGTAGTCGAAGTTCCCAGAATGTTATTTTCTGCTCATCTGATTACATATCAGATGAAAATTGTAGTTCAGGAAAAATCATCAATGACATCCTATGGCTATAACAAAACTGAATATATCTAATGACTTTTGTACTCTATTGTTTCAATTTTGGAATGGTTATCCTGCAGGACCCAAGATATCAGAGGAAACGTATACAATACACAGTCAGGACTCTCAGCAGATGCAAGTAGCATTCACTATCATTGTTGGTACCCAATGATTAATTTTGTAGCAAACAGCTCAGTCTTCAGCCTATTTACAGAAGAATCCTTTACTTCTTACAGCTTCTACCATGCAAGTATTTGTAAGCTGTTGTTTTGGTTTTCTGCCAAAGATTTTTTTTCTCCCTCCTGTCATAATTTTTAAAAACCCGTGCATCATTTACACAGATAGAGCGAAATACTCTTCTTCAACATATTTATTGGTTTTTACTCTAAAATTAAAAGAGTTAAATGATAATAAATAATAAATGGCAATACCTACACCACAAAACAAAACCCCAAAATCATTACTTTCCCATTAGGACTACTTAATTTCTGAATCTTTTATCTTCTGCTGATAAAAGAAGGTACTATGGCTCACCACGTCCAGTGTTCAACTCAATGATTTTAAGAAGTATTATTTTTACATGCAGCCTTTTACATGTTAAAAACCCAGAACTTTTCATTTCAACTGGACTGGAACTGTAAAAGGGTGGATGCTACATTTCCTGCAATAAATCGTTTTCCTTCAGTGCTTACAGAAGCCTGACATGGTCAAGGAACTACTCAGACTGATTAAAAGCAAGCTGCTAATAATTAACTGTTCACACATGTCTCCTGCAAATCTGACATGACTTTGATTTGTATGCCAAAATAAAAATATTTTGGCAGGACACCTGTGAATCATTTCTATTGTCATCTGCTTGAAACTTTAGGTAGAGTTATTACATTTAATACTCTTACAGGAAAATGGAGACTGAACATAGTTATTATCCAGTAACTTTACATCCTGTAAACACTTAGCTTTTTCCCCACCTTGTTCAGTCTACAGACTGAGTTAAAAAAAAAAAAATTACAAAAGTAGTATGGGCACAGCAGTAAATCCCAAAAAGCTAATCTGAGAAAAGTCAAATATTTATTTTTTCAATTCTGGTCAAGATTGAAAAGTACTTCCATTTTTGGTATGTTATTAAAGACAGTGTTCTACTGCAAGAAAATTGAGATTCCAATAAAGACTGGTGTACAGTGGGGATCTGACACCTTTAAACGATTGGGGGACTTCTCAGTGAAACTGTATTTAACCCATCTCCTTGTACTGAGCTGTACTGTATACTATAGTATAGGTACATCTTAAAAAAAAAAATCAAGGTGAAGTTAAGACTGTCATTCCTATACTTCAACCTTCACAATCCATTTTTAGTAATTCCCTCATCAGAAAACTGTTGGGATTTTCAAATTCAAACAACTAGGGCGTAAAAGTTTTTTTCCTTATCCCCCAAATTCAGCTGAATAGCTGCCGTTATTTGTAACAGGTTATTTTTAATTGGGTCCTAGTGCTATGAAGAAGCAGCAGAACTGCACCAAGGTATAAGAATCATTGCAACAGATTAATACAGACCAGCAGCTCAGCTAATTTAAATAAGGACTATTTTGTTACTAATGGAGTTACAGCCACTAAGGCAAGGGTCTGGCACATGTATCTCACATCAGGAGTGCACTAACTGACTGCCCTAAAGCACCCATAGCCTCCCTTCTTTGTAATCCTCTGCAACCTCATCCATCCCAGCCCCAGAAGCTCAGCAGCTGGTGTTCAAAGTCTGCTCCAGTATGGCAGTCGTGTAACCTCAGATCAGATCAGCGGAGTGAAATTGTGAGAAAGAGCAATAAGAAGCCTCGTCTGGGGCCCCCATGCCACCACCCTCCATCCAGCTTCTCAGGAGCTGCCCTTGTCCTCGGCTCTTGCCTCAGCTATGCTGTAGGTATGATGTAGGTGTAGGCAACTACCTGCCTTTTTCTTTGGCTTCTTGACCTGAATTCAGATATGCCTCATCATTAGCCCTCTCTAGCGTGTTCTGGACTGCCAGCTGCACCCCTTTTTGCTGAGGGCACTGTCCTGCCTGCCTTGCTGCTGCCCTTGGCTCCTGGCTCACCTCTCTTTGCAGAGCCCCTCTTTTGCTGCTCCCTGACAATTTGTCCATGAAAGAAATGCAAATGATTTTCTACTTCCCTTGCCAACAAGAATTGTCATTTCATTAGAAAGAGTTAATTAAAACCTAAAGGAAAATCTGCTCTTCATTTTCTTGCTCAAAACATCCTTCAACATTCTACTGAGAACACCAGAAATGAAGGCAATTGTCAGAATAATATTTTTGGACTGAACTTGGAAGTGCACAAAACTTCATTTCACATACAACAATCTATGATCACAGAACAAATACATTTGTTGTGACTGCAAACTATTCCAAACTTCAGCTCAGAGGCTTGAGGTTGCCAGTTTACACAGCCTCCAGAAGGAGGGACCTCTAACAACTGCCGTGCCATACGATGGCTGACAGCAGGCAGCAGCTCTATCCATTTCACAGTGGCTGCTCCACCTGTTCTCAGACTTTTCTGAACAGAGATGTACAAACAAGACAGAGGTAGTAGATTACTGGAGTTTGCAAATAAAGTAAAGCCTTTTTAACTTCCAAGGAAAAGATATTTTTTTGTAAAATTACCTATAAAGGTACTTGAGGTAATATTTTGACCCCCATTAAAATCAGCCACAGAATTCTGTCAGCTTCAATAGAAAAAGAACTTCAGCCACTGTGAAATCTATTACAGTTCCTTCAGAACAGACACTTTAGTAGAATTTTTAAAACTATATCATAAGGTCTACTCTCAGTTACATATATCATCTTCCTGACATTATTGCTGTGAGCAGAGCTCCTCAAATGCACAGTGAGAACATTTTAAAAATGTGGTTCTTTGTTAAGGGGCAGTAAAGTTTTAAAGCAAATTTGAGTGCTATAAAGATTATTTAAAACCCATCACATTTTGCAGAACATTTTCACTCATAATTCAGTATTGAAATCTCCTTTTCAGTATTGATGAATGAAACTGGTCAAAAAATGTCTAAATTTATCATAGCTGCTGGTGTCTGAGGTAGCTCAGTGTTGTGATACTTGCATTTGCTGAGCACAGCATGGAACATCTCATGAAGGCACAGACACAATTTGCCTTGTGTACTGAACAGCTCCACTATATATGTTGCTTTTAAAATACGATAAGATCCCCACAGATTTTTTTAGGGAGCTCTGAGTATTCCTGACTTTTGCTGGCACAGTGCATCCATCCATCTGTTCTCACTGTCCTTGGGCTCTGGTTCCTTAGCAAGGGTTCTGGCTCAATAAAATTCAGTTCAGCCCCTCACCAGAAAGGGCATGGTACACTTTTAAGATGCAATTGTCTTACCAGAACTAACAGTTTATCAGATTATGTGAAAATCATTTTGGTTCATACAGATGAGAGTGAGTAGATTAATGAAAAAGCTGAGCTGAATGCTCCTCAGATTTCAAAAAGTGGAAGAGAGGGAATTAGCAAAGATCCTGGATTACCCCAAGCAGCGTCAGCATAATTAGGAACATATCCAAGTCACAAAATGGTGAATAGAAGGGTCTTTTCACCCAAGCGTTGACCTGGGATTACATGAGCAGACCAACTTCCTTTTTTAAAAGAGTGAAAATTACTGAACTGCATACAATCTTGATGAAAGCTAAACTTCATTAAGCTGCTGCAATAGGAAGTTGATTTGACCTACTGTGTAGGCAAAACCTTAAAAGCAATGAATATAATCCTAACATTGTCGAGAAGATTACATTAGGGTACTTTTTGGTTTTCTTTGAAGTATTCCATTGTCCAAAAATGTTGGACAACATTGTTCCACTCCATCGAACAGAACTGTTGAAGTGCACAGCCTATTTTGGTAGTAGCACTTCAAAAGCAAATTACTCAACATCAGTCACTCAAAATCGAGCATCAAGACCTTTTAAAAATCATAACTGTGACTAATTTAATAACAGTATGATGTTTTTCAGCAGAAGTTACCTAGGTGAAAATATCCAAAACATGCAATCAAAGACAAAGTTATAAAATGTGTTTGTAAGTGACCCATGTACCTTTTGAGCGTAAGACAATTACACTAAGTGACAGGAGAGTGTTTGCCTCATCACTGGAAACACTCTATTGCTGCAATAAGCATGAAAATTTAGAAGATTATGTGAGAGAAATTCTTGTAAGACCTGGTGCAAGTTTCAAAAAATTTAATTGAAAAGTCATATGTGAGAATGTTTTTTCAAGCTAAAGCAGTCTCCTGAGACCTTATTAAGGGTGAAAAATCCAGATATTTGCGTGAAGTCAGTAACCATGTCCTGTTATATTTTAGAACACTCACACCAGTAAGAGTTATTGCTGAAATTTTATACCACAGCAAAACCAAAAGATATGGGTCTTTAAGGGTCCAAAGGGTAAATGGAAATGTAATTAGTTTTGAAGACTGTCACAGCTTTTTGTTCTTTTGTTTCACAGAAAGTGTCCTACAGCAAAAGTATTTCTGCTATTTCTCTTGAACTATATACTAACATCTATGTTCCTAAATATTAAAAGAAATTAGGTTTTTATCTACATTTTAAAAAATAAAATTCTTTCAGTTCATTGGGAAATTTATTATCTTTCCAACTGGTAACTTTCTTTGTCTTACCATTTGCACATTCACCATAATTGAAATAATATAGTAAAGCTTGAATATGTAATAAAATGAGTATTAGAATTACTAACAATACACAGCTTCAACAGTGAAAGTGTGGCTGATAGCATGCCTTTGATGAACACATTATATTTAGGCAGCAATTTAAGATTTTTCTTTTTTTTCTTGATATTCATCTGTGATTTTGTAATCAAAAGTCTAAGGGTGTTCAGATTCTCAAAGCAAGCTATGGAAGCACATTAGGTTTTCTTTTCAGAATAGGAGTGGATGGAGCTCAGTGAATGCAAAAGAATACTCATGATACAATTCATCTTCTCCTGAGTCAGGTCTGCTTCTTTCTTCTAAAGCATTCAGAGCTCTACCTGGCTTGAGAAATGGCAGTCAACATGCTTGAACTTCAAAGAATTTTCACTTTTGCTCTGTATCAGGCTCTGGGACCTGTTGGCTGCACAAGGTCTGATCCAACACTTACTGTACCTAAGGTCAAGGACAGTCTCTTTAAACAGAATTAGGTTCTGAAATCCCTCTGTCCCTCAACATTTCTTTTTCCCCACAGAAAAGTATTTATGTACTGAATAGCATAAAAATGCCTTCTGAAAGCAATCGCACCACTTGTATCAGCTGGCTATGCATGTCCCAGCACAAGTAGCTTTTATGATTTCTTTCATAAGTGTAGCTGTGTCTTTAGTTGCTTAAACATTTTTGGCAATCTGCCCTGTATGACTGAGCCAATCTATTCCCTTTGTATTCTCCAAAGCTATCCCTTCTCAGCTTTCCAATTTCTTGCATCAAATTAAAGTTTCTCAGGACAAAAAAATAATTTACCATAGTGCCTCCTGAAGGACTTTCTTGGGTACCAATAACAAAAGAATAACAGAGCAACAAGTCACTTTCTTCCAGCTCACAGGTAAGTTTATTAAAATTAACAGCTAGACCCTAGCAGTATGCATCTCTTTCACTTGGTGTACAGCTCCATCTGCACGCTTGAAGCATCATTTTTCCTGATTTGCTGCTGAGGATGAAAAAACCCATATGCACATTTCACAAGCTAAAATAGCAGTTTTCCCTTTTATCCCCATAAAGCCTCAGGCTGAGGTTGGTGGTGTTCAGTGCTTCATATTGCCTCCCTATCTGAGCATTTTGTGGGCACGCACAAAAGGAGAAATAGCAAAGATGTCCATTTTTCACACAATTCTGATCATAAAGAATACATGTAAGGAACACTTTTCAATATACTTGTGTTAGTTGCAAGCATTTCTGAACTATAAAAATGATTTGACAGTCGGATCCAACAGGCAGGAAAGATCAATTGTATTGCTATGACTGAAAGCAATTATTAACAAAATATATTATGTTGCACACCTGAAACATTATACTTGTAATATTCAAATATGTCTATTTTCTCAGAAACCCAGTGCTTCCAGAAACTGACTTCATACTTAAACAGTTTGAGGTTCTCAGTATCTTATCATCATCCAGGCACAACCCTCTAACTTTGAAAGGAAAAGAGGCAACAGTTACAAGTTACAGACCAGAAAATTTTGGGTGGAAATGAGAAAAAAACCAAATCTTTACCATGACAGTGGTAAAGCACTGGAACAAAAGCCAAGAGGGGCTCAGGAATCTCCATCCCTGGAGGTATTCAAAACTGCAGCTTACTCTGCCTTTGAAATTCGAACTGCTTTGAACCGGGAGTGGACTCGAGACCTCCAGAGATCCCTCCTGAATTAAATTATTCTGTGATTCTCTGATATGATATTACCATGTATAAAAATCATGAATGTATTTCTCAGTAAGCACTGACACACTGGACTGAATGACCATCTTTTGAAGACTATGTAGGTATCTGCTGTTGAGTAATCCCTCACAACGTGAGAATTCAGTGCATTCCTGCTTCATAAATTGATCACCTGGAATTGAGACTGGGTTGGAAAATGAGCAACTGTTCATCCTATGATACCAAGCAGTGTAAACTATCTCTTAAGAAACCCTTTTAAGAACTATTGCCCCTTTTCCTGTCCTGAGTACCAGAATAAACCCTCTGGGTTTATATTGCCCTGGGCAGATTCCTTCTATTCAGAGTAGATCACTATCCTAGCCCTTGTGGCAAAGTGTGCTGGCTTGGAAGGACTATAGCCAGCCCGCCCCCCACACCCCCTTCTTATTCTGGGTGGGTTTTGGTGGTTGCTGTAACACTTAACATTTTTCCCCACTGCAGCTATAACTTCAGGCAACGCAACCCCTTTTGGGTTGTTTTATTTTCTCAAATTATGATTAGAAAAATCCAGAGTGGATAGTGTAAGAGTACTATGTTCTCACCATACACCATATTGGTTTGCATAGCAGAAGAACTGCTTCAGCACATTCTGGATTTTTCAGTATTTTCAGGTGCTTTGTTCCAGACCACAATCATATTATGCCCTTCTCAGGAAATTCTACCTTGAAACTTGGTAAGTGGCTGATGAGTCACAAACTTGCACATTTTTCTTATGTTCCAATGGTTCTTTGTACATTCTTATATACAACATAAGAGAGTTCACAAGCCCACAAAAGTGCCCTAATTTTCCTTTTCCATACTGCAGTCTTTTAGCTCACTTTCTCTGAGTTAATGGTTTTAGTTGTCTTGGCTTCATTTTTCAAGCAATATAAAAATTAAGAAATAAAACTACTTTTTCTTACTTATTTTGCTGTCACCCACTGATTTCAGATAAGAAGGAGAAATTCTGCTTTGCAATCAGCTGCTGCAGTTTGGGAGTGATTCACCTGACAGCACTTTTCACCGTGCCATTTTTACTGTCAGTATTTTTCTGAGTTTGTTTTACTCTTGGCATTATGCGTTGTTCAAAAATTACTCAGAACTGAATTGCTTAGAGACCTCTTCTATCAGTCTGTTCTCATGTAGTACAACAGTCAGTTCCAAAAGGCTTATGCAAAAATCTTAAAAATAGTCTTTTTTTTTCGTGTCCTCAGAACTGTGACATATTTCAGAAGGAAGCACTGACGTTCATCTTTGCATGTGGTTACTGTTGGGTCAATCGTCCTACCTGTGAGTAGAACAAGATATTCAGTGTGAAGAGAGCCAAATAACACGTTTTGGGGCTGCTGAAAATGTTATTCTCCTCTACAATGTGTTATCAATTTACCTGAAGCANTTTTTAGTTCTAATTCTCAGTCAGTGGCTGTCAGTTTCTTGCTTTTATTGTGTTGAGAGCACATTCAGTATACTTCTCTATTCTTTTGTCTCACTCCTTGCAGAACGCTGACGAGCTGTGTGGGAAGCAGCAGCAAGAAAAGGAAAAAAAAAAAACCAACAAAAAACAAACCCACAAAACCCCCACAAGGTAGACAGTATTTTGGCCTAGAC
>WAAD01020607.1:995-25838 GCA_013389945.1 Fregata magnificens
CTTTGGGGATATACCTTGTGGAACTTGTGTCGGGAATTCCAGTAGACTACGTAACTAAATCTGCTTTGTCCTTATGCTTGTTGATTCCTTAAGAGAACACTGGGTTTGAGCTATAGTATTTCTTATTTTCTAATGAAATTTGTTCACATTTTTGTTGCAGAATAGAGTATGATCCAAAAGTAGTACTAAACTCCTGAGATCAAATGAAAGAAGGAATTTGTTGCGCTACTCCTCTCATTTCTAGTCTCAGTCCATTAAATATAGGAATTAGCAAAATTCATGTTTAACAAAAAATATCCCTATGAATGTTTTATTTTTAGTCTGCTTGAGAAGATGTCCGTTTTCAGTAGTTCATCAGAAATCCATTCCATGGAATTGCTGCATATTACAATTGAGTCTAAAAGTTCTTGTAATCTGAAAAATAGCCACCACAGCCTTTAAAATCGGATCAAGGAGGTCTCAGCCAAGTAGAGCGAAAAAAAAAAAATGAGGAAAATTGCCTTATGGTTTCTTCAGAGCACTAAACAACTTTTTACTTTAAAGGAATATACAGCCTCCTCTTGATCCATAAAAGTGAGTAACTGTGAGTTGTACTGGTTCCATACGGAAAATGAAGAGGAACAGCCTTGACATTACAACATGTATTTGAGTTCTTTTTTCGCAGAGCTAAACAAGTTAAAATTCTCAAACCTGTGTTAAGATTTTGAAAACCTGGCCGGGTATGATCAAGTTAATGCCATTTATGGCATTAATTAGAGGTCTAAGTAATCTTTGTCATACATGCAATTGTGGTGGTATCAGATACAAGAGGCGGAACTGTTGGTAGCCTGAGAGCTAACTCTTTTATATGTGAAAGTATTGTGATGCTAGCAGAGCAGATCTTATCCATGAAGTTCCATAATAAACACAGTCTAAGGACTTAGAGTCAGATTGATGATCCGATTTATAACATCAAATGTTAGATAGCTTTCTAGTGGGACTTCGGGGGGTGGGGGGGGTGGGGAGACAAAGGGACCAGACTTTGGTAGATACCTTTGTAAACTGAAGTGGTTAGCTGTAAGCACTACTAGGTTTCCTAATACCAGCTTGCATATGTCTCCAGTAACAGCCTCTACTTGGAGTCAGTTTGGGCCACCCTGCATTTTCTGAGTGGAAACGTAACTCTCTGGGCAACTTGAACGTTGTATTGTTCCCCATTTTTTTTGGATGACTAAGATAAACCAAGTGTTCTAAACACTTCATGTTTTCTGAAATGTTCATATCATTTTATTCACTCACTGACAATATGGTTTTGAAGTCATTATAATATATCCTTGCTTTCTATCTGTATAGTCCTTTCTGTCAGTTGAATTTAGAGCTCCTCATTCTCCTTATGTTTACAGGAAGTGTGATGGTTAAATATGTAAACAGGACCTAAAAGTGAACGTGAGGAAATAGTACTTGAATGAGACGTTCTTGCATTAAAAACCTAGAAATTAAGGGAGAGGGGCTATGCAGCTCAGCATAGGAATATTGCTGTTATGTTTTCATAGAGACAATTCAGGAATCATCCAAATAAAGCTGACATTTCTGTATACTACAGCTGCCTACACATTTCCTATTTTTCTTGATTGTTCTTGCCTTTTCAACTGTTTCCCTGAACGCACATCACCATATTCTCTAAAGGAAATTAAAGTTTTGCTCAAATGAATTTTGGAAAACAAAGCAGCCTTTCAAGATTTTTTTTTTTTCAAAAACATATAGCAAACAAGTTAAATGTGAATATCCTAGCGTTTTCATGAAAACTTACATCTCAGCATGTCATAACGTTTTTCCTCAGTAAGAAAGACAAAATACTAAATGGGCTCAATTCCATTCCTAACATCAAAGGGCAGAGATGATACAAAATAATTGAGGGTTGTTCTCCACTACTTGATTTGATATACCTTGCTTCAGACTGATTTGCAGAAATGTGGTCCCTGTACTTTAGGAAAATGATGCCTGACATACAGCCCCTTGTATTAGCCGATGTATTCAGCATTTCTGTCTTTTGCCTCATTATGTTATGTCTTTGACTATAATTCTATGTTATAATTCCATAATTCAGCATTTGTGAGTATTTGGGTATATATATTGATGGAGATAGGATGCTTCTTTTCTTTAACCCTAACGATGGCTTATCAGAACATTCAATTGAAATTAGACCCGTGTGATTTAGAGTTATGATTAATACAAGTCACACAGCTACATTTATTTTTGCTACTAGTTATAGTAGGTACTTAGCTGTGGCACATAACTTTCACATCTGAATTCTATCCCTATTGTCCTGCTGTGTGATTTCATAACTTCGCTTCTCTGCCTCACTTTCTCTATTTTTGAAATAAAAATAATGATACCGACCTCTTTTGTTTCAGCACTTAATGCTTTTCTGCTATAAACCTCAGCAGGAGAGTTACAAGGTTATGCTAGCAGTAGAAGTACATTCTTACTGAATGTTTCCAAAGATCAAAAGATCTTGGGAAAAAAAAAAAAGGAATAGTGTTAAAATATTGTGGGGTGTGTATGCTTGAGCAAAGAATACCTGTTGTATGAAGGAACTGTGTTTGCTATTACAGACCAAAGCGCCTTAGTTCATGGAAAAATATTACCCCACTACTTCTGTTTTAATGAAATATTCTAATATTGGTCTAGGCAACTAAACTAATTGTTCTTAGAGTTATTTTAAGTGCTCAGTGAACGTAAAACTCTATGAAAGTACAGTAGACTTGGAGATTTTTCTCCGAGATAAAATTGGGATAATGCTTACATAAAAGGCCATCTGTAATCATTCAAGTCAACCTTGAATAGGGAGACATGCAGACATGTATTTCAGTAGTTAGACAAAATTTATTAACTCATTGTAGCTGATATAATGTAAAAATAATTTTTCACAATCACATAAACTTTGATGTAGCTTGAAATATCTGTTTCCCTTGTCTGACTTGGCAATTCAGGATGAAATGCAGGACTCCATCTCTTAGATAAGCTGGTTATTTTGCAAGGCAATCATATTGGCTTGTCGTTGATATTCCAAAGTGGACAAAAATGTTGCATGTTTAATTTTTAAGCTGTGTAACTGCAATCTCTAACTCTTACTTCAGCTCTCATTCTTCAGCTTGCGATGTGACTGAAAATGGCTGTGGTGCCATAGGATAGCTAACTGGTAAAGCCTGTTTGGAATGTGGGTAAGTGAGCCATTTTGGCAGTTAAGCAGAGTAGTAAAGAGCACTCTTTTTCCCTTAGTTGACTCCCAGGCTAAAATTAAACAGAGTTAGATATTTCCACATTTAGTGATTTACAATGCATCTGTTCTGAGTCAACTAGCAGAGAGAACTAATTACCTATATACTTTTATAAAAAAGAACTCTTCATTTGGGTGCAATATGCAGATCTGCATTTTTATAGTATGCCTTAGTGGAAAAGCCCTTCAAAACAGTAAGATAATAAGTGAAAAGATTATTTCTTCTTTCTGTTATCCTTTAAAATAATTGGATACTAAATTAATAATGCTAACAACCTGTATCAGCACCTGCTTATCATTCACACGTCCTGAGACATCTAGGAGTCATGAGCTCAATGCTAAAATAATTCCTGGTGCAGTTTATATAGCAAGATGGTGTAACGTTTTCTTTACTTACTTAGTTATGAAAATAAACAAAACTTGTCAGAATTAGTTTTTATTGTAGATTATTCCCTTTGTTCGTATTTGTGATCCCTCCCCAGTAGAAAGTGTACATTAACTATAACTTAAACTTCAGTTTCCTGTAGAGGTTTTTCAGTTCATTTTATAGGGGAATATCTAAAATGATTTACTGAAAGTTTTTACTGGAAATAGCAATATAGATGTGTTTGGATACTGCATACACACAGAGCAGAATTTAGAAAGAACTCTGCCAGGGTGATCCTTTATTGTTGCCGAGATAAAATACATTTTTCTGCACATAAATAGCAAAGCTGCTTCTTAATGTCTAGTGCATCATAGTATGTTATTGTTCTTGTGTTAAATGTTGAGTTTCAGTAAGTAAATTTGTGACTGAACTATTATTGTCTACTCTTCCTAGTAAATTTTTTTCACCAGAATGTTGGGAGTGACTCAGGAATGCAGTTTACTCTTTCACAAGGTTCTTGTATCTCCAAAAAGACAGCCATTTTTGCTAAGCATTGCCACCTCCCTCTTCTCAAAGCACTCCTTCACCTCTACATTCCTCTTTCACCATCCTGCTGCCTTCATCCTTTTCTTCTTTCTCTGTGATATTTGAAGCCCTTTCCCATTCTTTCGTCACTGCTGAGCATCCCTCAGCACCACCACTTTGCTGCTTGACTCTGCCCCATTTCAGCTATCCTGCCTTTACCTCCAGCCTCTTTTCTCTGCAGCTGCATCCCCCAGGTGTCCTCTTCCACCTCACCAGAAGTGTACCATATTCCCTTTTTGTCCCACTTATTATATGCTTGAATTTCCCTTTTGAAGGAGAGGGTAGGGCTAGAGCCCCAGGCTAGTGACCCCTCGCCTCCCAGCTCCTCCAGCAGCCTTTGCTCAGCACTCAGAGTGGGAGGAGGTGGTGGCAGAGCCAACCCTAGTGCAGGAGGCCCCAGGTTATCCTCTGTGGGTCCCCCAGTCCCTTGGGAAGACGAGTGCTGTTGCTGCAGCTGTTAGCATCCAAGGAAGCTTGTCAAGAAGCTCCCCCGCCAGATGAGAGCGCCAAGTGCAGCTATGCTCTGCTGCCTCCTGTTCGTCGTCCTCTGCCGCTTGCCTGCAGCCTCCCCTTGGTTCATTCCTTCAGGAGGGAGCCGAAAGCCAGGGAGGAAAGAAATTATTTGCCCAAACTGCACCTGGCCAATGACACCATGACTTTGAGGAAATTCTCAAACGTTCAAAGATTACATGATGTTGGGTTCAATTCTTACTTTTCAAATCATTTACTAGATAGATGTAATAGATAACTCTGGCAAGAACTGGGATCTGGAAAGAAAACCTAGTATGGGATGGGACTAAGGTCTGTTTTTTTCTGAAATGTAAATTTAATTAAAAGGAGAAAAGGGGAGGGGAGAAAAAGTTCACCACAATCTTAATGAAATCCAGGAAACTTGAGCATTGCATTTTGACAGAGACAAAATAGCAATTAATTTTTTTTTCTTAGACGTGTAAGGCGTCTGCTGCCAACTTACAGCTTGGTCCTCACATCAGTGAGATCTTCCTTGAAAACTGGGGGGGGATTCTTATTTCTTGGCATGAAAACACACGTTTAAGAGGGTTGGAGGTTTTTTTGGGGGGGAGGGGAGGAGGCAACTCTGAGAAACTTTTCTTTGACTACATAGTTATTTATTTTGAAGAAAGCTGTTACACAGAAAACAACATTACATAGGTGATTAAACTGCTCTTTGAATATAGTGGCTGAGTAGCAAATATGGCAGTAAATTTCAGTAATTCAGTGTGACAGAAGTGGCTTGGTAGGAGGCCAAAGTTACCTGACAGTCAAATTAAAAGGCAAATAATTTTTTTTTTTTTTATCTGTCCACTTGTGCTGGTTTTTTTCATTTCCTTTTTCTCCTAGACAATAGCTATCAATGACAAAAGACAACTGGAAAAGTAAACTATTTTGCTACTTTTATTCTACCTTACTTTAGAGTTTTATGGGATTGCGCTAGTGTGACTTCGTTGAAGTGAAAAGATAGTTTCAGTTCAAAGCATAACTTAATTGTATTGAACTTGTTAGTTTTAGCTAATTTTTTGCAGTAA
Organism: Fregata magnificens; assembly: GCA_013389945.1. NCBI lineage: Eukaryota > Metazoa > Chordata > Aves > Suliformes > Fregatidae > Fregata > Fregata magnificens. The sequence continues at coordinate 6,751 of WAAD01020607.1, forward strand.
ACAAGAAACGAAATGGAGTAACTAGCATCATGTGCTACAGTAACACTTCTCTCTCTCTCTCTTTTTTGTTTTTCCCCCTCCTTTTCAGGAGTCTGTTATAAATGTGGGATTTTTTTGTTGACTTTGCCTGTAGGCTGACTTTATTCCTCACTCTTTGGGAGGTCTCTGATTCCCACTTGTCATATCGCATATACATTAAACCTTTCATTAAGCATTGCTGACAACGGGCGGTATCTCTTAAAGATGCAGGATTCTCTTATTTTGGCATCCAAGTATCTTATAAAAGCTAATGATTGTAGCATATACTTTATCAATCCTCTGTTACCTTCTGCTTCCTTTTTCTAGTCTCCTCCAGATCCTGCCGCAAGGCATATTCACTGCTCTTCTTACTTGCACGTTACCCCTTTACTTTATGCTTGACATCGGTTTTGCCTTAAATTGCAGATTTATTTCTAAGGTTTATTACTGACGTTTAAAACCATCAGATCACATAGACTAGTCTGTGTATAGGAGGAGTTCCTCACAGTGTGTGTTCCAACTCCATGCTTGTGCTAGGCAGATGATTTATCTTTGTGTATTTCTTGACTGCCTTTTTTCCCTTGTACTCATCAGGCTTTGCTTGTGTTGCCCCAGGTTGGTGGGTCTTCTGCCGTTTGGAATTCAGCTGGTTTTAAAATTTTGTTATATACGATGAACTCATGACTTACCTCCTCCCCCCCCTCGCCCCGTTTACAATTTTGGTGATGTTGAGGCATATGTTTTTGCTGGCTTTTGGAAGGTACATTGGATTGTGTAACAAGCTTTTTGAATTTATTATTAAATTCAGATTGCTGCATAATTATATTGTATTCTACAGAGTGACTAAAGTATACATTGCTTTAGCAACCATGATTCTTTGAATTATAGAACTACTGTAATTTTCTAGAACTTGGTACTGGGACCTTCCAGTAACCAGGATTTCTGTATTGAATATTTCATTATTTATTTCATTATTTCATTTATTTATTTGTTGTAGAATTGCAAAACTTATGTGAAAAGATAACTGCCTATTACTACTTGCCACACTTTTTCAATACAATCAATACCTTTGCATTATATTAATCAATTAGCTTCTGAATTTTACAGCTCTGTAATTAAGTTCTGCTGCAATAGATACTTTATCTGTACTATTAAAACAAAAGCCTCACTAATACATCATCAGATTTTTAATGCCAGTTTAACGGAAATAGTGCTTCATAAATTGGCTTTTAGTGTGCTTGGCTTGAAGTATATGCTAAGATTTCTGGATACTGAGAATAGTTTTTCTCCTATTTTGAGCCTTAATGTTTCCCCTGTAAGTTTTTCTTCACAAGCGTAAGAAAACTAGAAGTTTACTTTCAAGAAACGAAGATATAGGAGCCCTGTCTGTAATCCTAGGACTTCAAAAATGAGACTTAAAGAAAATAAGATACATTGTAAAACTTAGGATAAAATCGTAAGAGCTCACAGTCCTGAGACTGCCAATGTTAGCAGAGTTCAAAAATTCGCCTTATTTTACCTAATTAGTCCACTAAAGAATATTCATGACCACATTTACATGCAAAATCTTTGTCCTGAGCAGCTTTGGGCAGAACACTAACCTAAAGTGGACCTGTCTTTATTAAAAAAACCTACTGTCCTAGAACAAGTTTTTCTTTATTGAGGTTGGGGGAGTTGTGCATTATATTCTTCTCTTTCTGTCAAGGGTCTCACTGACTCATTTCTTGCATAACGTTATTGTTGGCTGAGAATCTGAGGAAAGGTGTTGTGTGTATTCAGTTACACACACAACTTTGTGAAAACAAGCATTTTTCTTGGCAAAAAATTGTAATAAGCAAAATGAAAATGCAATTCTCTGCGTTTTTGTGTGTGTGTCCACAACACTGGCAGTGCTGGCAAGTTTCTCACTTTTGAGAAGTTATTGAAGTTTATGTTCTAATTATTACTCTTGAATGGAATTATAAATAAATATATACGTAAGTCCAATCCAAACAAAAGTCTGCATCAAAGATGATTTGTGTGCAAGAAAAATTAATACATATATGGAGATTCTTTAACAGATAGTTTACATTTTCTTTTCTTTTCTTTTCTGTGGTATATAGGTGCAGTACTCTTGTCCAGTGTACAAGGATTAGCAATTAATGTTGATACAGTCCTGTATACTTGGCTTATCTACCAGTCTCAGAAACGAGCTAGTAGACACATTCAGCAGGTACGTATTTCTGGAGGGAAAGGAGAGGGGAAACTTTCTCTTCCATATATGCCAGCAGTGCATGCTTGTTCCACGTATTTGTTTTCTGTTGCCCTGTTCTTTGTAGCTTGCTGCACATACTGTTGATCTTACTTTGAATTATTTAAAATGTTAAGTTTTGCATATTAAAATTTTAATTTCACAATATTTTCATTTATAATATTTAATTAAAAGAACAGAGAGAATGTTTTCTGTTGGTCACTGTTTAGGATCAGTATTTTACAACTAGTTTTAACTACTGAGACCTCATAAGCCTCCTGAGTCTGAATTAACCATTTGGGATGGTCTATCAAATAATTGCATAACTTGTTATAAAATCTCTACTCTTATTAAAACCCATTTTAATAGGAGATGAACCATACAGTTCAGAACTTGACATACGTGAATGCTGTAACAGATTCTGTATATAATGTCAAAACACATATTTGCGTATGAAGTGCTTGGAAAAGATACAGGAAGTTAAGGCACAGTGTTTTCTTTGACGTATTCTTGACCTTAATTTTCATGCCACATACTCCTGACCTGCAAAGAACACAGGTATTGCCTGATTTTAAACTTATTTTTAACTGTTCTTTGGCAGACCAGTAGAATGTTCTAAAGCATAAATTTGTCATAACTGATCAAACTAGTGGTCTGTGTAGCCTGATGTTCTGTCTCGGTTGTAAGTGGTCAATTATTAAGTGGCCAATATAAGAATCTTTCGATATTTGTCTCATAGAACACTGTGCACATCAGGGAAGTTCATACTGGGCCCTTGAAGTGGGAGGATTAACAAATGTAAACATTTCTGTTTCTTGTGTGTAAATAACCTTGTTAGGTAGTAATTGTCAAACATTAATTTCAGTCCCATTAAGCTCATTATGCACCAGCACCATCTGAAAAACTTCAATGTGTGAATTCCTGCTTTATTGTTTTAATAACTTTATGCTATTTTTAAATGTGTTGAGTTATTCTTCATTCCTGCATCATAACTGGAGCAACACAACATTTTCTGGTATACCTCTTTTTTAAAAGAGACCTTTATTTACTTTTGCAATACTGTTATGTACCCTTCCAAAATGTAATTGAGCCTGGTTACTTCACATGGTCGTATAAAAGTCTTTTCTTAATATTAATGTATCTAATCAGCTGTTACTCAATGCTTTCTCTTTTGATTGTCCGTGTGTACTGAGTGACTAGAAAGGTTTAGTGACTACATTAAGAAACTTATTTGTCCATGGTTTTGATCACCAGTNGGAGGTTGTTGCCTTTGAGGCACAGAGTGTCCTTTGGTCCTGTGCTTGTGGACTGACTTTGTTAAATTAATTTTTAATTTTAAATTTAAATAATATTTCTAATGTTATTATCATTTAGAGTTGCTTAGTGATTTGAAATTATTTTAAATGTGAATTTATAAACCTAACTGTCGACACCATACAGGTTTCACCATTAACATCACTGTGGTAATAGACTGCATGTAATAATAAAAATTACAATGTGTGTAATAGTCGTGAAGAAACTTTATTTGAAAAGAAAACTATACCTGTATTAAACTGTCCTTAACCAAAGACTTTTTTTTCTTTATGTAATACTGTAATTATCCTAGGATAAGGATTCTAGTCAAAGTTATGGACTTGTACGTTACTTATTGGAAAAGGTTTAGCTTGTTACCATAGTCTAATTTGTATAACAAAACAAAAATGCTCTGTACAACCTTCATAATCTTTGAACATTTAATGGAACAATGTAAGACAGCTTTCAAGCCAGTGTTATGGTCAAAATGTTATTGATTGATAAAGCTCTTTTCTTCCTCTATTCCAACCATCAGTGTTATACAGTTACAACAGAAGAAAATACTTCACTTCAGAAGTTCCTTGTGTGATTCAGAGATCTTAAATGTTGAGATATTTTAAATTTTAATGTCTACTTAATACAATTTTTTGCTCTGTCATTTTGAGTAAATCAAAATTGTGGCTTTTATCTGAAAACACAGAGTCAGAAAATTTTTTTCAGTACGTTTGGTTCTGTGTACACATTCTATCAAGTAATAACATTATGAGTTCAGTAGGTTAAATCAAATTATTAATTTATTTGGGACCACAGCTATAGCCATGTAAACTTCTGATTGCATACAGGATAGAGCTGGGTTTGTCTGGCTCCCCACAGAGACAGGTATGCCTTTACATACTGGAACTGCTTCAGATTTGTTTGTCTTTTAACTATTACTCTGTAATTCTTAGGTTTATAATGCCAATTTGGTAGTACATATTTTTTTATAACTTTACTGAAATACTATGTGTAATGAAACTGTGATGGCGTGGTTTTGTCTGAAAGCATGAAAAGTTAGAAATATCAGAACATACTTAACTTTGTAAGCTGAAATGGGATAGGACAGAAGTAAGCATAAAAGTAAATGCATTTTTACAAAACACATACATTTTCAATGATTTTTCCATAAAGCCATACTGTGTCGTCTTTAAGACTAATGTGATGAAGCCACCAAGAAATGTAATTCTCTTTGGCCTTACTGAGACTTTATTCAACTGGAAGAGAACAATGAACACCTGCTGTGTTGGGGTGTGGGGGTACATGCAGCCCAGCGAGGACTACCCCTTTTCATTTATTACTGTTAGACTATTGCTAAACCTACCCCTGTTTGCACCTTCCTTACCCAGCAGCTAATAATTGTAGAACTAGTGTGATAGCTGAGGCCATTATGTTACTTGGTTTGTACAGATGTTACTTCTTTACACTTTCTCCTCTCTTTTACCCAGTGTGTCTATTTTGTACAATTAGGTTATAAACTCTTTAACAACGTTTATGTAGTATCTAGTACACTACATCACATGTCCTGATATGTTCTTAGATGGTGTCTGAAAAATGTGATAAATGAGGATTTTAGAAGTCTGACTACAGGTAAACACCAAAAGGAGAGAGAATCTATTTAAATGGCAAGTTAAGTTTGGCACAGTAATCAGTCAATATAATCAGGTTCTTCATATATTTAGCCTAGAAGTAAAAGATTTTAAAATCTTGAGTATTAAGACTACAATAAAGTTTTTTGCTGCTTCTATTATCATTGGAAGGAAACTTTCTAATTTGTTCCTATGTGGAATTTTATGTCTTTAGGAACAATATGTATGACAGCTGTTTGCAGGAAAAGGGGATTGGACTTAGAGTTTATCTAAAGAAAATATTAGTATTTGGAAATTCACTCGATGTGCAACCCTTCTATATAAGTTATGTTTCTGTATGGTGTGCAAGTCACATACATCATTCTTCCTCACGTTTATTTTAAACTACCTTGGAAAAAAAAAAAAGGAAAATTTGGAAATAGAACTAGTCTTTAAGGCTTCTGCATAATTTTTTAAATACAGTGGAATATTTGGTGCCAGATGCTTTCAGTGAGTGGCATTGTAGCGTATTACCTTTTTGTTAGAAAGTCGACAGTGCATGCCAAAATGTGACTGCTGTTACGTATTTGAACAATGATCTGTGTGGTTGCTGTTGTGGCTATATAGTCAATGCTCTAGGGTAAATGGATGTAAATATGACTTGTTTCTCTCTATCCATTTTGAATTTCAACACGCATCTATAAGTTTTCCATTGTCCCCTTTGAAGCACAGAAACAATGAGAACATTGCAGTCTACAAATCCATGAGGCGTGCTCTCAGTGCTTGAACAAATCTGCATATTGCTTTTGAATTTCTCTCATGGCTACTAGAAATATGTGGTGTAGTTCGTAAGTTTCTTTGCTGAAGTGAAAGTGGTGTGTAAAATAAGCTTCATCTGTATCTATAGTCTTCTCCATTATCACCTCTTATCTAATTGGTGATATTGGACATAGGTCAGTATAATGCCATTCTAAGGGGCATAACGGGATTTTAATCATGAGTAGTAATGCTTCTTATAAAATTTGGTTTGGCAGAAATTAAATAGCAAGTCTACATATACAAAACACAAACAAGCACAGAGATTTTGTTGCATGCTTTTGATGTCCTTATTTTAATATGTTTGTTGGAAGTTTATAATTTGTAAATTTGCCCGGTAATAATAGAGGAAACTACTGAAACAGTTTGTAGTAAGAAGTTCTGCTGTCTGTATACTGTATGGTATAATGTGCAGCATCTTTTCTTTAAAAGGTGATACGGCAAAGCCAATGCTGTTTATGTTTATATTAGTCAGGAATAGAATTAACATCTCTTTGAATTGAACTAGAGGCAAACTCTTTAGTTTTCTTATGTGTGAAGTCTGCAAAATCATGTTTGTTAGTAACAGTAAGTTGTACGACGTCTTGCTCACTAAAGAATGTGTTCCAGTGCTCAGTCACCCTCACAGTAAAAACATGTTTCTTTACATTCAGAGGGAACCTCCTGTGTTTCAGTCTGTGCCTATTGCCTCTGGTCCTGTCACTGGGCACCACTGAGAAGAGCCTGGCTCCGTCTTCTTTATACCCTCCCTTCACGTATTTTTATACATTGATGAGGTCCCCCGTAAGCCTTCTCTTCTCCAGGCTGAACAGCCCCAGCTCTCTCAGCCTTTTCTCACATGGAAGATGCTGTCATCCCTTAATCATCTTTGTGGCCCTTTGCTGGACTCTATCCAGTATGTCCATGTCTCTCTTGCACTGGGGAGTCCAGAACTAGACCCAGCACTGAGTAGAGGGGAAGGATCACCTGCCTTGACTTGCTGGCAATACTTTGTCTCGTGCAGTCCAGGATACCATTCACCTTCTTTGCAGAAAGGGCACTTTGCTGGCTCTTATTCAAGCTGGTGTCCACCAGGACCTTTTCTGCAAAGCTGCTTTCCAGCTGGACAGCCCCAACATATACTGATGCATGAGGTTGGTCCTCCCCAGGTGCAGGACTTTGCACTTCCCCTTGTTGAACTTCATGAGGTTCCTGCCGGCCCATTTCTCCAGCCTGTCATGGTCCCTCTCGATGGCAGCACAACCCTTTGGCATATCAGCCAATCCTCCCATTAATGAAGATAACGAACAGGGTTGGACTGATTATTGACTCCTGGGGTACATTGCTACTTACTAGAGTCCAACTAGACTTCGTGCCGTGGAACACTACCCTCTGGGCCCAGCCGTTCAATCAGTTTTCAGTCCACTTCACTGTCTACTCATCCATCCCATACTTCATGAGCTTCTCTGTGAAGATCTTATGGGAGACAGTGTCAAAGGCCTTACTGAAGTCAAACTAGACAACACCTACTGCTCTCCCTTCATCTACCAAGCCAGTCATTTCATCATAAAATGTTATCAAACTGGTCAAGAATGACTTCCATTTGCTGAAACTGTGCTGATTACTCCCAGTCACCTTCTTGTCCTTCATATGCCTGGAAGTGCTTTCCAGGATTAGTTGTTCCATCACCTTCCCAAGGATTGAGGTGAGACTGACTGGCGTGTAGTTCCCTGGGTCTTCCTTCTTGCCCTTCCTGAAGATAGAAGTGACATTTGCTTTCTTCCAGTCCTCAGGCATATCTCGCAATTGCCATGATTGTTCAAAGAACGTGGAAAGTGACCTTGTGATCAGATCTGCCAGCTCTCTCAGCACTCGTCGGTGCATCTCATGAGGGCCTGTGGACTTACACATGTATAGTTTGCTTCAGTGTTCCCTGACCTGATCCTCTTTGACTGAGGGTACGTCTTCCTTGCTCCGTCCTTTCCCCCTGGTCCCTGGGAGCTGGGATTCAAGGCTTGTCTTGCTAGTAAAGACTGAGGTGAAGGCAGCATTCAGTATCTCGGCCTTTTCCAATAGGAAAAGAAGCTCATGAGTTTCCTGACTTGATATCAATGTGTATTCCCATAGAAAATGAAATATTTTAGCTGGCTCTTTTTTAGCTCTTTTGCCCTCCTGCTCCTTACCTTTTCTAAACTCAAGTGAGCACAAGAAGTTAGTTAAGACTGAATAATGTACAAACAGAAGCAAATACAGTTGTTTAGTGTCAGAAAAGGAAAAAAAAAACCCCATGGATTGGTAACAGGGACAGGAAGAGATAAGGAAAAGATATTTGTTATCATGAGAGTATTTTCACCTCATCATCAGCTGATGATCTTTCCAGATAATCACTGTAGCAAGCATTACATGCTGCTTTGCCTAGAAAAAGACACTGCTGGTAGATCACCTTTCCTGTTTGGAGCACTGTACTGGGTGTACAGTGTGCCGTAATCAACACCTTTGCCAGCTAATGGGTTAAAAACCCAAAAAAACCCAGAACACCCAAGACACAATATATATTAAAGTGTCAACAATTGTTGGAATTGATTTTGTTAAGTTATATTAGTTTATTCTTCGATAATACTGAACTGAAATAACTTGAGTCTTGGTGCAGAGCAAGGAATAAACTTTATAAACCAAAGTACTGTAACCTAAAGTCCAAAACTTATTTTCAAAATCCTCAGGCTTTGATTGTAAGCTAGAGACATCTTAGAGATGTTTTAATTCAGCACCTTCTGAACATTGTGCCTACTAAGATACTTACACCAAACTGTTAGTTTAAAAGCAAAACCACAACCAGAACTTGCTACTTAATATATATGTTAAAAAAGAGTGAATTTTTCATGCCATCTTGTTATTAACCTATTATTTGATAGTTCTAATAGTTAATGGATTGTTTCTCAACTTTTTAGTGCTTAATATGGCAAGAATAAATTACAAAATATACTTTTTGATTTTGCTCTCCTTTAGTTCAAAACCTGGAGAATAGGTGAAAAGTGTTCTGGAGAAAGTTATTCAATGGTAAATTTTTTTGCACTGACATTTGGTGTGTTATACGTATGAAATAGAAATACTAAGAAAGGTTTAAAGATATCAATATCTATAAAGAATATTATGTTGGACACGTGGGTAAATTTTTTGAATGTAAATGTTTTGCTCTTCAGCTCTACATTTTAAGAGTTAATGCATGAAAAAGAAATCTGTTAAAAATGTAATTATTCTGCTTTATATACAGTCCGTGTGACTGCTCAAAGGAAAATTAGTATAAGCCAGATATGTTGCTGCATATTTCTGTCATTTTCTGTGGCTGTTCTGTACATATGTGTGTGTTATTACCTAAATGAATGAGTATTTCAGTAACGGAGTAGATCTAAAACCAGTAGTGCAGGGAGCACATCCTTAGTCATATACACGGACAACTAAGGAAAAGACATTGCACCTCTTCCAGATTCATTGTGCTTTAAAGCACCTACATGATTCCAGAATCCAAATTTCTCCCTTTTTTCATGAACATCTACACCATTGAAGATTGTGTATCCAGTTCAAAACCAAGAATTTTTCCTCAGCTGGGTAGGTAGATTAAAGAATTGGTCATTAGCAATTCAATTTAATCAATTTTTTTCCTTCAACTTTTTTCTCTGCTCATTTTCTCTTTTCTCTAAGATTATCTTAGGAATTTTACTGTGTTATGAAATCCTTTCACTGCTTTATGGAAGGTTCATTGTGAGCTGAGAATATTATCAACTCTTGATGGTATGATTTGGGCAATTCCTCATTCAGAGGTCTGCACCAGAGGTCTCTCTGGAATGTTGGCCTAAGATGAAATAATTTTATCATCATGACTTGGTCAGTAGACTCATGTAGAACGAGTAATTCCTCTAATTTGATCTGTCTTAGGATGACAGCATATTGCAGATCTTTGTGTCTTTAAGAGCCAAACACTTCTGATAATGAATGGCAATGGATGAATGACACAATGTAAGGGTAAGTTTCAGTACCCAAACTTAAGATTCTTCCATGTTGTAGCAAAGCTGGCTGTTGAGGGGAGAGCTGTGTTGGCCTTTAGTTCTAGTTGTTCTCTTCTACCTTGATAAAGTAGGAAAGGCTTTGATAAAACAAGCATGTTTATACAGTAGACATAATTATCTTCTTGGTGTGCTGTGGTGGGTTGACCCTGGCTGGACACCAGGTGCCCACCAAAGCCTCTCTATCACTCCCCCTACTCAACTGGAGAGGGGAGAGAAAATATAACGAAAGGCTCGTGGGTCGAGATAAGGACAGGGAGAGATCACTCAGCAGTTACCATGACGGGCAAAACAGACTCAACTTGGGGAAATTAGCTTAATTTATTACTAACCCAATCAGACTAGGGTAATAGAGAAATAAAACCAAGTCTTAAAACACCTTCCCCCCACCCTTCTCTTCTTCCCAGGCTTAATTTCACTCACGACTATTCTCTACCTCCTCCCCTTGAGCAGTGCAGGGGGACGGGGAGTGGGAGTTGCAGTCAGCTCATCACACATCGTTTCTGCTGCTCCTTCCTCCTCAGGTGGAGAACTCCTCACATTCTTCCTGTGCTCCAGCATGTGGTCCCTCCCACGGGAGACAGTCCTCCACGAACTTCTCCAACATGGGTCCTTCCCACAGGCTACAGTTCTTCACGAACTGCTCCAGCATGGGTCCCTTCCACGGGGTGCAGTCCTTCAGGAACAGACTGCTCCAGTGTGGGTCCCCCACGGGGTCACAAGCCCCGTGTGTGTGCAAACAAACCCCGTTGTGCCAGCAAACCTGCTTTGGAGTGGGGTCGTCTCTCCACAGGTCCATAGGTCCTGCCAGGAGCCTGCTCCAGCACAGGCTTCCCATGGGGTCACAGCCTCCTTCGGGCACATCCACCTGCTCTGGTGTGGGGTCCTCCATGGGCTGCAGATGGATATCTGCTCCACCATGGACCTCCATGGGCTGCAGAGGGACAACCTGAGTCACCGTGGTCTTCACCACAAGCTGCAGGGGAACCTCTGCTCCGGCACCTGGAGCACCTCCTCCCCCTCCTTCTTCACTGACCTTGGTGTCTGCAGAGTTGTTCCTCTCACATATTCTCACTCCTCTTTCCAGCTGCAATTGCACAGGTTTTTTGTTCCCCTTCTTACATATGTTATCTCAGAGGCGCTACCACCATCGCTGATTGGCTTGGCCTTGGCCAGCAGTGGGTTCATCTTGGAGCTGGCTGGCATTGGCTCTGTCAGACGTGGGGGAGGCTTCTAGGAGCTTCTCACAGAAGTCACCCCTGTAGCCCCCCTGCTACCAAAACCTTGCCACACAAACCCAATACATGTGCAAAGATTTCTCAAATTATAATAGGTTTTGATTTCTGATATTGCTTGCAGGCCAAAAGCACTGTGTTTATCCCTATCAGGATCTGTCACCTCTTACCCCAAGGAACACAGTTAGGTTTCTGAAGGGTGTAGGAATGAAGTTACTGCTTACTTAAGGAACTAAAGCTACATGGGACTTTAACCTCATATCTTCTACTTTCAGAGGCCCCTTGAAACTGCTGATAGAATGCTTTCATCAGTTGGTGAAAATGTGGAGGTTCTTGGCTGACATCAGTTCATCATATAGGTTTGGAACGATTACAGCTAATCAGTGATTGGTCTTTTATCCAAGCAGAGCACTTTTCTGAGCATACCTGAAATTCCGACCTGAAGCAGTTACAGAATTTCATTTGAATTAGCAAGTTCATCTGCCAGAAAAGAAGGTGCTTTTGTGAACCCCAGGGATCAGGCATGCCTAATCTTTTAAATTAGGAATTAATTTAATTTTCATTCATGTAATTTCATTAAATAATTTAATTTTAATTGGGAACTAGGCCTAATGCCTAGTTCTGTTTGGGCTTTCTGAAGCAATTTAGGTTTGTGCTTATATTATTAATCTCAGAAATCAAAACAATGAAATGTGACTATCTAGTCATGCAGCGCTTGTGATTTCCTGATATTAGAACTTTTTGCAAGGTGGGCAAGGTACATCCACCTTGCTGTTGGAGCTCATTCTGGCACAACTTGGACAGCCTTGGAGCATAGGTAAATATTCTTCTCTGAGGCAGATAGTGATTGCATGACAGTGACCTTAGATGTTCACAAAACACCATGTGTTGAGTAGAACTGCCATCTGTCCCCATTCCAAAGACTATTAGTTTTTCTTCCTGCTTGCTGGTTGCAAGCTACTGCACAGGTGCACATCAGTTTGTATGCATGCAGCATCTACCGTATGGGATAGCTGGATTTGGTATCATTTGAAAGATGGCAACCCACGTCTGGGCTGAGGTTTCTGAATTCAACATTTCACAAGCCAGTGCTTCGTTTTTTCATTTAGTAATACTATTTAAGTTCCTATCTTGGAATATTCTTTTGCCTTTGGTTTGTTATCAGGGAGGTGACTGTATAGGTATCCCTCAAATGAAAGTGACTGGTCTGCTCAGTTGGTCAGGTTTTCTTTAGAATGCATTTCTCGTGTTCCCAGATCTGCCTGCATCCTCTTCAGCCTCACACTTATGGGAAGTTTTAATTCAGAAGTAAAATATTTAATTACCAAAAATCCCAAGTAAAATAAAATATTAATTTATTCTACCTGGGGCAAATTTCCACAAGCTCTCTTTACAGGAGATTTTAGCTTCAGTTTGTTGGCATATCTCCACATAAATCAGGAAATACTTGGGGCTTGGTATTTTTGGCAAGTTGGTTTTTTAGCTATTATTGTTCTGTGCCTTTCCCTGATTTTAGATCTTTATCATTTCCAAAGTCATGTTGCCTGCACAGTATGAACTAAAATACAAAACATATAATCTGTATCTGTTGGTCCATTTACATACATAAATAGCATATATGTATGTGTGTGTTTTGTGTACACATACTTCACACGGTGTGTAATGTGTTAGATTATTTGTGTCAATAAAATTTAGATTTGGAAAAGTATAGCTTTCCTGTAGTTTTCTAGCCACTGCTTAAAAAGTTAATTGTAATAATTATACTGGAAAAGTAGCAAATTTTCTTACTTTGAGAACCATGAATTATTATTAATCTAGTATTCAGTGTATAATGGGCACAAAACATTATTGCATTGATAAAACTGGGCAGTATTCTAGAACAGAATCTGATTTTGACTTTGTGTCAACAAAACAACCTCATATAAAGGTTGCTGTAGTTCTGTAACTTTATTAAATGTTCTTTATTTATCTTTTTTATAACACTACCAATTAGTAACCAGAAAGCTTACATCCCAAGTAGGTGTGTTAAACTTTACGACATATTACTTTATAGCTAGCTTTTTGGATTCTTGTGATGAAATGCTTATGATAACACTTGCCTGCAATGTCTCCTTTCCCATCAGCTTCATCTTCTCATACAGCTGTGGGGCTCTTGTCATCTGCTATTTCCCAAGCCGCAATTTCCTCATCAGTTTGTGGCTAAAACCCAAATCTTGATGATCCTTTTCCATCTAGTTCAACGTTGATCTTTCATCTTCTGCATTCTTTTAACCAGAAATCTTTTGCCAAAAACCTGACAAGATTGTACTGGGCATCATCAACAGCAACATCAGGCTTGATTTCAGTGAGCGAAGATGAAACAGCTGTTTCATTGTCCAGATCAGCACTCAAGCACTCAATATTTGGTCATAATTTTTTCCAGCTTTGTCTGGCTGCGATAGCCTTGATGTTTTTCACTATATGACTAGTGGTGTAACCTACTGTTATATTTTGCTGATCCATTTCTTCAGTGGTTCAGAAATAGATACTGCTTCTTCAGACAGTACTTCCATCCTATTGTCTTTTGTACTGTCTTGTATTGTCTGTGTCATTCTTCAGAAACTGTTGCTTCGCTTTGGCAAGTCAATGTTCTTGCAATGTTACATCTGGAATTGCCGAATTATGGCTCAACAGTTGCCGTCATGGGAAAGCTGGAGGTGGCTTTGCCTTATGAAATGTTGTATCAGATAAACTGCTAAATTTTGAAAATAAGTGATGTAAAGTGTTTGACGAAAGTTTACAAAACTTCAGACTCTCTCTCTGTATGCATGTGGGAAGTGTTTCTGTGGTGTAAAACTTGTCTTTTCAAAGCTGATGGGTTCTTTTGTTGTTGTTATGGCTAGAGGACACCAAAGTGACATGTTACTGTATTCCAGAATGACTTTTTAGTGCTTTTGGAGACAAAGCTGATGACTGCACATTCAGAGGGAGGAGGAGGAGATGAGAGTTCTGTTTGTCATTGACATAAGTATTTTCCTATTAACTTTGCATACCACTGTATATAATAGTTGATTGTTTTCACTGGAGTAGGATTAAATAGTTGATTGTCTTTCTTATTTTAATTTACTTTTATAGTGGAAAATGGTGAAGGCGTTTGGAAGTCATTCTCCTTCAATTAAATGATTTTTCTGTTTGTTTTGGGGTTTTGTATGTGTGCACGTGTTGCACACTGCTTGATTCAGTGATCTGTTTTCTATTGGAGAAAATTTACAAGCACATTGCCTGCCTCACACGAATTTGTTTCCCACAGAGATTCCTAATGCAACGTGTGAGGTTTCTCATTACCCAGCTATATGGATTACATTTTCGCTCCAATACCAACAAAATTAAATTACACAAAAATTGATTAAGATGCATGTAATCCTAATGTCTGATCTTTAGAAAAAACTTTTGTCATCTTTAAATGATAACCCTCTGCAAAATCAACGGTAGAAATATTCTGCTTTTGTCAACTGGGATACAGCTACAATTTATGTAGCAGCTAATGCTACAGCAAAACGTTAACAGACAACTGTACAACAAAGTTGAGGATCCAATTTTTTTAATGATTTTGTCTTTTTTAGCTCACATTAATAAAAAAAGCAACAACAAAGCCAATAGACTGTATTCATTTGTGGACCTCCAGTTCCAGAACCCATGTGGATTAATACACGTCACTTTTCTAATCTTAAAATAAGGATGCAGTCCTTCAAACTAGATTTTAATGCCTTCAGTTTTGTTTAACAGTGTCATATCTTGAGCAGTTTGTCATTTACTGATATGCTTGAAAGACAAAACAATTCAAAATCAGTAGTGGTCAGAATTAAATTTTATATTTAAAGTGTGAGGAACAAATATAATGTATGAATAAGAATGCATCTTTTCTTTCAAGCTTTAATGAAGCTTGATAAAGTGCTTTGCAAAACTTCGCAATCTTCATATGTGGCTAAAGTTTTCCAGTTTCCATTAAGCATTTAGATAATTATTTTGCTTTGGTGATCATCTAGGTTTATTCATGTGCATTTTGATTAGCTAACAAGCATGGTATTTAAAGTTAATAAATTATATTTCATTTTTCTTGGTATCATAGAGCTGTTCTTCAGACTAACAGGACTAAAATAAAGAATTAGAAGTGCAAGTCTGAATGTAGCATTTCATAACTTGTTTTCAAAATATATGTGCTCCAATCATTGTTTCAAGTTGTCTCCTATACATTTCAAAATATGTAGTTTAAGAGATGCTTCTCATAACAATGTCATAATTCAATATTAATGTGTTTTGGCTTTGAGTGGTTCACAAGGCACTTCTTTTTCTAGCAGTCTGTAGGAACTGTTCCACTTGGTGTGTCAGTAACTCGAAAAAAAGAGGATGAAGCATCAGTTGGAAGTGCACCTTTGGCAAGGCAGCAATCAAATCAAGCCTCTGAGTATGCCAGCAGTCCTGTCAAAACAAAAACAGTAACAGGTATGATCACTTAATTGAAACTAGCCATTCTGCTTTTGCAACCTCCCTCAAGAACATGTGTCCCCAGTTCAACAGCATCAGCTGTGCAAATACTGTGGAACAATTTTCAGTTTTAAAGAAATATTCTCCCAGAAAATTACAACTTTTTAAATTAAAAATAATCAATCTTGCAATTTTGAAATATATGTGGTGGTTTTTTTTTTTTTCCCCTCACTTTTGTTTAGGTACTATCTTTGGGGCCCTGATAGTTTCATGTAACACATTTTCTAAAATGAGGTAAAGGAGAGGTACTTTCAGTAGAATGTCTGCTATTTGCCTTGATATTTAATATTTTAGTCCATAATTTTATCGGACTTCATACACTGTGATTAATCTCTTTGATTTCAGTCAGTCAGTTCACATTGCTTAAAGTCTGGCATTTATGGAAGTCAAGATTTGTGCATAAACAGTTAAAATTCACTGTTTTCAAAATCACTCTCCCGTAGAAAATGCATTTGTTGGCACTTCTGTTTCTGGAGTTCAANGAGATTAAAAAGGACTAAAACCAGAAAATCTGTTTGCCGAATATTATGTGGGTTGCCATGTTATCATTGGTAGTAAAATAATAGATTCATTTCAAAGACTTCTTTGTATTTCATTTATGAATATCCTTTATTTTTACCATTTATCCTTTTATTTTTACCATTCATTTATGAACTTCCTTTATTTTTGCCTGTAATTAAATTACTGTACTAAGTATATTCTTCTTTTAACTATATTTATCATCTGTTCTGCTATATCAACATCGTAAATGATATGATTTGTTTCTTCTTGAGGTTAATTCCACCTGTGCCTGTCAACAAAGCACAAAGGTGTAATTCACTGGAGAGACTTTTGTAATTTTGAATATTTGACATTCAAACCCAGCTATTTGCATAAACAAGTGCTAGATTAGTTTGTGTTAATTACCAGTTTATAAAAGTATGCATGTAGTTTGCAGAAGTAGCTTTGTACTTGAGTTTTGAAAACTGGTGTCCCAGTCTGATACCTGCTCAGCTTAGTAGCCAGTTTTGATCTTCAGCTTTTGTTATTCTTCACCTTAAGTATTATCTTTTCTGCAGTAATGATCACACCAGAATAGTCTACTAAAAGAAAATGTTATTGCTCAAAATCTAGGAATGCCTTGAATGTCAGTTTTGCTTTTGTTTTGGGTTTTGTGTGTGTGATTGCAGAAATGATAAAACAAAATGATAAATTATAAATAACGTCCTAAAAGCGAAAGAGGGATTTCTGTGCATCTCAACTTCTTCCACTTTTTAATTTGAAGTCAATATCAAGATGTGTTTTCAGTTACTTAGTACAACACACATTGCTGCAAAAATGAAAATTTCATTTTTAGGTTTCATTTATGTTAGCTACCACTTACTTTACTCATTGAGTTTATTGAAGGAGTTTAGCCTAAATGCTGGGGGGGGGGGGGTTGGGATTAAGCAGATATTTGGCCTCTCTATAAAACAGTTTCATGGCATAGTGTTTGATACTAATAAATGAAAGGTGATAGTACTAATTCTCTCAAGACATAACATCGATTAAGCATTTTCTTTTTTGAATTAGAAGCACTCTTTTAAAGAAGAGATTACTAAATTTGGTTTCATTAATTCTCAACTGTTAAAAATTTGTTGAAAAAAGTTACTGGTTTTTTAAGTTAAGCTACATACATATAGCAAAGGATCTATTTTGTTTGTTTTTAAGATGTGCTGTGCCTGACACTGCTTGTTTGAAGGCTAGCCTGTGTTTTAAAATGTCTACCTATTTGTTATACTCTGGGAGATAAAATGCCAGGTGTAATATACCTGAAGTGTTTGAGATTTACATGCAAAAATGGGGAATAAAAATATAAAATGAATGCCAAAGAGCAAAAGTCTTGTATACTAGTGAAATTATTTAAAGGGATGTTATATGTCCGCTTCAGTAGACCACACAGATTTGCATCAATTAAAGAAAGAAAGGAGAGCCATGTCACACTGCGGTGCCATGCAGGCTTGTTCTCTGTATAGCCTCCTGCAACTTCATGTGATGTTAGAAGCTTTTCCTGTAGAGTTCATCTTGTGCCCTGTTTGTCGTAATTGGCTTTGCACTGGAAGATTCAGTTACACAAGACATGTATGTCATGTCACAAAAAAAAGTCTCTGCAAAGCCAGCAGTTACAATGGTTAGAAAAGGTTGGATGGATGCAAGTGTGAAAGGTGAGATCTCATTCTCGGAGAAGTTTCAGTGGATCCTTTCTTTCACAGTTTGTTTCTTTACAGGTATATAATGTGCTGGATATGGTGAATGAGTGACTATTTTATTAAACTAAAAATAGAGTGCCTGTGATTCTTCTCCTTTCTAATTTTTCTGGGTCCCTCGCTCCCCCAGTTTTTGACTTTATTTCCTTTTAATTTCACCTACTCTCTGTCTGAGTTTTATTTCATTATTTGTCTCACCTTTTTAAACCAGGGATACCTCACTGATTATAGCTCTAGGACGTATAATGCTACCTATGCTACAAAAACATTCTAGCTAAAAGGGACAACGATCCTTGTAAGCCTCGTATGTCTCAATTATCAAGGCTGTAGCTACAGACGTCTTAAGTTGCCAGAAAACTCAGGTTCCTACACTGATAAAACTGAGATTCCTACATTGATAGCAAGCTTGTATGGACAGTCTTTGCAGATTGAAAGAGATTGTATCTTAAAATCATGCCATTCAGGTGGTGATTTTGAATTTATCCTTTTCAAGTCCAGCATGATCTCAGCAGTCACTCCCTTGAGAACTGCTAGAAACCAATCCCCTGTATTAAGTGAAAAGATTTTGTAATCACAGCCGTAAAATGATTTAAAACAGCTATCTTGAGTTCAGTTTATTAGCTAAAGGCTGCTGAGATCTTGCCAAAAATGAAGCATGGGAAAAGAGCAAAACTACTCTGTATATGGTATCTGTCTGTGAAAATCCCAGGTTCCTGTTCTTAAGTCTCAAATTGTAGTTATTTATAAATCTCTTCAAAAGAGGCTTCAAAAACAGAGTAAGATAATAGAATATATGGTTTAAATTTTGTATGATGTGGCTGTGAACAAGCAAGGTGATAAAGAAACAATATTAAAAAAAAGTAATAAGTATTTACCTCAATTCCTCCTTCCACCCACCACTTCTCCCATTCTCAGCAATTCAGCAGTTCCCTGTTAGTTCAGTGAAAAGTGATTTGCAGACCCGTAGCTATACATAGAAATATAGCTCTTATGTCTGGATAGTGGCAAAACGATTGCTATATGTGTGTATAAATATGTAATATATGTATATAGCATATGTAGCATACCTATACAGGAAGATATTATGGGCTGCAGTAGATGGATAG